>WBNO01007211.1:83395-137274 GCA_013400575.1 Peucedramus taeniatus | reverse complement strand
TTTGGCTCAAGGCCTGTAGTCCTAGCATGTGGATGTGAATAAAATTGTTTGGTGTGGTTGTTGAAGGAGGTAGTGGCTCACTGGCTGAACAGGCTGAGATGGTGCCCCAGCTTACACCTGTTAAAATGTTTACATGCTCTTTTTTGTCTAATTTATCCAGACTTTATCTTCAGACATGAGCAAAGCTAAGAGAAAATGTGACTTGCTCAAAAAGTGGTACTTGCATTAGAAAGAAAAAAGAGAAGGAGCACTTGCTTGTCATGATAGAATACTTAGGGTGAAATTTCTTGTTCCAGACAATAGCAGACCATGAGGCTACAGAGCTAACTTGCATCAGATGTGAACACCGCATTCAGTTTCCAAGAATTAAATAAACCTGAAGTTGTGAATCAGGCTGGAGAGACAAGGGTTTTGCAGAATCTTTGCTAGCTTCTTTGTGGTCTTGAAATTGATTTGGGATTCATTTAAAAAATGAAAGCAAAAACAGAATCATAGAGTATGCTGAGTTGGAAGGGACCCAAGAGAATCATTGAGTCTGACTCCTGGCTCTGCACTGGACCATCCCTTGCATCTCTCTTTAAAAAAGTAAAGACATCCTGCACAGGACAGATGTACAACTATAATAAGCTTTACTTTCTTACTTAGCTGACCAGGCTGTAGAAGATTGATTTCTCTCTTTTCTGTCAGGGGACTGAAAGCTTCACAATTGTGTGATGAGGGAGAAATAAAGTAGGTTTTCTGACAGGTTCCTGACAGGATGGTCTTATAAATACTGCAAACCTGTCCGGTGGAGAAAGACAGTTGCGCTGGGTGGGAAGGACTCCTACAAAAAGGCAGATAGACTGTCAGAAATTTTGCCAGGGAATACTCCATTCCTTCTTTAGAGGGAGAAGCAGCATTCCCCTTCTAGGCGGGGAAGGCCTTCCATCAGAGCTGCCAGGCTGAGTCTGATCAAATATCCCTTTGAGCCATTATCCTGTCTCAGACAACAGCCAGTGTGGCATGATTAGGACATGAACATAAGAAATAGGCTACAAAGAAACTGTTCTTTGAGAATTTCTTAACATCCACAGTTCAGGAACCTCCTGAGCCAATGATGGTTTCAAAACTGTTACACTTGCTTGGTAACCATCAGCAGACCTAGCCTCCTTCTGTTTGTTCACAGTCTCTTTTGGAAGCACGAGAAGACTAAAGTGGCAGAAAACACAACATTTTTTATAGCCAATAGAAGCTAAGAAACACAAAGAGGAGTCTCTGGGATTCACTGGTCAAGAGATCTCTGGAGATGGTCTTTGATGGATCCAAAATTTGCAGAGGAGTTGCATACAGTGGGTGTGATTGTAGGCTTTAAAAGTAGCTGCCTTGTTGCTAAAGATCTTGACTTTTTTCTTATCTGAAGCAATGAATAGGCGAAGAGGAGCTAAAAGGAAGTGTGGTACTGGAGGAAACAGTATTGTGGTGAGCAGGTGTCAGTGACATTTTTTAAAGCCTCTGCTTTTTATTTGATCAAGATAACAAACTGCAACATGAGCAGTGTGAGGAGCAGAGTTCCTGCCTGACCATCATGCTTTTTAGCTGGCTGGCTTGCTGGCGTGTGCTCCTTGCTGAGGTGTAAGCAGAACCAACACAGGAGTTTTGCTGGTGTGGGGCAACAAGCATCATTCCTCTGGCATGTACATGTGTTCACAATCTCCTCTGCTGTGAGGATTCAGCTGTCTGAGCTGTGCTACCCTGAGAAAAGACTGGGAGAAATTGCTATAGTGTCTGTCACTTGCTGTCCACATGACTTTGCCATCTTTCTTAATTTGATTACGAGATCACTCTGCTTGGGACTTGTCCTAAGGTCTTATTTGGTTGACAATATATAATCCACTCTCTCTTTCTCTTTATATCCCATATCTGGGATATACTTTTCTAATTACATCAGTCATTGGCTATATGCCTTCATTTTTAAGGCTCTCTGCTACTTATCCCCACCCTATTCTCTTTCATTGTTAATGAGGCACTGATTCCTGTCTCTGATATCTATGGCTGACTTAAATATCTTTCAGAAGAGTTCCTCCATGCTTCCTTACCATGCTGCTTGTCCAGTTTTGAGGTTCTTTATGTAAATACTCTCAAGGATATTGATTCATCCTTCTGTTTCCTCTACAGAGCCCCAGTTCCCCACCCTGGCACCTCCACCCACACTACCTTCCTTTGGGTTTGCTTCCCAACCTGTCAGGCTCAGCCTTCTCCCCCAGCTCTTCCCTGGGCAGTGCACCATGGCCATCCAGCAGGAGAAAGCAGCAGAGATTTTTTTTTTCCCCACTGAGTTTTTAACCTCACATTTAGTGGCAGGTACCAGTGCAGCACTGACTCCTGCAGTCTTATTTTGGGCTGCAAGTCACTGACAGAATTTTCCAGCTGGTGGTTTAAAGAGAAATCATGTTCCTGGCTGAGGCCAGGCTACAGACTCACTGCCATTTGGTTTTTCATCCTGCCAGTTGGCAAAGCACTGCTGCTGAGCCACCACTTCTGTTTGTTAATACCTGGTGCAGCTTTCCTTTCCTTTGCTTTAGTTTTCTGTTTTAATGTAAGGTCAGAAGAAGAGATTTTGCAAGGTGAATTTTATGAATTTGCTAGGTCAACATTGCTCAAATGCAGAAGAGAAGATAACACAGAGCAAATAAAGCACAGACCTGTTTTAAGGAGCAGATATGGGAAGAAAAGCAGAAAATTTAATCCTCTATGACAAAACATGGTGAGTAAAGCAGAGAAGAAATTTTTTCAAATCTATCAATATTTTCTGATCCTTTGGCACCTGTGGAGCCACCATCACAACTATATGTAAAGGGCTGAAAGCGCAGTTTTGCCATCTCAAGAGTTTGACTGTTTGCTAGAAGCTCATGTTCCCCTTCTGTGATCACTGTAACATTCACTACAACATCAGAGGGCCTTGGGACAAGATGCCAAACAGGACTTAGGCATACCCTGTGGAGTTTAAGGGATACAGCTCAAAGGAGAGAATATGGAATTACTGTTACCCATGACTGACAACTTACAGCAGCTAAGTTCTGTGCAAATGCAGCAGAGTAAGAAAATGACTGAATCAGTTTGGAAAAGACCTCTAAAACAGAGTCCAGCTCCTAACCTAGCACTGACATGTTCACCATGAAACCATGTCCCTAAAAGCCACATCCATATGTTTTTTGAATGCTTCCAGGGATGGTGATTTCACCACTTCTGTAGGTATGCTTTTACAATGCGGACCACCCTTCTGCTACTAGCCTCATCCTTGGCACAACTTGAGGTCATTTCCACTGTTCTATCACTTTTATCTCCTTTCAGGAAATTTTAGAGAGTGATAAGGTCACTCCTGATCCTCCTTTACTCTAGGCTAAACAGTCCCAGCTTGTTCAGCCACTCCTCACAGGGCATACTCTCTAGACCCTTCCCCAGCTCCACTGCCCTTCTAGGGAATGCACTCCCTCACCTCAATGTCTTTCTTGTAGTGAGGCTGGATACAGCACTCGAGGTGTGGCCTCACCAGTGCCAAGTACAGGGGGTCAATCACTGCCCTGGCTATGCTGGCCACATTACTGCTGATCCAGGCTAGGGGGCCATTGGCCTTCTTGGCCACCTGGACACACACACTGGATCATGTTCAGCTGCTGTCAGGCAGCACCTCCAGGTCCTTTTCTGCTGCTCAGCTTTCCAGCCACTCCTCCCCCAGCCCATAGTGCTGTATGGGGTTGTTGTGATCCAAGTGCAGGACCCAGCACTTCACCTTGTTGAACCTCACACAGCTGGCCTCAGGCCACCAATCCAGCCTATCCAGATCCCTCTGCACAACCTTCCTACCCTCCAGCAGATTAACATTCCCACACAATTTGGTGCTGCCTGCAAAGTGACCGAGAGGGCACATGAACCCCTCAATCAGGTCATGGCCTCCCCAAATGTTCACAAGTGCTATTTTAAAATTTTACTATTCTTTTAATGTGTTTGAAAAGGAAACTAAACTAGAAGTCTTAATGCTACTTAAGTGTTCCAGATGAAACATTTATACCCATACACTGGGTTTTCAGAATATTTATTTTCTCATCTACCAAAAATATAGTAAATGTACTACATTCCACATATTTTCTCCTTCCTTTCTTCAAACCTGAGATTTTTGTAAGGATGTTTGAAAATTTAATTTTTTGATGAAAAATGGGATAAATAAATATTTTCCTTTTTTTTTTTTTTCGTTCTCAGATAACTTTTAAATAATCTTGTCCTCTCTCCATATCACACATTTTTCCACTTCAAAATTATGGGCAGCACACATTCTCTTTTCCTCTCAGGAGTAAATAAGTATAGAGATGAACTGATTAGAATGTTCTCTTTTTTTCCCCCAAATCTCAGGATGCTTTTAAAGGGAATACAAGGAAGTATAATCTCTAGATTTTATGATGAAGAACTGGTAGTGTAAACCAGGTGACTTCATTTTTTAAATACCACTCCAATAGGTAATGAACACACAGGTTAATTTCGAAGATACTGATCTCTTGTCTGCTAGTGACAATCCAGTTTGAAGCAAACAAATATTTCCAGTGTTGCTAACATTTTACCAGTACCACCAAACCCACAGAGGAACTGTTGTAAAAAGCGTCAGATCAGTATCACAGAAAGGGCACAATGACTTGATCCCTTTACTCTGTTCAGCATTCAAGAATATTTACTGGGTATTTATCACCTGAATCAACAAAGGAAATGTCTTGTGTGAATGTATTTTATGTGACTCCAATGTATGAGTTGTTTGCTCTTACTAAAAGTATTAATTCCAGTACTTCCTTGCATTAATCATAGGACTTAAACTTCTGTATCAAAACATTGCTTCTTTGGTGTTTATGCCCACTTCCAGCATCCTGAATAGGCATCTTTGTGTGGGCAGAGGACATTGTCCAATGCAGTAACTGTTGCATTCTCTGGCCTTGGAAGACAGTGCAGTCCATTCAAACTCCAGGTGCTATTTTTCATTATGAAAGAGTTAAGTTAGCATGAAGTTGTTATGATGAGAGCTCAGAGATTGCTCCTGTAATGAAGAATGGGTTCATTGCCAATTGTATCTCCAGACTTCATAGAGTGGTGGTTTGAAAGGACTCATACCAACAGAATTAGTAATTTACCTATTTTTGACTGTTTTATTAAGCCAAAGCCAAGACTCCTTTTGGATTAGCCAGACAGCACTTGTCTTCAGTCTTTGTATGATCACAAAACCATAGAATAGCTGAGGCTAGAAGAAATGTCCAACCTCCATGCTCAAGCAGTGCCACTTGTTGCCCAAGACCATGCTCAAGTGGCTTTTTAATATATTTTGATATGGAGATTCCACAGCCTCTCTTTGACAACCTCTCCCAGTGCTCAGTAAAACATTTCATGATTCTTTTTTCCTGATTCCCTACCCAGGACTATGGAGTATATCTTAGGCTCTCAGTTGGCTCATCATCCATCCCCAGGCACAGCTCCATGCACACGAGCTGTTCTGTCACAAAGAGCAAATTCTTCTCCTCGCCTTCTAAGCCTGTCCTTCCTAAGAGCTTGCATCCCTCTGTTGAGCACTGCAGCCATGACAGCCATTTCACCATGTCTCAAAACGTTCATGGCCTGTGATGGCAGGCAGATCTCTAGCTCCTCTCGGTTATTCCCAGTGCTGCATGCATGTGTGCAGGCACTCCTGAGGGGCACACTGGTGTCCTGCTGGGTTTTCCCACCACAGTGCCCTGTAGGCATTCCTTGCTTCTGCATGGAAGAGCAGTTGCTTGTAAGCAATGAAGGTGATCTTGCTGAACCCTATTTTGCTGATTTTGTGTTCCTCTTCATACACATTATTCTGGGGCCTTTGCTTGTAATGGTGTCTGTCATGCCCTCATAGGACTGCTGATAACTCTCTTCTTTCCCCACCATAATGCACATAACTTTCTGTTACATCTAGATCAGTTCTGCAGAATTGCTTGTGTAGCCTCCTGGAGAAACATGAACAAAACCAAGTCAGGCTTATTTTAAGAATGTGTGATTGGGACAGAAAATTCTAATCTCTCCTCAAATATTTATGCTCACTGGATGGAGTTTCTGTTTCTTTTCATGCTCTACAGAAAAAACTTCACAATGTGTGCACTGGAGCTGAGTAAAGGTAGCTAGGAGGAATTGTCCTTTATCTTTGACAAAAACAAATGTTATAAAAGTCTCTTCCAAAAACCTGAACACACAATAAGCTTTCAGAGAAGAGAAATTGCTCACTATGTTCACATGTTTATTCATATTTCTCAGTAAACTTAAAGGTCATACAGTTCTCAAGTGGTCAAACAATGGGTATACCACAATCACTGTTTCATCATATCTTTCCCTCTCTCTCTCCAAGCCTGAACATGTTTTCAGCTTTACTTCATGGCCTAAATGAAGACATTAGGTGCATTAGGGTTAGGACTAAATATTTCTGACACACAGAATGTGACTTTCACAGAAAACTGAGGAATGAAGAAAACTATGACTGCCTTCCACAGAAACTCATACTTTCGGATTAAAAAAATCAATTGTCCAGGCTCATGATAAGAGAATTAAACTGGTGCATTTGGTGCAGAATGAAGGAAAATGATACTACAGAAAGATTTAAATTTCACTCAAGAGGAGCTGAAATCTCAGTATTATAATGCTACGACAGCATTATTGTTAATGTTTTGATCTGCAATGCCTTAGACTTTGTTTACTCTGAACAAACATGGTGCTGGTGAAAGGTGCTCATCTTGCAACCCTGCAGAGGAAAGTGCTTTGTCTATTCAGGGAGCACATACTGTGCTCACACAGTTACTTCATCACCCTGCCACCATTGCACTGCTGCCAGGCCCTCCTGTCTGCCCTGCCAAGAGGAAACCTGGGAAAAGAGGAAGAGATGCAGGAGTGCCCAGATGGGGAAGCTGATGGTGTTTTATTAAGGTCTCCTCTTGATTCTAAGTCACCAGCTGTCTTCATTCTAGCTACTGTGGCAGAGTGCTCCTTGGAACCAGGACCATCATCTTCACTAGCAGCCAAAATCAGGGAGTTATGCCAGGAGCAGGGTAGGAAAAAGAGTGTGTCTAACTGCCTAAGAGCTTGTGTATATGAGACGAGGAAACCAAACCCCCCAGAAGTGTGGCAGGCAAACTGGAGGTGCACGTGTGTGAGTCGTGTTTAACCCTGAGCACCATGAGGAAGGGAAATAAAGCAGCTAATAAAAAATGTTGCTGATTCAGAGGCTAGATATCTGTCAAAAATAGAAGGCAAGTTAAGAAAAGTCATTTGGCTACCAAAGAACACAGAACTTCCAGAAAGAAATAAATGAAGTCCTTACAATAGAAATGAGTAAAAAGATGTTAGGGAAAGGCTATCTGGTCCAAGGCCATCTTGGAATAAGATGTCAATATCCACAGCTGAGGAAAATATAGTTATACTTATACTTAATAAACAACAATCAAATGCACCAGGAGGCAAAATAAAACCCATAAGGCTCCAAGGGAGCACTGACAGGGAGCAGCATGCAGGACTACACAAGGAAGCAACAAAGGCTGAAGTGACTCCCAGCATTTCTAAAGTAACAGAACAACTGTCATAGCAAAAGTATTTCACAAAGCCCAAATACAAGGACTGGAAATGCTTACCAAGAAACTCAGTAAATGGATTTTGTGCTACAAAATAATTATTTTGAAAACATTAAAGGAAGAGCTATGTCAAGAGACTGGAACATCTACCTGTAGGCTGAAATCTTAATATGTATTTATCAGACAGTGAGGGATTAATGTACATTAAGAAAAAAAAAAAAAAGAGAAAAAATATATTCTTGTTAAACAAGAATAAAAAAATTCAGTTAAAAAATTCAGAATATATTGAACAGAAATAATTTCCCAGGCATAAAAAATTTAGGTGTAAAGATAAAATCTTGAAAATGCATAGCTTTCAATTGTTTTAGAAAAGAAAATATTTATTCCATGCTTGTAAATGTGCCAGGTATTGTTAGGAGAAGGTGTACATTAGGTAGACATATATTCCCAGACAGGATGATCAATGTAGAAATGTTTTAAGATGTGTTAGAAGGAAATTGGTGTAATAGAACATGTAGCAGTATTGCCAAAAACCTACAGCACACCTACAAATGTTTCTTTAGTGCTCCAGCAGAAATGTGGAGATTAATTTGATAAATAGAACAGCAAAGAGAAGTCTATCAAATTGCTTAATTCTGTAGCGATTATGGAAAATGAGGGTGTGAAAGTTCGCTTAGGTTTAGCTCCAGGAATTAATGCAAACTAAAAGTGGTGAAAACTATATACTGTCAGACTCAAAAGAATGAAGATTTAGAAATATGTCAAAGAATGGGAAATGTGAAAAAAACCCAGAAATACCCAAGAAAAACTTACAGAGATAACTGCAGAAACTTCAGATCTGCAGTTGAAAAATGGTCTCAATTTGTTTGCACGTGCTTGAAATTCTCTTCCAGTTTGGATCATTTTCTCAATTTGCAGCAACAGTTCAATTCAAGTACTAAATATCTAATGTAATTTTAAAAAAAAGCTATAAGTAATATCTGGTATGTATGTGATGCCATGCTAAATGTGATAACTGCTTTTAAATAGTACCTAATGTGATTACCATAAGTTCAAATGTTTTGCAAAATGATACAACTGTACCCATTTTCTACTGAGTGTAGAGTATCCACAATCCAATAATCCCATGGAAGAAAAAGTACAGATATTTTAAAACTAGTGAGTTAGGCCCAAACTCTTAATTGGAATAGCTAAAAATATTTGAATTCAGATAGTTTTCAATAAAAATTTAAGAACTGAACTTCCTGACAATATAATTGGCAATATTCAAAATGTAAATATTGTGCTCTGCTACTTGCACAAGCAAAAAATAAAACTGAAAGTGCTCTAGAAAAAAGCAGACTTGAGACAGTGGCAAACAAGTTGGAAAGACTAGAGGCACTTCTAAATTTTCATCAGGTAGATGCAAAATTATTATTTAACAATATCAGGTTTATAAAAGCAACAGTGAAAATATGAAATTTTGCATAAAAAGAGGAAGGGGTGGGAAAGACAAGTGGGAGGTTTTAGGTTAAAATACAGAACAGGCTGTTAAATTTTGACGTCTTTGAGGAACAGGAGTGAGCCAATCACTGTAGAGAACAAATGGTAGGAGCTGTTTTGGAAATCATCAAATGACATTTGAAAATGCCTTGTGTAATCTTTTTTCTTATGGAAGAGAGGGTTGTAAAGATAATTGTTCCCTTCTGAAAGGGACATGATCAACCCAGATCAGCTGTTGATCTGAGGAAGTGCAAGATGTACCAGATTTCTGTCAATTATTCATTCTGTCCTAAGCTCCAAATTTACTCCCTACAGTCTTTTAACTATGTTAAAAATATACCCTTTTTATAAGGTTTTGATTCAGAGCAGAAGTTTTGGTGTGATAGATTAAAAATGCAATGTTTTATACAGAAAAATCAGGAAAACTAGAGGTTAAAATTGGACTGTATTAGTCTAACTGGTGGATTAATTGTAGCAGCTTGGTGGCAGGGTTATTTCTGGCTTAGTTACTCACACTCGCCCATTTTTCAGCAGAACAGTGGGAGTGAGGCACTGAGCAAACAAGACGAGGAACAAAAAATAAAGATTTTAAACTTGAATTGTGAACTGAACATTTCAGAGGGCTGAGGGTCTGTTAGAAGCTGAATGTAAAGAAAATATGCAGTTATGGCACAGCAGTTTGATTATTTCCATTCACTATTTATCTGACTTTCTCCAGCAAATGAGATTAAAGGTCCAACAGCAGATATGAAATTTTGTGGGAAGGTTGCTTTTCAAAAATCATTAACTACATGCACACAAGAGAACAAGGACTCATGGGTATTCCATGGGAAACCAAATCCCTGTAAGCCTCATCCATGCAGTCGTGGCTGCAGCACTGCAGGGACAGGGCAACTGGAATGGAGAGCATTGTGGAGGCTGCTGCAGCCCCGGGAGCCAGTGCTCACCAGGGCTTAGAGGGGACCAGTGCTTTGTCTCCAACACGAGTGTGGGGACCGAGTGAGAAAATAGCCCAAGGATTCTTTGCAGCCGTAGATTTAGGGAAGCTGCGGCTGCCACAGGTGAGCTAAATCCTCCTGAGGACCAATCAGCTCAATCAAAGGAATGAGTTCAAGGAAATCTACTAAACAGTGGTTTTCACAAAGTGCAGCAAACCAGTGAAAATAATGAAAAAAAAAAAAAAGGATTGCAAAAAAAGAAATATAGGAGTACAAAAAGGATAAATAGAAGAACCTTAGCGCTGTTATTTTGTCAGGCAGTCGGGGGCCCAGGCCCACAGCTCCCTGTAAGCTCCAATGTCACCTCTAGGGCCCCCCCAGAGCAGCAGTGTCAGCTCCGGGGGTGCCACCCTGCCGGATCTGCCTCAGCCGGAGCCTGCCCACAGCCACAGGCCCAGGGGCTCCCTGCAGGCCCTGCCCAGGGCCCTCAGCCTCTGCCTGCCCTGGCGGTGCCGGCCCCCAGCTCAGCCGTGCCCATGGAACCCCTTGGCTCTGGGCCTCCGCCTGTGTCCGATGCCCTGGCCCGGCCTGTCCCCGTGGCCATGATGGAGCTGAGCTCTGGCCCAGGACCATGAGGCTGGTCCTGTCAGTGGGACCCGGCTGTTGTCTCTCTCAGTGGGACAGGGCTGCCATTCTGGTGATTTCCTTGGGCCCAGTGCTGCAGGAGCAGCCACCTTCCTGCTCTCCATCTTGGATGCAGGAGCTTCTCCATGCACTCAGCCTTCATTCCAGGACTACTGCCCTGAGGAAGGGTTGTGGCTTTAGTCTCTAGTCACTAGCGCAGAGCTGTGCTGTGACCAACATATGAGCAGGTGAGTAGTGCATTTAATGTGACTCTCTCTCTACGCCAGCCGGGTCACACCTTTGCCTCATGATTGTCTTTTGCGGCACTTGAACCCCCCAGCTCCCTCATGCTCTCAGTTCTGCCTGTGGAAGGTAAAATCACAGAATCACAGAATATGCCAAGTTGGAAAGGACCCACAAGGATCACTGAGTCCAGCTCCTGGCCCTGAACAGGGTCATCTCCAAGTGTCACACCGTATGCCCAAGTGTATTGTCCAAACAATACTCTTGAACTCTGTCAGGCTTGTGCTGTGATCACTTCCTGGGGAGCCTGTTCCAGTGCCCAGCCACCCTCTGGGTAAAAAACCTTTTCCTAGTATCCAGTCTAAACTTCCTGACACAAATTCAGGCCATTTCCTTGGTCCTGTCACTGGTCATCACAGAGAAGAGATCAATGTCTGCCCCTCCTGTTCCCCTCACAAGAAAGTTGCAGACTGCAGTGAGGTCTCCCCTCAGTCTTCTCCAGGCTGAACAGACCAAGTGACCTCAGCCCCTCCTCATATGAGGGGCTTTCCCTCGAGGCCCTTCATCATCCTCAAGGCCCTCCTTTGGACGCTCTCTAACAGCTTAAAGTCCTTATATTGTGGCACCCAAAGCTGCACACAGAGCTGCAGGTGAGGCTGCACCAGCGCAGAGCAGAGCTCGAGCCTGTGCTGATAGTGTGGCTGTCTCTTAACTCCCTCCCTTAGCTCTCTTTTTGCCTAGGATAGGTAAAAAGTCTTGATCAGTAAAATTAGTACATATACCATATTTTAAAGATGTAGATTTTGTTTTCCTACTTCTTATTTAACTGATGGGTTACTGGTGGTTCCCAAGACACTACAGATAGAGTGCTTTACCTGAAATTCTTCTATTCCTTCTCTTAACAAGAAATTTCTTGTTTTCTCCCTCAAAAAGTAGACAATGTCCCCTAGATTAATAAGGGAAGCTTTAAATCTAAATTTTAGTGTCTACAAGAAAATCTCAATAATTCATCAGTCTTATACCAGAAGATCCAGCTCAGGTGATTTCTAGAAAACAATGGTGAAGTGACTATCTGATAATGGTGATCAGCAATACAAAGGCCCATTTGGAGTGTAACAACTGCTTTTCAGATTTACTCTCCTGAAAATATGGTGCCGAGCTCTGCATGATCAGAAAAACACAGTAGTCACCATCCATTAGTCAGTTCTTACCCACCTTTGTCCGCCAGTTCAAGTGTTTTATTCACTTTATTTTATTTACTTTAAATGTTTCAAAACCTTTTAAAATTACGTATCTATTTTCTTTATTACATATAATATGGAATTTTACAGAATAGCTAGACCAGGAGAAACCAAAATCCTGCAGTTTCTGAACATGTATCACATTCAAAAAAGCAAGATGCCTGAAATTCTCACTTTTTATCTCCAGGCAGATACCAGAGTTAAGAGTCTCATGTAGGAGGAAGAAAAACTGGCAGAAGATCTAGATAGGAAGATTGCCTGGTTTTGTGAGTGAAGACAGAACTTGCATTCCTGAGTACAGGAAGACTCTCAGGTAACTTTCCATAGCTAATATTTTTCAGTAGGCACTTAGAGTGTTTTACTACTTTAGGATTTTCCCTGGAGGGTGGAGGGCCTATATTTAGTGCAGTTTCTCCTCTCATTGTTTCTGTATTTTTCATCTGCCTTCCCAAATCAATATTCAGCCAAATCCCTGCAAAGAGAGTCTGAAATCTTAATCACACTTCCTGTAATTTTTTTTTCTGTTTGGAAACTTTTGAGGTGTCTTAAGGAGGTAATCTTAAAGAGAGGGCATGGATTAAAATCAGCAATGTCTAGCCTGATTTACCTTTATTGTTACTTTTACAAGAATGTAAGCAAAAATAGGATACAGGAAGAAAGAACCAGCAGCTCTTGAAGACAAGTCTTTCTAATGTTTTCTTGTAAGTTGTTGGCAAAAGCCCAGGCTATTCTGTTTTATTATGAGGTACTCAATTATTGGTGTTGGAAGATAACCTTTAAACAAAATCATTAAAAAATTAATTTCTTCTTCCCCAGTTGCCTGTTGCTTATGTACTAGACTACACAGTGCTTGCACACCTTTTCCAGTTTTCTGCAAAGGCTGGAGTCTTTTGTGAGGCAGAGAAAAAAAATACTACTTTTGTGAAACTTTTGCTCATAGAAAGAGGAAGCATTCTCTGCACTTCTTTGAAGGGATTCTTGCAGTCCCTTATCCCTAAAATATTCTGGCTTCCATGGCAGTTTTGAGATGATAGCCTAAAATATATTAGTCTGTCTTTCCCTTAAGATTGGCCTTCCCAGAGCCCTTCCATTTCTCCTCATAAAATGTACATTTCCAGTACTGTTTAAGCACTGCTTAACGTTATAAAACCATATCACTCTTGGCAGGATGTAGTTAAGACAAATACCTTCATCCAAATTTCTTTCCAAGTTATCAAAAATCTGAGTAAATGTAAAAATCTGTAAATATATAGTGGAATTGGAGAATAGGTTGCACAATGGCTATATTGTATGTCATTGTACTGAGATACCATCAGAATGCTGGTGGTAAATTTACTCTTACATCAAAGTAGAAGGAAGGAATCAAGACAAACTCTACGAAAGCCAATCAGCATAGTTGGCTGTAAGTTCTGGCATTGCACAATGTAAATACTATTTTATTTAACCCATCAGTTTGTTCTCAGCTGTACAGCAAGAGATTATGGAAAGGGTCCCAGGAGAGTGAGATACGCAGACATTCTCTTGTCTCTGAAGTAGACATAATGACCATGTTGATGCTAAAAAGACTGCAGGAACCTTCTGAGGAGGTGTCTCTAGAAAAAAAACTGTCCTCTCATATGGGGACAGGTGGAGGTGGTCAGGAGCCAAGGCCTATACAACTGTTATCAGAGATGGTACGGGTACACTACTCTGAGATTAGGTATATTAGGGTTATCAGAAAGACTTCATTTGATCAGATTCTGACCAGTCTGGTCTAGTTGAACATGTCCTTGTTCATGGCATGAGGGACTGGACCTGACTTTTAAAGATCCCTTCCAGCCCAAACTATTTTATGATTCATTAGACTCAGTTCCTTCCTGAACTTGCTTGAATTTAGTGAGTATGCACTGATCCCTTCTCAATGGGACAACTTATTCTGAGTGTCAGGGAAAACTTCCTGATAGCAGTTTCCAGGGTCTCTAGGTGACAGCCATATCTTTCATTTCCAACCCCACTATCCTATTTTCACAGCTAACACTTCTACTAGCAGTGAAACATCAGCTGTGACTCTTCATGAGGCCTTAGTTCTTAATTTGGAGCAATTGTATGGGTGAAAATTTTATTGTGAAACAGAGAAAAGGACAGCCATGTTTTAGTGTTGCTTAACTTAATACACCTTGCTGTTCATGTCAGATTTGTGTTAAATGATTCACGTTGCCCTGGGATTTTGTGAAAGCAATCATAAACGTACAGGTAATGGAAACTGTCATTCATTCTGTATTGCAAAAGGTAAACAAAGCGATTATTTACCTCGGATGTCTTCAAACACTCTTATGTTGTATTACAAGGACTAGAGCATAGAAATATGTGCGTTCAGAACAGTGTCCAAAGGCGTTTGTCTCCTTACTATTGCTACATCTCAGGGAAACATTCCTTGTGAATGAATACCGACACAGTGCAATACAGTGCAAGCTGTAGTAGTACCCTCCAACAGGACCTTCTACCTTCTTACGCTTCAGTTTTTCAAGTCTTGACAAGTCTGTGGGTGATGTGGTTTGGTATTGGTGATTGTCCCACTTTGAGTGGGGGGTTGGACCTGGTGACTTTCAGAGGACCCTTCTGACATTCTTTTAGTTAAGTAGTCTTTGACTATTACTTATCAGCAAAATTGCAGCATTTGAGCAGAGAATGTGATATTCCAAATAAAGCATACAGGCTATCAGGAATCTCTGGTCTCTGTTTAGGGGAAAAATGTGGATGGAGTTGAGGCAATATCGAGACTAGTTTTTAAAAGAATGAACCAATTTGTGGGTAGATAAAAACTGTGGTCTGAAGGCTAGGATCCAAGGACTGCTCACCTACACTATATCAATACTCAATAAGTAAAATGAAGGAACAAAAGATTGCACTAACTTCTGACAGCCTCGTTCTTGATTACTACATTTCTGTTACAGCTAGAGGAGCACTGTCAGAAGCTTTCTAGAATTATTATACTGATTGGTGCCAGCACTATTTTAATTATTGCAGTTAAGTCACAGATGATTGAATTTTAAGAATTGAACTGCATCCATACCTTTCTATAACAACTCACCCTTTGGTCTGGTGGCTAGAAAGTTTCAGACTGGTCTGATCTCTTTGAACAAGAGAAACCACATTATTCCATGTTATAACCTCACTGCAATGGTCTCAGACCTAAGTCTTCTGTGAAATCTGAAGGCAATTACAAAATATCTGTCCTTTTTTCCCTTGGCATTCATAACCTGCACATCCCAATTTTTCTGCCTAGTTGACAAATGCATTTTCTCACCTGTTGCATAATACACACTTGGAGGTATATCTGCATCTGTAGAGGTATGTGATAGTCATCTTAGCATGCAAACAGGTGACCTTTGACAAAACCATGACCCTGACTTGACTGAGATTCCTGACTTTATGATGCTCATAAAGCTGGGAAAAATGAAGCCTTTCTTTTTCTGGGACCCAAATGTGTATGCTCTGGGATTTTGGAAACACTCTTCTAGCAGTTGTTTCCAGCAAGGAAGTCATTGTTCTTTTCTGTCCGTGGCCACTGATGTGTTCATTGTGTGGTACTCACCGTCAAGCGTGAAAAGGCAGCAGCCCCAGCATGTGTATGGGTGTGTGTATAGACTTTCCACAACAGAACAGAATTTTGGTCCCTGTTTTAGGTTACTAGGGCAGAACAAATCTTCTTTGTGAGATAAGATAAATGGTGGTGCTCCAGAGGCACCTCTGCAGCTGCTGTACTCTGTAGCTGCATAGGCTGGGACTGAGAACAGCAAAAAAAACCCTCTTTCTCCCTCACAAAAGTGAAAACCAGAGTTGCCCCTCTCATGCAGAGGGCTGGGTCTCATTACTCTGGTCTTTCAGGAGGAGAAGCATTGAGAACCAAGAAAACCACATTGTGAGAATGACAGAGAAGTAGAGAAGGGAGACATACAGACATCGGCCACAAAAGCCCCAGCTGGCAGAGAAACTGCAGCCTACTTAGACAGCCTCTTGCTGGAGTTTAACATTATCACTAAATGTTTACTTCTAATATCTAAGTGAAGTTTCTCACTGTAGTACACACACAGTATATCTCTTTTCTTCCAAAGACAAGAGATTATTTCCTTTTCTTTGCAAGAGTTTCTTTTATTTGAAGACTGTTATGTTTCATATCAGTTGTCTCTTCTTTAAGCCTAACAACTTCAGCTTTTACATTTCTTTTTCAAGATTTTAAAGAAAGGAAATAATTAAAGCAGAAAAATAAAATAGAACATAAATTATTCCAAAGGTAGATCATGCTGTACTGATCTGATACCTTTGATGAAAGTTATTGTCTAGTTAAGAGAAATGCTATTGATTCAATTTTCTTCAACTCCAGAAGAACCAGTAATACAGTACCAGTTTGGAAAGCTGAGAGAGCACTTCTGATGAACACAGCAAAGACATACGGGGCCTTCAGAACGCAGACAAGCAATTGATATGTGGTGTGATTGAAATGAAGGATTGAAAGGAGATGTAGACATTGGATGTTATTTGTCAGACTTCTGAATATAGTGATTACAGCAAGGTAAGACTGCAGTTATTAAGGTCTGAGAAGAGCACTGTGAATAACTGGTGTGTGAAGGGCAACAGTCTAATTTTGAGTTTTGTTTTTCTGATCCAAATTACCTGAGGCATCATGGGGGTTTCTATGCATATTCTCCTTTCCTTTTATGTTCCTTATTGAATGTTGCTTTTTTATGCATAGCAAGTATATGTTACTTTCCTTCCTTTCTCCCATCAGGAGAGAAAATTTTTCTCTTCCAAAATCAGATCACAGCATCAACAGTTTTGTTTGGGGGTCGTGTGTGTGTGTGTCTTTGGTTGGTTCAGGTTATTTTCAAGACTTTTAAAGGAGCTTAATTATAAAATAATGAGAACAAACTTTATTTTGTATTGGTTATTTAAATAATCAAATTTAAATAGTTTTGAATTATGGAAAAGCCAGCTGGCATATCGACCATCCAAAGATTAAGAGAGCTTATGCAGAGAATGCAGTCCAATCATTATTCCTGCTATCTGTTTCCAGAGGTCTTGCTGGTCTTTTATTAGAAAACCTTGTCACTTCAACTATTTGCCTCAACACTCAAACATATCAGTAACATATATAGGCATTATTGTAATTTTATTTTTACATGGAAAATCTTATCCCTAGATCAAGTGCTGAAGATCAACCCTGTTTGACTGTGACCAAGATTTTTCCCTGCCAAATGTTTGTTTGAGACACACCTGCACTTAGAAATTTATCTCCAGGAGATTTAAATATGTATCACCCATTTTCATCAGTTTACTTGGGACAAATAATACAGTGGTTTGCATGTAACTGATATTATTATGCTTCTGAACAACCATGTAAGTATGTTAATGTTTATCCATGTATGGAGGTAAAGGGTATACAGCTACTCCTACTTTAAACTTGTACAACTTTTTAGTGTTTTAAGAATTTCTTTCTTATAATCTTTCCCAAGTTTTATTGTTCATATTGAAAATGTTTGTTTGATTTTCGCTTGTTATGTTTTTCCAATTAAAACTAAGTTTATTTGGTATTTTCAAAGCAAGATCAAATGTACCGTGTTGCAGGTCACTGTTTTAGATGATAAAGGATAAAAGACTGTAATAATGATTAATGCCTGCTACAAACCATCATATGACAAGAGAGCATGTATCCAGCCCTCTAGGCTCCAGAGGGTTATATTCTGGGAAAATACTGCATTTCAAATACTGACTTCATGAAACTGAAACTTTTCTCTGTGATACTGATAAATGTTCTTTCCTGGCACCAGCTCCATTACTTCTGTTTGTACTTTATGGATGACATTGAAGATTGGGAAATGTGGGAAGCTTCTGCTTAGCCTCCCTAATAATGACCATACTCCATCAAGGTTAGTTTATTCTATCAGCAGTACTCCTTTGTAATTTAGGTCTTCTGGGTAGAAAAATTATATTCTGATTCTTCTCTAGGTATTGCTCTCCTAACAACAGTCATAACTGAAAATTATTGCCTGTATATCATACTTCTGTCACAGTTGCTATTCTTGGTAGTTTAACTTCTAAAGATAATGTATAACTGATGCACTTGTGATTTTATTTGAAAAGGTGTTGTTCTGCCTCAGGGTACAGTACAAAGATTATCTGAAAATGATTAAATCTTATAATCTTATTAATTGTGATTGGCTAATAAAGTCAATAAAATCCGTCATTCATCAGAGGATTCATACATCACTGACAACAAAGAAACATAGTGGAAAGCAACTTCCAGTGAACTTCTGTTGGTTTTCTTCCATTTTGTTTAAATATACAGTAGGTAACATAGTGCTATACCTCCAGAAAGCACAAAATCAGCAAATTTATCAAGAAAGTCACTTGCACTTTTGCCTTTTTTAATTGCAACCATGCTACTTTTAGGCTTTGCAGAAATTGAAGAAATCAGGTTTATGCTGTGGACTTGGTTAGAGTGTTGCTCTTCTCTTTGGAGAGGTGAGTACTAGTAATATAGGTCTTTAGGCAGTCACTGTGGCCTAGTGATGTGGTCTGATTTTCTTCTTCCAAAATAAACACCTAACTCTATTGCAGACTGCAGACTCACTTTTGAGGTACAAATGAGGGTGTGAAATGAACTGAAAGTTAAGCCTAGGCAAAGCTGCTGATGCAGAGCTACAGGGCACTACTGTCATTCACTTTAAAGAGCTCAAGTTGCTGTTAGTTTCAGTAGGTAATAAGTTAGGCTTGAAGTCCAGCTTACCTCTTCCAGTCCCCTTCCTACCCATGACAAAGGCACAGTCACAATACACGGTTGCTGTGCATAGGACAGGCCCATATTCTATTTATGTATTTGTTAGAGTTGAACAACTGTTTTCATAGAATCATGGAATGGTTTGGGTTGGAAGGGACCTTAAAGATGATCTAGTTACAACCACCCTGCTATGGGTGGGGACACTTTTCACTAGATCAAGTTCTTCAAAGCTTCATCCAGCCTTGTCTTGATTACATCCAGGGATGGGGCATCCATGGCTTTTCTGGGCATGCTGTTCTAGTTTTCACCAACCTCATAATAAAAACCACCTTCCTTATATCTAATCTATACCCTATTTCAGTTAAAAGACTTTGCCCCTTGTCCTACAGGTCCTATTGAAAAGTTTGTCCTCATCTTTCCTATAAGCCCCCTTTAGGTACTGGAAGGTTGCAATTTGGTCTCCATGGAGCCTTCTCTTCTCCACACTGAGTAACACCAACCCTTTCAACCTGACTTCACAGGAGAGATGCTTTAGCCCTCTGGTCATCTTTGTGGCCCTCCTGTGGACTCAGTCCAATAGGTTCATGTCCTTTCTGTGTTGGGGTCTCCAGCATTGAATACAGCACTGCAGGTGGGGTCTCACCAGAGCAGAGTAGAGGGGCTGAATCGCCTCCCACGCCCCTCTGGCCACGCTGCTTTTGATGCAGCCCAGGATACAATTGGCTTTCTGGGCTGCAAACACACATTGCCAGCTCATATCCAGCTTCTCATCTACCTACACCCCAAGTCCTCCTCAGGGCTGCTCTCAATCATTCCATGTCCAGCCTGCCTTTGTAGTTGGGATTGCCCCAAGCCAGGAGCAGGACCTTGCTTTTGATCTTGTGAACTCCATTACATTTTCAGAGGCCCACTTTTCAAGTCTCTCATGTCCCTTTGGATGGCAGGGGCTACAGGCATCCCCTTGCCAAGGGTTATTTCATAGTATCATCAGTGAGCTGTGAGAGAGTTAAGAACAGATATTTCAAAAATATTTCCAAATATATCCTATTCAAGTATTTAATTCCTTTTTCCATCTTCTTCAGTCCTTCAATCAATGTCAGTCTCAGGGTGAATCCAATGCACACACTTCCATCTCTTTGAATACTTCACATATGCACTTTTGTCCATCCTCATGTCACCAAACAGCTCTTGACACCCAGACAGGCTAAAAGTTAAATGATTGCATACCACACCAGAATAGGTAGAAATCAATGTATTTGACATCAGTGACTGACATGTCTCAGACAAACTTCTCTGAACTTTGAGTCATACATTTTTTGAAGTACAAATTGAAAGGTTGCATAGTGCAGGGACAGGGAATGGATGAAGGAAATTGTTTAAAATTGAGGAAGTTTTAAAAATTAAGGTAAAGATCACTCAGCTTAAATATTTTCTTTCCTTTTTTCAGAAGTCAAATATTGCTAAGAAAAAATTCAAACTTGCTTGCAGAAGAAAGACCAAATGTGCCATGCTGTACTTAGAGTATTCAAGGATACACCTTCTTTTTATCTGAGCTAAGGCATTAAGTAAACAGAAAGCAATAAACTCAGCCAGACTTGCACAAAGCTGTATCGAGCAGGAAGCTCCAGAGACAGAAAATGTTGTAGAGGTACTTATTTTTTTATCTATTCCTTTTAGAAGAGTAGTAGGATTGGTTTGGTTTTTTGTTTTTTTGTTTGTTTGTTTGTTTTTTTAATTTTCTAGGTGTTTTGTTAGTAAATTAAAACTTTTGTGTTTTCTGTTTGTGTTTTAAAATATACTGAGTTCTGATTTTAGGTTTAGTGCACAGGCAATTGGCTTTTCAACTGATCTTCTCAGATGCAGAAATAATTTTGCAGTTGCTAACACTTCCATGTGGTTTGCTAGTTTTTTTGTTATGTTGTTTTAATTGCAGGGGGAAAAAAGAGTGCAGAATGTAAGCCAGATATCCAGGATTAATTCCTATTATCTGGGAAAAACTATGTGTAACTATCCGTGTAAAGGAGGTAAACAAATCACATAAGAAGCTAAATGTTTTTAGATGATAGATTTAAAGCAGTAGTTTAAACAAGAAATGTTGATATTGTTTATAGACTCATTTGAACTTCATGGATTATTACATTCTATATTTTCTGTATTTTTGTTCTGTCTTCTTTGATCGAAAACCAGAACACAATCTTACTTAACTACTTCAGTTTCTTCATTGATATCTAAAACTCTTGGCTTCAAAACCCTAGAAAAGCCTCTTAATGCAAAAGATTTTTTTTTTGCCCCTTCAAATTTCTGAATTTTTTAATCTATCAGTATGATGTATGAACCTATTTTTTTACTGATGCAAGGACTCTTATTCATGAAAACATACAGAAAATACAAAAGTGGTCACAAGTTTCTTTTACTGTTATTTTATTTTTGAGATTAATTCTAGAATACTGTTTCCTTTTGGATTCTCACATGCCAAAATCTGAAGCTACTTGATAAATCTTTCCACAATAAATATCCTAAACTTCTGAACACTTTTACCTGCAGGATGGGTTCTACTACATTATTTTGGAAGCAGTAAATTGCTTTTATTTTCAGCTCTTGTAGCATTTGAATGGGGGTTGTGAACTGACAATACAAATTAATTGATAGATTCTTCTATTTCTTCTATTTCACACTCTTCTTTAATCTTGTTTTCTTAAATTTTGGCCTTTTGAAAGATACAAATAATTCTAAATTTGAAGCAAATAAAACTGAAATAAAGATCACCTTGTGGATTTTTCCCCTCTGGGCTTCACATATGCTAGGAGTGTTTCACTAGTTAGAAATTCTAGTGAACAGTACTGGCAGATTTTCTGAGTAAGCATGTAAATGTGTAACAGGGACATGCTTTATACATTTAGTCATGCCTATGTGGACAAAGCAAGAGATAGATCTAAAAGTGCTACTGAATTGTAACTGCACAACAGGCTTCTGCCATCTTCCTTCCTCACTCCTGTAGACATTCCTCATTCTACTCTCCCATGGTGAGTGAGCCCTGGCTCACAGCTGGACATAGGCATGGTTAACCACATTTGTACAAACCATGCTATGGTTAAACAACGTGGTACCATGGCCTGTTTCTTGAATAGCTGTTAAAAGGGCCATTAAAAGCCATGTTTTATTTGTATTACTACATTCAGGCTAAAGTAGGATCTGAGAGGGAAGAAAATGCAGTGAAGAGTAAATAATTTAAAAAATTTATGATCTTTCCAGACAGTTTCATTGCAAGGTTTCTTGCAGAACTGCTTTTCCAAGGCTGCATTATTTATCTGAAATCTGGATGCTGCTAGTGCTACTTTTCTTTCTGGAAGAGTAGAAGTTGTGAGAAAACTGAAGTTTATCTGACTTATTACTTAATTTTAAATAGTGTTGCTACTAATAAACATAGTCTAACATCTCTCATCTTTGAAGCCTTATAAGAACACTGATATTATAAAACAATTCCACACTGTCAAAAAATCTATCTCCTATCCAAAAATGTCATTGACATCTTTTATTTTTGAGGAAACAGGATTTTTCCCTCAGGATAACTGTTCCTTCAAGTACTGGAACTTGGCCCTTGGGACTCTGTTTATTAAGTTTATTAAACTTTTTATTACATCTTAATTTCAATGGAACATGGGCTCAGAAGCACAGCTATTGGCAGATCCTTTGGGACTCAGTCACTAATGTTGACTTGTGGGTTAAGATGAACGTGGTCATAGTTGCTTAAACAGGGAGTCAGACATTGCTTTTAGATGTAAAGTTTTTCCCTGATTTATAAAGCTTTAAAATTCTGATAGTATAAATGAATGGTTTCATTTATTTGTTCTCTTCTTCTCAGCCTTATTTGAGGTGAAATACCTAGCTCTCACCAAAAGTTTACTTCAGCAAAATCTGGAAGGTTTACCCAGAGAAAAATCATAGGCTAATGAATTTACAGAAAAAAAAATTGTTGTATGACTCCTCCAGTATTTTATTATAGGGTAAGCATGAATTTCATGCTATGCTGGATATTACTTTGAGTTTGAAAATTATGTTTCACAGAAACTGATTATCTTGTATATTTTAAACAAATGCAGAGTTCAATAGAAATTGAGAAGGCCAGGAAGAAGTATCAAATTGATTTTTCCTGGTTCTAATAATTTATAAAATGTGGGAAATGTATTTTTTCTGTGGGATTAAAACTGCTTCAAGGAGAATTTTTTTCTGTACAAAATCACCTGAACATGTGTCTATAAGCAAATTGCAGAGGCAATACAGGTAATGACCAACACTGGTATTTGTTGGCAATGGAGTCACATGTCCTTGGAACTTCTGTAATACACTCGTGCAACCAACATCTCTCTATGAGATTTTCTTTGAGTTTCCTCCCAGATTTGCCCTAAACCAGGACAGCTGGTCATCTATATGATACAGTTCTTTGGCCAAGAATGTCTGTACTTTGACAGAATTGGATCTTTGATGGAAGGTAGGCAAAAGGAATTTCATCTTTTCTGCCAAGTGAGAATACTTTATTAAACTCGTGTGATCTGGAATTCTGATTAATACAAAGAATAAGCACATGAAAAAATTGTTAGATGAAGCAACCTGCTTCTGCAGCCCTCTAACAAAGTGTGTCTCCATATTTTCTGCTTACATCTCATTTCCCTGAGTTCTGTGTCTTTCATTTCTGATCATGATGAGTGGCCCCTGAGGCAGACGAGCTCTGTCTTGTTAGCAGTTGGTGGAGTAGCTTACCAGAAGGGCAAGCTTTAGCAGATAAGAAGACTTCTCTGGCAGACTCCATTGCAATTCTGAGGAAAGAACAAATTTCTGGCAGTTGAAATAACAGTGTACAACCATCAAATACCAGATACACTTCTTTCTTGAAGATAGAGTCCTTTTGCCAAAACTCTTCACATTTCTTATGAGAGCTGATGGGATTTACAGTAGAAAAAAAAAAGTGTCATCATGCCAGTCTGGGCTGTATTAAGCCCCATAGTGGCTTCATTGGTTCAGAGTCACTATATTGAAATAACAGTCTGGGTTTGTATAATTTAGCATGAAAACTTTGATAAATTTAGTTTTTGTAGAGAGGTAAGATGGGGCACCTAAATTATATAACAGGATAAACCACAGACTTAAATAAAAGGAGACTGGAAAAGACTTCAAGACTTCATCTTGTGCATTCTAAAGCTCCAAAAGAGAATCAACAGTACCTCAGAAATGAAAAAGAATCTAATGGTCTTTATTGTTAATAAGATTTTCTTAATATTTAGCTTAACCTTCAGTGCCATAGTTTGAACCCATCACTTTATCCACTACAGATAAAATAAAATACAATTCCTCCTTACCTTGCTAGAGGTAATTTGTGTAGATGATAGTTTTTATGTATTTAGTTGTCCTTCTGTTCTTTAAACTGAGTAACCCAAATTTTTTTGATTTCTTTTTGTGGCTTTTCTTTTTTCCCAAGACAATTGACCATTTTCTCTGCTTTTCTCTGGACTCTTTCCAGTTGGTCTGCCTTCTCTTGGAACAGTTTTGCTTGAACAGGACACAGTGCTGCTGGTTGCTGTGCTAGACAGAAATATAATAGGAGGTATTCCTTAATGTATCAACCAAATATGCAATCAAAGCAGTTTCTCTTCCTAATATGCAGTTTGCATTCTTGATGTGATGAAATGCTACTTATTCATGAATAACTTGTGACTGACTCGTACCCCTCTTATCCCTTTTTTTGGCAGAATGGCTGCCATGTTTTTATGAACTATTATTCTCCCTTAGAACCTGATACTTGTAAACACAACTGCATTGCAATGTGTTTTCTCCTACAGATAATTTATCTTATTTGTCAAAAGCATTCTGAGTTTAATGTATCATGCAATGAATTTACTGTTCACATGGGCTTATTGTTATCTATGAGGTAGAAGGATTGTTCCTTTATCCAAATCATTAGTGACCTGCATCGTTACCTGGCCCAGAATGGACCCAGCTAGAATCTTACTTGATTATATTTTTTGAGTTTGATAATGAATGATGAAAAGTTAATCTTAGTCTGTGGTTTTGGTGTTGGGTTTTTTCCCTTGTTTGTACCCTATGCCCAGGTAGTTTTTCACTTTTCCAGAAATAGTTTCACTTTAATATACTTTTGAAAATGTTATGAGTCAGTGCATTAATAATGTCATTAATTATTAAAATTAAAACATATTGTGCACATACATATTCTCCATTTGTAGGACTTCTTGCAATTTTACAGAAATGAATAGCCAACATGCCAAAAGATACAAAGCAATGTAGCTCAAGTATCTCCAACCTTTTATGAATAATCTATATTTTCATTTTTTCTTGTACTTTTTCCAGAATTCATTTCTTCTTTATTTCTTGACTTTATAAGATGAGCATTGTGTTCACCACTTCACACCTTTCTCACACAACTTCTGAGAGTTTTCAGACAAAGCTAACAGATCTGACCTTGCTTCTCTCCGTTGCCAAATATCTTAACATGCACTTCCTCAGGCTCAGGTGCCAGTATCTATAGCACTCCCTTCAGGTCTTTAGCAGGCCATGAAGGAGCCTCCTGTATCTGTGCAGGGGTGTAGGTTCCTGTATCAGTCCAGGGACACTGACTGCATCGACAGCAACTGGAGAGCTCTCCTGGAGACATGCTGTAGTGGTATACTTGAGGATGATGTGAACTCCAGTATATTCAAATTATTTTTTGTCCTGGTTTTTTCCTATTTTAGATAGATTCTTTCTTACTGAGTTTAGTTATTAGTCATGTAATTACAGTTCACCCTTTTATGAAGAATGATGGAAAATGTACATCAGCCTTCTGCAAGTGAACTATCACTAGGTTTTTCTTTTCCTTCCAGGTTTGTTTTCTTGCTATCTCTTACATCCATTGTTTTTTGCAGTTAAATTTGTTCTTTATCCTTTATGACTTGGTTTCAGCATCTAGTCCTATTCTTTCATACTTGTCCTTAGGCATTTGACCTGGTTTCCACTTTCTGTACATTTCCTTCTTGTGTTTCAGGTCACTGAAGACTGTGCTGCTTAGCCAAGTAGCCAAGTTGGTCTCTGACTATACTTCCTATCCTCCTACTGTGTAGGATTGTTTGTGTTTGTACCCTAAACATAATTTCTCTAAGGAAGTGCCAACTCTACTGAATTCCTTCTGCTTTAGCCGTGTTTCCCATGAGAACTTACCTTCCAGTTCCCAGAGTTTTTTGGAGTCCTCTTGTATAGAGTTCGTTTGGTTTGAATTGATCTTGCCTCTTGTTCTCCATCTAAAAATAATGCATATTATCACAACACAATTACTCTCAACAAAATTACCTTTGCCCTCATATTCCCAACCATCCGCTTTCGTGGTTGCTTAGCAGGCAGCCTCTTGGCAGGCAGCTCTCGAAGCACTTGGCAGCCTCTGACAGCTACTGTGGACCCTACGCAGGGAGTGGTTAAACGCTGCTCGGTATACCTAGAGACACACAGCACGGTGCTTTGTAATGTGCAACTGGAGATGCCCACCTAAACATTCTCAGGGAAACACTGGCAACTTTTAGCTGGGCATTTGATCAAAATAGAGACAAATACTACGTGTACAAAGTGTTTCAAATGCTCTCCTGTGAAAGCAGCTGTGTGGATACAGAAGCACTTAGCCCAGCCTTAAATATCAGGTAAGGAGAACACAAAATCTTTCCCCTATTTCCTTTCCATCTCTAGGCATAAAATTAAAATGACATGTCTCTCTGGGCTGACATTTCTTTGTCCGAATCTTTGTTGTTTTTTTAGCATCAGTCAGAGACATGGGAAATCTCCACTGAGGCTCTCTGATTGGCGAGTAAAATTGGATTGTTAGTAGCTTTTCATTTTGTAAGTGTAGGCAAATCTCTGCAAAGAGAGATTTCCTTTTCAGAATTGGTTGGGTTTTTTGTTTGTTTATATATTTAGAAATTGACATAAAATATTTTAAGGCATAAACTGAGACATTGTTTAGCTTTTGTTTAGCTTTTTGTAATGAAATGAATCTACAGAGGATTTTTTTGGCAGCTATTTTTTTCATTGCTACGGCTTTCCTCAGTTAAGAAGTTGATGTTACAGGGATTCTGGTGCCTGAAATGAAATAACAATGGCTTTCATTCACTTTCTGACTTTATTAAGGGTGGTATGCATCTTGACTCCGCTAATTTCAATATAGTTTGTATCTACATAGGATTTTATAAAATTTCAAGCATTTCAGCAGAAGTTTTTCACGCTAGATATCTGCTTCAGGATATTTTTAAAATCTCTTTGAGCAAAAGTAGTTTATTGATTTTTATACAGGAAATCTGTGCTCTTTTTCCTTCTCTTAAATGATTCCAGAGACATTTTCTCTAAGAAGTCCAGGTACATTGCAGATTTTGAAATAAGCATTTGAAAAATGAGGTTAAGAATTTCCTCTTGTACATTCTCAGTGGAGCCTCTTCTGCACAGGAGAGTAAACCATCCGTTTTAAAGAACAAGCATGAACAAGAATTCTAAGGAGAAATTGTTGGGGATTACTGGCAAAATAGATTGAAGGAACAAAATCAGCAGGAAAATGTGCCTTCATGACTAGTGTGAAAATTGATGTGGGAGGGAAAGAAAAGGAAAATATGTCAATCTAGTTTGGGAGATACTAAAATAACTATAGAAGCTGAAGTGTAGAGCCTGGAACTAGCTGAGAACAGAACTGAGAGTGAGAAGCAGTGGGGCTGTGTGGGAATCTTGGAAGTAGAAGGAGAGACAGTTCTGATGAGCTGGGCTTGGAAGTGTGGTTGTTGGAGGAAGGGCTGTGAGGCTGACTGAGGAGACAAAGGGAGGAGTCTGGCAGGGGGAGCCAGCAAAGAGCTGGCTTGTGCGTGAGGAAGGCTGAACAGCAGAATCAGGGTGAGATCTGATGGGTGCTTGGGAAGCTGGAAAACCAGGATTTGCTGGGCAAGCTGCCTGGGGACGATATGAGGAAGGCTTTTGGAGGTGAGAATTTGCTGGAGATTGGGTTAAAGTTTTGCCTGAGGAGTAGAAGAAGGGACTGAGAAAGACAGGGTCACACCTGGGATGAGGGCTAAGGGAAGAGCTCTGATGCCCATGCAAATATGTGTTGAGCAGGAGTGTTGGAGTGCTGCTGGACAGTGGAGTGCAAAGAGGTGGGGGTACCAGGAGAGGAAGAGTCTAGGCAGGCCACGCTAATGCTGGGAGTGGGGGAAGCAGGGACAAGATGTGCTATGGACCATTTTCCTTCAGTGCCAGGAATGGCATCCCACATGGCCAAGTCTCACTGTTTTGTTGCTGCCAGCAGGTAAGACTGGTGAGTTCGGGACTTGTCACTGTTGATGCTGGGTTTGTTTAGAAGATAGCAATCTGCTGCCACTATTGGTTATTCTGTTAGAGTGAGTATCACAAGACCAGTCAAGGGAGCTGATTCAACCCTGACAATGATTTTTGGGCATGTTGTTATGATACTTCATGAATACGTTTTTGAGTACCTTTTCAACAAACCCGTTTTTAAAGAAACAAAATGCTCCACACAACTTGACATGTTTGGTTCAGAGGATGAACATGTTCTTGAGACGTTCAAGGGCTGTCCAGTAGGATCTCCACTATCTATGGCAGATGAAGGAAGGTGTGCAGTGAACCAGGCAAGAGTTTTTAGGAGGAGAGTTTGTGTTCTTTGTCTGCTATGATAATCCCGAGTGGTGTGGGGTACCCACCTTTTTGGAGACTAATTGACTGACCATTCTCCATTTTCTGGATACTTGAGTGTACTCTGGAAACCAGATTTGCAGATTTTTCAAGCATTTGTATCTGCAACTGAATCCACAAGACTATTTTGAACTTAGAGTGTGCTGTAATGCCAAATGCTCTGAATGTCAAGTCTTAAGTTTCAAGACTGTTCTGCCAGAAGCCAGCAGACTCTTCATCTTATGCTCTCTGTGATTTAACTTATCACTTTAATCCTACTGTCTCCAAACTTCTTAATTTTTGATACTGCATGTGTCATAGTATGCTATAAAAACATGTTTCACAGAAACAGACTTTAAACATAACATTTCTGCTGAACAGCTTGCCCTGCAACACAGAGGAGAGCAGAAGGGAAAGAAGGAATAAGCCTATATTCATATAGGAAGAAAGAAAAAGGTATACACACAGTTTGTCAGTGTCAGGATGTTTCAGGCAATGATATCTTCAGGATGTCAGGTTATTTCTGTGAAAGAGCAGACACCAAATCACTGGTGATAGGACTTGTACATGATTGCTGTAAGGGAGTCTTTGAAGCAGTATAAAAAAGAAAGAGTGGGGGATAATGAGAGTAGAGGTATGGTTTCAGACAAAATTAGTTTTGGATCCTGAAAATAAGGTTCAAAATCTAGACTAGAACGACAGGAGAAGCTGGAGGAGATAGGAGCAAAAAGGAAAATAATTTAAGCTGAAACGCTTTGTATTCACTGGAGTGTAAAGAGGGAAAGACAGGTCATAGTTGTCATCAGTTATGGTTAAGGGGTACTAGGGGTGGGGACACAAGATGAATGGCAAACAGGAGTTTGCCTGGGGGCAGTGTGCTAAGTAACTGGGACTTTGACAAGCAGTTTTGACTGTGCTATTTGGTATGTAATGGCAGGAAAAAATGAATTGAGCTTGCACAGGGAGGTGAAAAGCAGGAGGGGACAAAGAGGATCTAGGTCGGAGACAAGGGAGGTAGACTTGAATGGCAAGGAAAACTTGGCTATTTCTGATATTAACTGAGAAGAGAAACATGGGAGTGGATTCTAAGACATATGCAAGAGCAGACAGTTACACGCATGACAAAGCAGAGGGATTTTGTGAGGCCCATCTCCTATGAAACAAGCCTGGGAGGAGATCATTCATTGCCACCCTGGCCAGCGTGCATTGTTCTAAACTTTTCTTCCGTACTTCCTTTTTTTCTCCTATTCCCTTCTTTCCAAGTTTTTTAGGCTTATCTAGATTCCATAAAAAAAAGCAGAGAAGTTTGTTCTCCTGTGATTGGTTTCGCAGTGATTTAAATGGCAGTTGACAAGTGCATGGAATTTTGAATTAATTATTTAGCTAAAAAGGCCCCACAGCCATTTCCAGATGTCAGGCATCAAAAGCAGTAACAGGGCACTGCCCAGTCCCCTCAAGCTGCCACCCACTGCCCACAGTCCAGGACCCCATATCAGCCTCCTGAGGCCACCAGTCCCTACCCCAGTGATGCTGCAGCAGAACTGGTATCCAGCTTCCGAGGTTCCAGCCAAACTGGGCCCAGTCACAAGCCGGGTCTTCTCCCTGAACCTATCTTTTCTTAGAAAATCAAAAGTCCGTGGCCTTTCTGCCTGCGGTTCCAGGAAGGAAAAGAAATACAATTTTGATCACATACTAAGGGCTGGGTTCCAGTACAAGAGTGACTACAGTGCATATAGTCTCATTCCTTTTTAAATGTCTGTGGTAGTTTATTGGATAATTAGCATACTGCTTTCTATACTTATTTCTTTGAATTTATTTCTTCTTCATCTTCACTGAATTGTACTTTGTGTCTTTTTCAGTCCAGTTCTCAACCTCCGTTTTCCACGACATAGTTAGAGCAGGCTACAGAAGCTTTCTATTTCCCTTGGCCCCCAGCTCTGACACTTTGCCTTGGGTTTCTGCTTCCTGCGTCTCTCTGGGAGCTTTTCTGTCAGACTTGCTGCTGCCTTTCCCCATGAACTGTTTTTTTTTCTCTTCGCTTTGGTCCTTTTCATCCCCAAATTGGCTCTTCCTTTCGCTTGCTCTTTTGTGGACTGGTTGGTAACAGTTTTAGCACACTGGCATCATAACTAGTGTTGGCATTCCTGAAAGGGAAAACTTTTAGGAGTGATTTTAGGTGAAAAATGTAATGGCTCTGTAGGTGCTTCATAAACTTAATCCAAAAGCAGGGGCAGCAGAGGAGAAAGCAGGAACTGTTTATTTGTTATCAAGGGCTAATGATAACAGGGGCTACCAATATGAAGTATCAGAAAGTAAAGCTGAGCTTCTAATACTGCATGAGAAATAATAGACAACAAAAGACTTTGGAAGGTAAGACAAGGAGATGACATGGAATTAAGTAGAGAAGGAAAAGCTAAAAGGCAGGCATAAGAAGTGGTGTAATGAGAATAATAAGCAGATTAATGATGGCAGCAAGGAAGGTATCTACAGTTGCTGAGACCAGAAAGAAGTCTGATGCAGTAATGGAGGGCTGAGGTGACCACAGAACAAGAGTTTTAGATTGTGCATGTAATGGAAATTGTTGCTTTGTACCCACCTCAGTGCTGTGAAGTATGTTGTTCTGTAGGACACCCTCGCCAGCCTTTTCCTCAGTAGCTCCCATCCTAGCCCATATGTAGTCTCCCCACTGAGCTTCTGTCCATTTTCACCTAACACCATTCAACCCTTGCTGCAAATGAGATGATGTCAAATGCTTTCTCTTATTGGCAAAATGACCCACATCAGACACTTTTTCTAGCCCTTGGCCGTCTGTAGCTTGTGTGAGTTTCCTAACCCATTACTGATTTTCCACTTCATGGACAGGCCAGCCTGGCTGCTAAAGCCTCACTTTCTGGGGTCTCTCTCCCTCCTGTTCACCCATCACAAACTGTATAGAAGCAAGGGTGCTGCAGATTTGGTCAAGCAAGGGTCTTGCTCTTGCAATTCACTCTGATAGAACAGCACATGCAGAACTGCACCCAGAGCTTGGTTTTCCTGTCCAGGCTGTTCTTGGGGGCTTTCTACCCATCATCTCCTCCTCACCTTCTGTGTACCCATGCACATATCAGTATGTATGTATTCACAGTTGTCTTTTTGAAGGGATTATCAGGGCTTAAGTACAGAATGGGATTCAGCAACTGAGAATGTTATCTGTTTTCAGAGATTTTCCCTACCTTCCACTGAGCTGCCATACTGGTACTTTCTTCTGGTTTCAAATGTATCAGGAACACAAATTGTTGTACAACAACACAAGTATTGCTGTAATTTCATTCTTTTAGTCTGGAAAGTTCCACTTATCAAGTGGGTGCAGAGGATCATCCCATATGCTCAGCTCTCACCAAGGTCTGTCTGTGAAAAACTAGCTTGAGACACACCTTTGTAACTTTATTATCAGAAGACTTTAAATCATTATCAGCCTAGTTAGTTAGTTTACTTGGAGCAAATAATATGCCAAATAATATGCAACTGATATTAATGTATTTTGGAACTATTCACGTGTGTGTATATATATGTACACACGTGTGTGTAGATGTGTTTCTGTACTTGGGTAATAGATGCCACACAAAAAGGCTTAACATTATTCAACATTTCCAGCTATAGTACTTCTTATTGTTTATGAAAGTAGAAAAATATTTTAAAGTGTTTTTTTTGCTAAATTTCTTTAAATACTGAAGATTTTGCAATTGCAATGGCTCAGAGGCTCCAGCAGAAGGATTAGGGAATGCTGTATTATTAATCCTTGTTTCAGCAGTTCAAGGACAGAACAGTGTAAAAGTGATATCTATGCAAGGCAATGCAATATTCCTTTGGTGCCTGTTCTAGAAATAAATTTGCATGGCAGGAAGTAGAACTTCAGTCTGAGTGTGGATGTGTTAGGTCGTATACTCATGTGACTATTATTAAAACATCTTTGAGGATTTCCTAATTCAAAAAGTACTGGAGATTTTCTATCAGACCTTGTTTTAGTCAGGGGGAAAGGAACTCATTATAAACCCAAAGCTGGTGGTTGGATAAGTGTGACTGGTTGTGGTGTAGCTACACATGTTCAGTTAAAGTACAGACCACTAACAGACATAGGGGAAGGTTGCAGAAGGTATAGTATCACAAAATGTAAAGCAAGCATGAGACAAATGAACCAAGAAAAAGCAATTTAACAGAAAAAAAATTCCAATAACTTCAGCACATGACAATTTTTGACACCCCTGGAAAAGTACAATACAGAGATAGAGAGCTCTTCTGAGTCAGTCTCACCTGCCATGCAGGGGATGTGCAAGTAGGTTGCCAGCCACCTCCATACCCAGTGTACCATGTAGAAAAGGGAGATGTTGAAAGTAATTAAAAGCAGAAAATTGTCAGAAATTTCTGGAAGTAAACAGGATGGGAAGAGCAATTTATGGTCAGCAAACTTGACAACAAAGATGTGAACAACATGACGCAATGTTTTTGGCTTTGTTACTTGCACTGTGTTTATTAGGAAGAAAAGAATCTTTAAAATGGAATTGTAGAGGGCCTTGGTGGAATTATCAGCAGTGCAAAGAAGGCTTGAATTCAGTAAATATTTTTAGTTTTATGATGGCTTCAGGCCTTTTTGCCATTTTGCATGCACATGAGATGATTGGCATTGCTTTCTCCAGTAATCAATTCCCCATTTTTTACCACTCTTGGCTTGAACAATTGTTCTGGTTGTTCTCATGTAGAAACTCTGGATTATGCTGCAGGAAACAGATGTCACCAGACTGACTTACTATTTTTGCTTGGCTTTGATTGATTAAGGCAATACCATTGATGTAGTGGATTTACAACTGTATAAAGCATTTGACTTGACATGACAGCATGTTTTGGCTTAGGAACTAGAAAGACATCAAAACAGCTGGACACACACTGAAGAAATGAAACACTAATTAACTGACAGGCCTCAAAAATCTCCTGATACCAATCCTTCTGAAAGACTCCTGCTAGAAAGGATTCTATGAGGATAATTCTTGCTGCCTGGCTTACTCTTTAGTAATGAACAAAAAAGAGTCCAAAAATTATTTTTGATGTAATTTTCAGAATCCAGTAAGACATGCAGATATTAAAAATATCAACCATAGCTATGTATAGTTTATTTATAATTATGTGATCTGAATGACAAGGAAAAACCAACTGTGCAGTGTAAGGCTGTTATCTCAAATATTTTATGCTTCATTAAATTAAAAAAAAAATCCATCTCCTCCTCCCCCTCTGCTTCCCCCCACTATGTACAACAAGAACAGTGCAGATTAATGCCTTATATTTAATTTTTAGGAACTTCTTTTCTGGGAATATGTAAGATTCAAGGAGATATTTAGATCCCTGTCTCCTGTTTTGTTGCTTTTCAGTAGAAGAGGTTTCTGGTGGGTTTTTTGGTGTTGGTTTTTTTTGGTTTTGTTTTTTGTTTGTTTGTTTGTTTGTTTGTTTTTTCCATGAGTCTTATGATGCTGTCTTTCCATCTTGCCTGGGAGAGCCCATACTGCTGTCCCTTTGGTTACAGTAGAAATAATCTATTTAGTATGAACTTGTTGTGTTAATAGACTCACCACTCATTTACTGAAGAATGTCTTGTAGTTACCTAAAATCACACTTAATTCAAGGTAGGATGAGGGAAAATGCAAAGACAAGTATTAACTTGTTACATCTTAAATAGCAAACACAATTGCAAGTACATGGAAAAGCCATAATAAATATAAGGAAAAGTTCATCTGATTTACTGACACTGACACCTACTGACAAAGGTGCTTTTCATTTTGGATTTTTTCTCTCCTTTTTAATTTCCAGGTGACTTGTCCCTCTTTGACAAAATGGCTCTCAGAATTTTCTTTCCTCCTCTTCCTCAGGTTTCCCTTAGGTGATTTTCATCACGGGAAACTTTGCATTACACAGAACTCTGTACTGTGATCTCATATGTGAAAACATCTTCTGAAGAAGGCTTTGGACTTCACCTTAAGGTAGCTTCGTGTCATGTTGACCTCACTCATTGAGGGCAGTGTTAATTCTTACTGCCAGTCTGCTCTGTGAAGTTTTCTAAGGAGTTGGGAAAGATTTCACCTGTCATCTCGGAGCTTGTTCTATCCCTTCTTATGGTCTGATTGTTCTCCTGAATTCAATTAAAGATTCTTTTGCTTCCACAAATATGTATAAGTCTTAGAAGAGGATTGTCTCCTATGTTTAAGTAGCTCCTAAACAGCTTCTTTCCCCCAAGGAAGCAAATCTCTTCTATTTCCCTGTGGTGACTCATTGACATGTTTCTGTATGAAATACATCTTATAGCAGACCTTATATTCTCTAGTGGCAGTGTAATTAGTAAATATGTATGATACAAGTATCTAAATAGGTTAAATTTCATCTAGTTCATTTTCTGATTCCTGAGACAGGTATGATAACATTACTTCTCTGAAGTGACAGCATTTAAAGTGAATGAAGCCCAACATCTTTCTCCTAGGCATACTCTAACAAGGAGTCCTTGTACAGAATTATTTAGAGTCATATTGATTTTAATTGCTACACAGTGGGAAGTTGTGTCTTCAAACTGCTTCTGAAAAAGAATAAAAAGGGAACACTCAGTCTTGGTCCTCATGAACAACCTGACTGACAACCTCAATGAACAACATGACTGACTTTAGCTGGCCTTGAAAACAGCCTCTGATACATTAGGACTCAAGGATCACATCATGAAATGAGAATTGATGTACAGTGAAGAAAAGGTTAAAGGCAGATCTTTCCATAACCTTTCCTGTAGCCTTTGCAATGATTTTACACAGTCAATAAAATGAGAAAAATATAGGCTAAATGTTCATTGTGTAAGAATACTGCATTAATTTGAATGAGTATTGTAACATTTTATTGTATTGTATTGTTTATTATTTTATTAAAAATGAGTAAATTTTTAATACAGAGATAGTGAACAGTGTCCCTCTCCATTCCCCAGGTCATACCTACACTAAGAGAGATTTAATTGTCAGTAATACTGTTAACTCTGTGGGTCTGCAGATATTCTGTTAAAAGTGTGTGATATCAAAATCACATACCAGCCCTGAAAGAAGGAACCCTTGTTCTCAAGTACAGTTTCAGCAATGTAACTGGTGCTGCCTCTACTGCTGTCTCAGAACACACCAGAAACCAGAAGTGGTCCTATTGTATCTTGTAAGAACAAAACAAAACAAAAACAAAAACAAAAACAAAAAAAAAAAAAAAAAAAAAAAAAACAACAACAACAAAAAAAAACAAAAAAAAAAAAAAAACANAACAACAACAAAATTACATCCTTAAGGAATCCAGGCAATATGTTTATTGCCAGCAGGTTCAGGGTGAAAACTTGAGAAGTGGGAAAGGAAGACAGGGCAGTTTGACTTTTTTGATTGTGCAGACTTTATGGAACAGAAAGAGAATGGCACATCTGCCGGTAGTTATTGTTTTGCACTTAATTTTGCAAATTCCAATAAAAGCATGCTGATGAAGAGCTCTCTACTGGGGGAAACAGAGTAAGATTGCACAGAGGATTTAGATAGGTCTCTCTCCATTAAGTGCAAGGAGACAAGGAGCACAAGAGAGAAAATGTGTTGTGTTGGACTGCCTTCTTTCCTTCTGTCTGGGAACATGGAACAGCTCCTTTTCTGTTGTTTACTGCTTTCTACATTTCCTATCATACTGAACCATTTTGGGGCTCTTCTGCAGCTGCAGCAATGGCAGCAAACATATATACCATGCAGGATCTTTGGAGAGGGAGAATGGGAGAATTCAAGTTAGTGGTGTGGATTCTCTGCAGGAATAGGAAAGAGTTTATCTTGCAATAATTGATTTGTCCAAAGCACAAAGATCAGGGCAATAAGTGGAAATAAATTAATCCTGAATGTGTCCTGGTCTTTGTGGATACACCTGTTACAGGTTATAGATATGTTTGTGTTCCTAGATTATAAAGATTATAAAAATTATAACCTTGTAATCCTAAATGAAGTTATTGTTCCCCAACAGCTTTAACACACAAGGGAGGAGTAGTTGCTCATAAGCAGTTTATTGTTCTGAAAAAAGGAGGAATTTTGGAAGACTTCAAAATGGACATATTATTTATCTATTTGGTTTAACAATGTAATTGCGGTGAGTCTTTTCCATAAGAGAATTTTTACTTACTAGCAAAACCTATTTTATAGGGCTTGAAAAGTTTTTCTGCTGTCCTAAATTCTGTAGGAGATATACATGTTATCTTTGCTGTGTCAGTTATACAAAATCTAACCTGAATTATCTTTCCTTGTTGACAGAAAGACAGATTCCCACTTTAGACACCGCGTCATTTTCCTTCCTGTGAGAATAACATGAACCAGAAGGTGTTAGTTTTTCTTCTCCCAAATTTTTTATTTGGGATATTTCTTTTTGGGTTTTTCTGTAGGAGACCAAAAAACCCAACAGGTGAGTAAAGAAATTACCAGCAAGATTTAATGTTTTATAGAAAGAGAGACACCTTTTCCAAATGTGTTAGAAAGTAACTACAGAGCCCAAGATATAAACAATACTGTGAAAATATCCAAGGCCTAGTCCCTTGTCACTGTGGTAGTTATTTTAGCAATATATAAGAGGAGAGTACTACAAAAACATGATGTTGGAACACCAAACTTGCTTAGACTAATACTGCTAACATATTGAAAGTTTTCATTTTAATAAATGTTTCACTAGGGAGGGTAGTTTATTGCATGTTTGCCATAGTCTAGTCTGGTTACAGTAAAAAAAATTATTTTAGATTAAAATCTAATCTTCATTAGATTTTGTATGCAGGGTGATAGATGGAGTGCTATGATTGTCACTGATAAAGAGATTTATACAAGCCTATTTCACTGAAATGGTTTAAATTTCTTCCTTGGTTACAGATGCTTTTCCCAATCCTACTGAAAATTGGCTGGCAATTCAAAACGGTCGGAAAAACACACTGGCTTCTCTCTGCTTGAAGAATAACTTGACTAAACCAAGAAGCAAATTGGATTCTCATGTTGCAAGCCAGCTCTTTGTGGAGCACAAGCATAAATTTATCTACTGTGAGGTGCCCAAGGTAGGCTGCTCCAACTGGAAGAGAACCATTTTTCTTCTTCAATCAGACTTGAATGCAGAAGCTTCTGAAATTGAGCATGATAACATCCACCATACCTCACTAATCAAAAGGCTGGTGTCTTACCCTCCTGCCTTACAAAAGGAATTTCTAAGAAATTACACCAAAGTGATGTTCACCAGACATCCCTTGGAACGGCTGGTTTCAGCTTACAGAGACAAACTCCTGCACTCTGAACCATTCTACAGTACCACTATTGCTAATGAGATTAGGGCAATGTTCAGGAAAAATAAAAATTCTCCTGAAAAAGTGAGTTTCCAGGAGTTTGTCAACTTCATTATAGCAAAACCACCACATACTCTTGACATTCACTGGAAACCAATGTTTCTGCTCTGCGATCCTTGCAACATTCACTATGATATTATGGGTAAGTATGAAACTCTTGGGTTGGACTCTGAGCATGTTCTGAAGGTTATTGGTGCCCCAGAGAGCCTGCAATACCCCAGCTTGAAGAGATACGGCTCAGAGAAACGAACTGATGGTGGTATCACCTTAGAGTATCTCAGACAACTGACCTCAGAACAAATTGAGAAGATTAAAAAATTGTATGAAATGGATTTTTTTTTGTTCAACTATACTATGAAATATGAGGATTACTTTTCCCTGAATGACTAATGTAGGTTAAACAAAGAAGAGTTTCCTTTGTACAAAACGGGTGGAACTTGTCCTCACAGGTGCTTGATAGGTGGGTTGGTGACTGCTGCTGAGGTTATCCTGGAGAGATGTGATTTGTAGATATGTAGATTGGTTGTAGATATGGTTTATCATTCTAAGCACTCTTATATAAAATCCCTGCCACAATTTCTTGTACCATACAGACCTTTACCTATCAAAATTATTGTCTTCCTATTGATCTTTAACAGCATATGTTTGTTTCATGAAAACTGTTCATAACTGATAGATTTTGGTCCATTGGTAAGAGACATGGGAAAGATGAAGAATGTTGTATTTTGCAATGAATATTTTAGAAGACCATTTTTACATTTTTTTTTTTCTAATTAGAAAATTACAAAAGAAGCAAGAAATAATCTGCTTGAGGGTTAAAACACTCTGTCTGCAAGAGCCTTGATCATAAATTCTGTAGGAAAGGAGCAATTAAGTTCATATGCTTGAAGCTGCATTACACAGAACCTAATGCCAGGATATCGTCCTGTCTAGTAGTGCTCTCATCACAGCCTATCAACCTCATCCCTCAAACAGCATAGTTGTCAGCATTATAGCTCTTCTGATGAGCAGATCTGGCATTCATGGTGACCTTACAAACTCTTTTCACCAGTTTTGTAAGCATTTTAGCAGAAGGTCTGAAAAATGAATTGGGTGTTTTTTAGAGAAGTAGTTAGAGGTACCTTCTAAACTGTTCAACCGGGGTGGTGCATAATCTAAAGTCTCAGTGGAAAGGTGATTCTTATTTATTCTCCAAAAGCATTTAACACCCAGTCAATGGACAGGCTAGTCAGTGCAGCGGGGACAATGTTTGGGCTTTCCTTTTTGTGCTGCTGGAATCCATGAGCCCCTGGGACTTACCTGAGTGTGGCACTTGGGAGGAAGCACACTGGAGGCACACTGGGTAACCTTAGATAATACATTTGTTCTACTTGTTGCTTTCTCACATTACAGGAGAATGAGTGCAAATAAATTGTGGAGTTATGGTGAGGGGAACAAGGAAACACGTGGGAGAAGCAACTCAAACCATTACCGCCTTCTTATATTTCTAGGTGACTTTGGTTTTAGATCACTGAGGGGTCTACAACTGCTATTATATTAAGCATGAGATTTGTCCCCTTTAAAAAAATCGATTGTCTAGTCACGTTCAAATATTAATTTGTGACCATATTAATTGTAACAAGTTTTAGCAACCAATTGTGACTATTGGCACCATCTCTAGGGGATATCTGTCTCTCAGCCGCTAACTTGAAAATCTCTCAAATGCACTTAGTTCCTCTCAGCTAAATCTGCAAATGCATAAAGGCTGGCAGACTAGTCTTGGACCCAAAGTTGGCTCTCAGCTTCTTATCACACAGAAAAGGACAGATGCAAAATAAGTTAATCACAGAGTAGTCACCAATCTGTACAGCCTTTGCTGCCAGCTGCATGGGCAAGAGAAAGGGAAAAGACTGAAAAATTGACACAATGGGATTTAAGTTATGAGGGTTTGGAGGAGCCCTCCCAGTGCAGGAAGTGGGTTGCAGGAATTATCTGCTCCAGTGGGAAGATCCAGTGATATATGACATCAGCTGGAGATAGTGATCAGGCCACAGTGACAGGAGAAGGCCCAGGAAGAAGTGCATCCTATCCCCCTTGACAGCAGATTGTACACAAGCCAGGACGAGCATTCAGTACATCTGGCAGGTCTTGCCTAACTGACTACTTCCTAAATGGGGCAGCTTTGGCACAAGGAGAGATCCAAAGTGAGAAGACCAAGAAAGAACAGCAAAACAATTTGGAAGGAAAAAAAAAAGGGTTATGATTTTATGCAGAATGATTCATATTTCTGGATCTTACCCTCACCACCACCATATTTGGTGTCCCCATAACCCTACTATCCCCTGAGGCTGGATTGTTCATGCCACCCTGGCAACTTTGTAGTTCATGTAGGTTTTTCTTTTTCTTATTAGTTTTCTTTAGTCAGAGGAAGCTGGAAATTACTCCCATCAAACTTAAGGCTATGCAGAAGGATGCAGTCTCTCTCTTTCCTGAATCAGAGCTACATGCTTCTCCTACATTCTTTGACAGATCATGCAGAGGTAGAGGGGAATAAAATTTGCTTCATAACTCATTTCTACATGAGAGGTCCCTCCAGAGCTATATCTGAAGCTGTAAGTATATCTAAAAATACATGAGTGCTCTGGCACCCTCATCCAGGCTAGGAAAGCTCTGAAGAAATGATACTGACAGAGTTTTAGAGATGTCTTTGCTATCAACATTCAGTGTTAACACCCCCCTCCAATTTCTTGCTCTTAGATGTGAGTGACTTTCTATTCTTATTTCCTCTTTCACAGGTTCACATATTGTTCCTACAGTGGTGGCAGAAAAATGATGGCTAATTCATTCATCACAAGCATTAGTCAGTAACAGAATGGTATCAATTAAAGCAGAAAAATCTCTGTAACTATTCACAGCAGACTTTGAGTTTTGCCATTTGTTTATAGGGAACTGTAAGTAGCACATTGCCTCAGATCACTGGCTGCTGTAATGCTGTTTAGCTGGTGTGGGTCTGAACAAAAAAAAGCTGCAGAGGACATATGTGTGCAAGTGTGCCCATATAACAACAGGTGTACTCTCTTTCCTACAAGTGCACTGTCCAGAACAAGGCTCTAAGCTGAGCTAGGCTCCCTCCTGACTTTTGTCCAGAGAATAACCTTCAGTGGAGCTTCTTTCCTTTGGATGCTAACCCTTGGTGATGTGTTCCTGGGAGGAAAATGGATTCTTGCAGTTGGGAGCAAAGGTGGAGGCAGTGTGGTGAGGCTCAGGCCTTGGGGAGGATTTGAATGGGGAGAGAGTGCCATAATTCATTGTCTAATTTATTGTTATATGCCTGCAATATAATCATTGCAATGTTCATTTCTGATTACCTTAATAAACTGTAGAGAGTTGACAAATTAATCTATTCGTTCATCCTTCTCAATAACATCTGTTCAAAAAACAAACCCACCTCAAGGTTGTTCTATCAAATCAAAACAAAGGCCGCAGGTTGTTAGGCAACAATCTATACAAAACTGCTTGCTACATCGATACATATGACTCACAGAAATTTTAAAGAATTGAAAGAATTAGCAAATACTAATGCATGCTCCAGTTTGGAGAAAAAATGCAAATAAGGGGAAAGAAAGGAAGAGAAAGGAAAAAAATCTTGCAAAGTCAAGCTTGCGTCTTTCCCACAAATCTATCTATCAGCAGTGAGAAAATAAGACTTTTCCCACTCTCATGGAAATCCTCACACATGCTTTCAGGATAGGTATCCACAAACCTGACATCACACTTTCTTAATGGAAGTATAACAGATCTAACAGATGATCCATGTATGTCAGCAATGTAGACCATGTTACCAGTTGTTCCTTGAAGAAGACATTTCCTCCACTTTAAAAACAATTATTCTGCCTGCAAGCAGTCCTAATTTTTCACGAAGTTTTTAACTTGAGTCTTAATGGCTAAACTGTGATTAGGGGTTTCTTCCTCAGAGAACTTCAAAGAGCAGGACAGCAGTGAACAGAATAAAAGGTGTGAGCGATGAAACTTCAAACGTTCCCTGTTCCACAGAAGTGTCTCTGACTAACGGCAAGAAGAGGAAATACCACCCATGCAAGTCATTGCACATCAGACAAACTGCAGTACTCGCTGCTCACAGCTACAAGGTGATTCCATTTCTGTCTTTAGAGTGTTAATAAGTGAAAAGGTTTTAGCTTGATGATAACCAGGTTTTTTTTTTTTTTTTGCTTGTCTGTCATAGAAGTAGAAAAAAAAAATTAAACAGGAAAAGAAAAAGGCACCAACACTCCATGATCCTGCCTTTGGCCTGACATGATTTCCTCTGTCACAGCAGTTCTTACCTCCCTTTCTTCCAGAATTATAATTTAGGACATGCTTTAGTATAAAACAAAAAGTTATTGAATTGGGTGACATACATAAATCAATGTAAACCAAATAAAATCAAAACAGGCAGAGAATTTGCCTGATAGAGATGTATGAAATTTCAGGAACTTCTCTTGCAAGTTCTTAACAGGTATAGAATGTACACAGGGGTGCAGTTACAATGCTGCTTCTAGTAAGAACTATTTTAATAGACAAAGCTCAAGTGTTCATAAATCTCAGTCAGTATACTGAGGTTGAAAATCCAAATGAATCAGCAGAGCAAAAATGAGTGATGCATAATAGGATCAGGTCTGTGAAAAGGAAATGGCTCCACACTGTTTCAGCACTACCCATGTACACCTCACCTTTGCTCACCACTACAAAAACTCTTCCTTTATATCTTCAGGACTCTGATTATGGCTTTTTTTGGGGTAGTACCAAAACTTAGCAAGATGAAAAGGTTTTCTCAAAAAGTCACATTCCACCCTGTAAAGCCATTGTTAACAAGATTATGCAGCATTTGTGGAATCCCACCAAAGGTGCAACAATCCAGCCACAAGTGGGGCTCAGAGCAGAACTTAGCATGAGCACCCAAATCCAGGTAGGCATACTCCAGTTTATATTTCTATTATGTAGCAGAACTAGGGGAAAAGCTTTTTATGTACAAACCTATGACTCATATTCCAACTCTTACCTCACTTGAATGCGTTTTCCCCCATTTTTTTTCCCAGATCTCTTCTTCAGTATTCACCTGAGCTGCAGGTATGGACTCCTGCTGAGTTCCCACAGTTGGGGGCCTCCAAACAGGTGCTACAGATGCTGACTTACTCAGGCACAGGTTCTTGTCAGGTGAATGTTGTTGGATGTATTGCTACTATTTTCAGAAGGCTTTTTGTGTGAGAAAGTTCTTCAAGCACCCACTCCACCCCTGAGATGTTACTTACTACAAGCTGAGATGTAAATATAAAGTGAAGGATGTTTTGCAGGCATTCAACCCCCTTAAAATAAGCTCATCTTCCATTCAGATAGGCTTAGTGGTTAAGGAAGAAAGCTCTTTTGGAGGTTTACATCAGGTTTCAGAGGCCTCTGTTAATCATAAACCAAAAGTGCCAGGAAACCCTCTCTCAAGAGGGGCCATCATTTTCTGCAGGGTTAAGTTTTGTTTACCCTCATAGATCTGTCAATAATGGTCCTTAGGGATGTTGGTCCTTTTGCCTGCATGGCAAAAGAGCCCCTTAAGATTTTTAGCTTGGAATAAGCATGGGAAAGTAGAGTGACAAATTTAAGAGAATCCTCCTCACATCTGAACATTAAAAATTTGATTTTAGGTCCATCCTATTGCAGAAAGCACAGGTAAGAAACAAACACAGGGAAAAAGCAAACAAATTAATATAAGCAGATTATTATCCTGACGATAACTTCTGGCTAGGAACTTTAACTCAGGATCCCGTCCACAATGCCAGGTGCTGCCTGCAACTGGCCAACAAAGCTCTTTATCAAACAGCTTAGCAGGCCAATTTTTCAGGCTTTGCACGCTGGTAATGTTTCGTTTCTGTTCATCTGTGCTGCCCTCCTTTGAATTCTGTACAGTTCCAGGTGTTTTTCAGCTCTCCTGGAGCACCCAAAGCTGGATGCAAACCTGTGACTTTACAAATGCCACACAGATTGAAAGTATGAACCCAGGTATGTCACAGATTATTAAGTTCCCATTTGTACTCTCAGTACAGTGTTAATTCAATGCCAGCCACTGTAGGAACAAATAACTTATTGTGATTTAAAATTTGAGCCATGATACTTCATGAAAAACATCCCAGGACTTGAGACATGTACTCTAATCCAAGCTCTGCAACCTGGACTGATCAAACACTCCAGCGTCATAAGGCCAGACTTTTGGACGTTTGGGTTTGTTTCTGTTTCGTTTTGTTTCCCTGTTGAAAGTTAGGATTCTTGGAAATTAAGCATTGAAACACTCGAAGTCTTTGGAGCAAGTATCCAATTATCATCCGCGTCCATGTGGGGCCATCTGGTGGCGAAAAGGGCTCGGCAAGGGAAGCTCGCCGGGACAGAAGTCCTTGATGGGTGCTATATTTCAATTCTATTTTTTTTTTTTTCCCTGAAGTCTTTTATCTCAAGACTCTCATGCCTGTTTTTTCCCTCCCTCTTCTCACTCCCCTTCTCCCTCTATTATCTTCCTCTTTCCCTGGAAGAAGAATTGACCACTAGTGGCTTTCTTGTCCCAGTGGTTTTTTTACAGGTTCACCATAAGCTTTCCTACCTAACTCACTTGGTGGTGAGGACTGACCAGCTGCCGACACTGGAAGTTACACTGTGCTGTCCCAGAAAGAACTTCTTGTTTCTGCACTGCACTTAGCTTCTTCCATGGTGAAAGCCTACCTTTGTAAAAAATTTTTCTGGCCTGCAACTGGGCAGAAAAGGATGGCATTATGGATTTGATTTATAATTAAGCTCTAACCGAACTTTATGGTTCAATTTTATATAAAATTATTTATGAAGATGGTTAATATTCACTTAATTATATTTGGAAAGGCATTTTCTTTTGTGTGCTGTGATTCAACTCTGGCATTTTTGCAGGAAGATGTTTATCCATTCAGTCTCTCTGAATATCTCTTTATGAGTTTTATCCTCATTTGACAACCTGAAAAACAGCTATGGTATACGGTTATACGAATATGTAACCTATCATTAGGGATTTTCTGTATAAAGTACAGCTCAATACCTCCATTATTAATTTCAGCCAAAGTTCTGCTGAACATGATGAAAGCTGAAATAACATTGTTTTCCAGGTGTCCATATGCATGTGTATCAAAGTGAAAATGTTTTCATGACAACTACAGAAAACTGCCTATGAGAGAAACGCAATTTCTAGAATGAAAACGAAACCCAGCAAACAAACTGCAATCAGTGTCCCTGTATCATCTCAGCCCAGTCTTTCCATTTCTGAAGGTGCTTATGCTCTCAGAGGCAATTTCTTAAGCTCTTTGGCAAGAACCTTGGTAACATTATAAGAAAAATAGGATTCATTTTACTCAACCTGATATACAGAAAAAAAAACTCCTACAAAAATATTAGCTTCCAGTTAGTAAGTATCATAATTAACTAATAACCACACTTATCAGCTTTGTAAAGGAAAACCCAAAAACTGTTTCTTCAGCTTGATAACAACCCTATTAGGGAATCAGAGGTCTTCTGCTTGCATTTTTGAAGAGGATGTGTGTTTTTCTTTGCTTCCTATCTAGTCATCAGGCAGCCTTGCAAAATTGTATTTCCTGAGGCAATGATGCATTGGATGCATGAATAAAACACCTCTGGCAAATCTTCTTCATTTTGCTGTATTTTTCCCTTGATGTTAAATGCTATGTTAATATCTTTTATGACAGTAAAAGCATGGAATACTTTTCCCCTGGTATTTTTGCAGGGCTACTTGGTTTATTGCTGTTGACAAATTGTGCTACTAGTCCTATGGAAAAGATAAAACAGTGGAAGACACCACTGGAGGTTCGGGAGGCTGGAGGAATGCTTGGTTGCTGTGACACTTACTCTCTCAAAGGAATTAGAAGAATTTGGTGAAAGATTGGCTACCTCTGACTCATGGTAATGCAGCTCCTTACAAGAAGTAATGGTTGGTTTATTTGTCTTGTTTTCAGTGTATTTTTTTCTAGCAATCTGCTCACATGGAAAGAGAAACAGATGGAAACACAATCTAATGATTTACAATCCCAGTTTAGTTACTGAAGAGAACTCTGTGTGCTTTTAGCAATGGTGGAAGCAGCAGAGATGAAGACATCTCCTGACCAGCTTCCCCCAGTTTATAGTGGGTATGATGTTCTATGGGATGGAGCATCCCTTTGGCCTGTTCAGGTCAGCTGTCCTGGCTTTGTTTCCCCCCTGCCTGGCTGTGTGTGCACCTCCTCACTGGGAGAGCCTGGGAAACTGAGAAGTCCTTGGCTTAGGGTAAGCACTACTCAGCAACAGCCAAAACAACAGTGTGTTGTCAGCATTATTCTCACACTAAATCCAAAACTCAGCACTGTACCAGTTACTAGGAAGAAAACGAACTCTATTCCAGCCCAAACCAGGACACTGTTTAAGAACCTTATCAGACACTGTGTTAAGGCATTACTAGTGGCAGTAGTGTTGGGGATTTCAAAATGATGACAAAATATGGGTTCCCTGCTTTGAAGACAGAACTAAAAACATAGCTGAGTACAAACATTAGGTTTTGTGCTGGTTTTAAACTCTGCTGTGGTACCAATGGCCCCACCGTGTCCCAGTAACAGCGCCTGGCACTAGCGGCTGCTCTGGGCAGCTCCGGCTCGGCGGAGGCGGTGCCGCCGTGGCCGTGGCGGTGTCCCGGGCCCTGAGCTGTCCGCGGTGCTGAACGGGCCCGGGCGGCGACTGTGCTACCGGCGAGGCTGGGCACCCGCCCCTCTGCCTGCGCTTCATCTCTTCTGCTTCTGGTGAGTTTCACAGACCACTCTTTCCCCTGACACGCTTATGATCGACTGGAGGAAGTCATTATGGAATGCACTCCTTTGCAACACTCTCTGCCTGAAAAATTTCCAATACCTGTAGTGAAAAACTCCTTGAAGACAGTGACAACATGGACGTATTAGTGCAAAACCCTTTCTTTCCTATGACTTCAACTGAAGAAAGTACTTCTCCCAGGCAAATAATCATAAAACATGCAATATTTGATTTTATGAAACAGAACTATCAAAAACCCAGAGAAAAAGTTTCCTCGGTATTTTTTTTCAAATTATTTTACTATTTATTCTCTCTTGCATTGCTATTTTTATTCTATATTTGAGTTGATTCCAGAGACAAACAGTCCAGTCTTGTGAATAAAAATCTCTTTTAAGTTCTGTGTTATACTGTGGTCTACTCCACAAAGGTGGCCAAATGTGTGTGCCAACAGATGCTGGGAATACAGAGGAAAATGTGATCTTTTTAAGAGACACATCGGCACTAATTTGGAGCTAGGTCATGCCAAAGAGCACCTTTATATACTAAAAAACTCTCTACAAACCATTTGGAGTAATTTTGCACAAGTACAAACCAGACCTTTACATTAAAACAAAGCCGTTTGCTTGTTGCTTAGTAGTTATTCCTGCTTAGATTTTCTCTTAAATATGCACTCATGTGGCATCATTAATCTCACTAGGGTGTGTCTATGACTTTTCAGGATGTGTTTGATTTTTAAGGCAGCACTGTCAGATGAACTGGCAAAGCAAACTGCATGGACAAAGAAATATTAATGTACTAAGCTCCCCTGCCTCCAGCATCCAGGTAGTCATTTGTTCAGTAAGAAGTTTTATGAGTTTTCCAGAGATTTTCCTCTTGCAAAGGGAAATAAAAGCCTGTGACTGTTGAGATATAAATTTTTGACCACATTTGGGTAGTAACACCATTAAAAAGACTATTTCAATTCAGCTACCATGCCAGATTGTTGTAAAAATAATAGTACTGATGGTTTCTGTGGAAAATATAATATTTAGCTTAAATCTTCATTAAAATCTAGTTATTTCAGACTTTCAGTTTTGGGTGGTTGTTTGTGGTTTTTTTTTGTTTGTTTGTTTTGGTTTGTTAGTTTGTTTGGTTTGGTTTGGGGTTTTTTTGGGTTTGTTTGTTTGTTTGTTTTGTTTCTTTTTTTTGTTTGTTTGTTTGTTTTGGGTTTTTTTTTTCCATATTCTACTGAGGTTTTTATAATTTTATTGGGTTTGCATATATGGGGGCTACAGGAGTGGCTTCTTTGAGAAGCTGCCAGAAGCTGTCCCTGTGTCTGACAGAGCCAATGCCACCCAGCTCCAAGACAGATCTGCTGTTGGCCGAGGCTGGGCCAGGCAGTGATGGTAGAAGTGCTTCTGGGGTAACACATTTGAGAAGGAAAGAAATGTTATTGTGCAAAAATACTTGCAGACACAGGAGAGAGGTGAGAATATGTGAAAGAAACATCTGCATAGATACCAAGGTCTGTGCAGAAGGAGGGGCAGGAGGTGCTCCAGGAACCAAAGCTGAGATTCCCCTGCAGCCTGTGGTGCAGACCATGGTGAGGCTGCCCATGGTGGGGCAGCTGTGTCCCTGCAGCCCATGGAGGTCAACGGGGGTGCAGAGATCTCCTGCAGCCCCAGAGGACCCCAAGCTGGAGCAGGTGGATGCCCAAAGGAGGCTGTGACCTGCTGGGAAGCCCAGGCTGAAACAGGCTCCTGGCAGAACTTGAGGACCCATGGAGGGAGGAGCCCATGCTGGAGCAGGTTTGCAGGTTGGACCTGTGACCCTGTGGCAGATCCAGGTTGGACACTGTTCTTGAAGGACTGCAACTCATGGAAAGGGACCACGCTGGAGCAGTTTTGAAGAACTGTGGTTTGTGGGAAGGACTCATGTTGAAGAAGGTTGTGGAGGATTGTCTCCTGTGGGTGAGATCTCACACTGGAGCAGGGGAAGGAGTCTTTCCCCTAAGGAGGAAACAGCAGCAGAAACCATGTGATGAACTGACCATAATCCCTATTCCTGTCTCCCTGGATCTCTGAGGGGGAGGAGGTAGAGAACTGAGAGTAAAATAAAACCCAGGAAGAAGGAAGGGACAGGGAAAGGTGATTTTTGTTTTACTTCTCATTGTCTTAGTCCAATATGATTAATAATAAATTCAATTAATTTCTCTAAGTTGAGTCTGTTTTGCTTGTGATGGTAATCAGTGAGTGATCTCTCCCAGGCCTTACCTCAGCCAATGATTTTTAATTATATCTTCTCTTCCCTGTATAGTTGAGGAGGAGGGTGATAGAGTGGCATTGGTGGGCACCTGGCATCCAGCCAGGGCCAAACCAGCACAATAGTTTATTCCTTTAAATGTCTCAGAAGTGGAATAGTCTTTTGCTGAAGATGTCTTTTAACAATAGGGAAGAACCATGATTTGTTCTTTAAGCACACCCACAGATTGCAGGATGAACAGGTGAAATTAAACTTCTGGAAACTGTCTGTATTCACAATGAGACATATCCCTCTTTACACTATTACAAACCAGGAATAAGTCCACAAAACTTGATGTGTGACCATAAATACAGGCAAAAAAGTCCCAGTGTTCTGAAGGATTACAAATGGCTAGTCAAAAATAACAGCTTTGCTTACTTACAAAATTTGTGTGGAATTTCTGCTAAAATGCCAGCTGTGGAAGACAAATCCTTTATTTAAGGCAAGAACAGGGAAAACATAAGTAGAAACCATAAGAGTATCTCAGATGCTCTTCTGTGGAGCTACGGGAACTTTGAGGAGGGAGAGCACAATTCACGTGCCAAACCAACAACCTGCAGCCAGCGATGCTGCCATCTGGTTGCTCCTTTCTGCACACGTTTCCTGTCATGGAATACTATACCTGGGGCCTTTTCTCCTCCCCCATTTTTTTTATTCCCTAGATATGTTGGCCCTCAGGCCAGCAGTAAGAATGTGAAGGATAAAAGTAGTTGAGAGGGAAGTGACAAGGAAAGGCATTTCTCTTCCTCTTTCATGACGAAGAACAGCAACTGCCTGCAGCATGAAATAGTGCAGATGTGGGAGAAAAATTTTTTTTCTCCCAAGCTTTTCCCTCTCTACAGTGATCTTCACCTCCTGCACAGCTCTTTCTTTCCAGAGTATTTCCCTACCCTTTCTTGTAGAGTAACCCCATGCTCTATACACCAGCAGACATTTTGTTAGCAGGAGTGCTGTGCACACTCCTTCCCCCCCTGTGGCCTTATCCTTTGTGTCCTTTCTCACTGCCATAGCTTCACCTCATGATCTCAAACACTTGCACCCGTTTTTCCAAGGGGGCAGTGGCATCTGACTGTGCCTGAGGTTGTCTCCCTCTCTCCAGTTTAAGTAGGTGAGGTACTGAACAGTAAGAGATACTTTGTGCAGGCATGACTTGGAAATGTAATTTTAATTCCAGCCACGAGGGGACCTTCATAGTTTATTGTCTCTTTCCTGCAGGTTTGTCTGATCCATACACTTAGATCAGTTACAGTTTTGTTTCTTCTTAGGTAAAAAGACATTCCCCCTTTTTTCTTTTTAATATGGCTTTCATTTATTAGGTGCCCACAGTTTATATCAAAAATATATAAATGTCTTGCATAGAGAAATTTGGCAAATAGCCTACAAAAATTAATCCCAAAAATAAAGAGCTCCCACTTAGTGCAGCAATTGTTTTCACGTCATATGACCTGTGCTTGGAGTCTCATTCTCCTCTTGCATGCAGCAGCTGTGTACTTGCATCATTTGATCTGGTTGTGTTTGTATGGCTAAAAGAGGATGTGACTGTAACATGCACTAACTTGCTCATTTTTTCTAAAGAGCAGCAAAGACAGAACAACTAAAACACGTGGCCAGGGTCCCCAGGCCCTTTGGAGCTGGTGATGAGCCACTGAGGCTTCCTGCTGTCCCTGCTGCTGCTCCTCTAACAGCTCCACTGGGCTGGTCACGCCCTCACCTGCTCTGCTCTGCGCAGAGAAGCATCATCCCCTGGCACAGCTGCTCCTGACACTGCTCCTGAGAGGCAGGCAGCCCACCATCACTTTCACCCTTGGCTTCCCAGGAAGAGGTGTGCTCTTCATCCCAGCCATGGAGATGGCTCAGGCATGAATGGCTGTGGGCGAGTTGGGATCTTCCCTTAGGCACGGCCAGCACTTGGGCCATGTGCCTTTCTTCCAGTTCTGGAAAAAGAGCCTTTCTGTATAAAAACACACCCAACTCCTTTTCTCCCCAGCTATATCTTGAAAGAGATTTGGTAACTACTAATAAATGCTCGTGTTTGTTGCATGCAAGAGGGACCTGTGAATCACAGTGCTCCAGTACTTCTCAGGCATTCTGAGGCCATGCTCAGCACAGAATTGAAGAAGATGGCTTTTCTCAGCTGTTGTGCTCTAAGGTCTCTGAGAAATCTCATGTAGGCAGTGAACAATTATGTATGTACTACACAGGACAAGTTAAACCCAAAGCTCCCCTCTAGATCACATTTAAACTGTTGTCTTAATGAAATCTTTCTAATCTATCTAGAAATGTCCATTGCATCTTTGCCTCTGTATTGTCAAGGCTTAGACACCCTATGGGAACACAAACTGAAAGGAAGTAGAAATAAGCAATATGTTAATGATAACAATGTTTAGAAAGGGATTTCATGGGAATGAAATACACTTTTATTTTTGCCAATATAAATAAAGGCAGAAAGCTGTTTTTGTAGCAGGCGTGTGTGAAATGTGAAACCCTGGCAGTGCGCAGCAGCACCGATGTGAGCCAGAATGGCTGTGATAAGCAAAACGCTTCACCCCCGGAGGTGGGAATGTGATCTGGTGGTTACAGCAGCACAGAGCAAATTTGAAGCTCCCTGTTCCTGCCCCTGACTAACTATATATCTGTAGTCAACTCATGTACTGTCTATCAGTTCACCCATCTGTACAACATGGACATATTTATCTGTATCTTCTCAGAGCCAGCTCTTGGCAAGCATCACCAGTGGATGTGGGCAGCCCTGTCCTGTCAGGAATGCAGGATTTCACAAGTGAAAAGTCCAAGTCCCCAGCACTTTGTCAGGACACAGAGTACCATTTCATTTGTTAAAACAGCTGTACACTTACAAGGAAACGTGATACTGACCGAAGAATCTCTTTATTCTCCGAGTAGCTTTGAAAGATTTTGAGTTAAATCCTGTGTAAACTTCAGAGACCTCTAGAGCAGATATGCTATAGATGAAGTCAATTTAACCTATCTTACCTTATCAATCATCACTAATATATTCTTTATTAAAATTATAATGTATTGCGTGTTTTTGTTTCCATCTTTATTAACTGAAAGTAAAATCTCTTAAATGATATTTTATAACTTAACCGAGTTGGTAGTCCCAGAACCATTGCCAAGGTTAAGGTTTCCTACATCAGGTTTCCTAATCATAGACCACACATAATCTTGTAATTGCAGAATCAGCAGACAGAGCAACGGCTAAAAGAGACTGGAAATGGAAATGTCCTTCCACACACAGCAGGGCTCTCCTGAAGGGTGCCTGTTTGCCCTGTGAAAGCTCACACATAACCCCTCTCCTGATGGAAAAAAATATTTTTCCATCTTGCTTATCTACAGACAAGTGCCACAGTGACATAAAAGAGTTACATGGGTCCAACCTGGGTGTGTGTATAATCTTGAATATCCATTTAAAACTGACCTCTGCATTTTCTGCTCTACCTATAAATTTATTACTGTGAATATTCTTATAAAACCATTATAAAATCATGCTTTTGATTAAACTGTTATGACTTTAGGTATATATTAGGTCTAATAGTTTTTCATGTTTTGAGACTGCCTTTCTGCTACATGAAATTTGAGACAAATTGCAAAATTAATATTAAAAGCAGTGACTATCTTCTTTCAGAAAGAATGTAAGTCCATTACAGTCTACCATGAAGGAATACCTTCCTGCAGGTGCTTTGGTGTTCTCACTGCCTGTTGGGGAAAACTTGCACTGCCAACCATTTTACTGTGCACTTTACTGGTTGTGTTTTCACATAATTTGACGCCAGCTGTCAGCCCTGCCTCCCCCATCACACACATTTTGGGAGAACTCCCACAACGGCTTCTACACAAAACTAAGTCCACCACAAAGCTTGGCCATTTATGCTGAAAATCCAGACTTCCCAAATTCCTGTCTAGGCATCACCTGGTTACGGAAGTGTCCAAAGATGACTGATTTTTTTTAAGTTTCCCAGCTGCCTTCCTATCTGCTCCTGAGCATCCACAAGCTGTGGGCACTGTAAGAAGCACAGCCGCCACCTCAGGAGAAGGCCTGTTGTGTGGTGCCTTTTGGAACAGGCTTTTTCAAAGGTAACCTGAAAGATCAGGTTGTAAAATAATCAACTGAGGCCAGATAATCTGACCGAATCACAAGACATGTTAACAAATAATTTACAGCATCACGGGAGGGAGGAGTCCCAGCCGTGGTCCGGGCTGGGACTGCGCTGGGTATGGAGCTCCACAGCCCCTTCTGCAAGGAGCTCCCAGCCCAAGCACCAGGCAAGAGAGAGCAGATGGAGAGAGACAGATGGGAGAGTACAAGGAAACAATGAGATAAATGAGCAAAAACTCAGCTGAAGACTTTAGCATTTGGTTCCAAAATTATTAATTTTAGTAATCATTTCAGCTGATGTAACCCTACGGTAGAACACCTTTCCTGTTCCAAGGGTCTTAATAGCTACAATTACAACACATGCCGCAGCCCAGCACGGGTTACATTTTAGGTAAAGAGTGGGAGTTCAGCAGGCAAGAAGTACCAAGGCAGGGGGTGTCAAACGCTGAAATTCGTTCGAGGGGGCTTGGGTATCGCAGCAACCGGCGGCTTAAGGCAACCCGACTGAGCACTGCTCAGCAGCAATGCACTGACAGACAGTTCGGGCTTCCCGGGAGGCCGGCGCTGCCCCAAGCCCCTGTCCCACGCCGCTCCAGCCCGCCGGGGATGCCACAGCGGGGCGAGGGGACCCGCAGCGCGGCCGGGGGAGCGCCCTCAGCTGCCGGCACCGCGCGGTCACTCACGCACCGCCACCCGGTCCC
>WBNO01007211.1:0-82690 GCA_013400575.1 Peucedramus taeniatus | reverse complement strand
GCCGTCGCCGCCGCCGCCGCTCGTCAGCTGCCCGACCGGCCGAAGAGGGGCTGCCGACCCCCGAACGGGGTTCTGCCGCCCGTCATCCCCCGGCTCACCGTCACCGCCGAGGAGAGCGAGGAGGCGCAGGGCAGCCCCCAGGCGCGGTCTCCGCGGCCGGAGGGCGGCGGGCTGAGGACGGGCAGCTCGCTGCACCTGCAGTCCCGCAGGCTGTCCAACTCCTCGGTCTCCTCGACCGGCTCCTCGTCCCTCCTGGAGGACTCGGAGGACGACGTGCTGAGCGACACGGAGTGTAGGAGCCAGGGCATCGTGCACTTGGAGCACGGCGAGGACACCAGCCAGGTAGGGGCGCGGGGTGGGCGGTTCGCCCGGGACGCGCTGCCCCCTGGCCGGGCAGCTGGGCGCCTGCCGGGCTCCTCAGGGGCCAACAGATGCTCCCGCTTGGAGTGAGGTTTCCGTGACCCGACTCCAAGAAAACTCCGGGAAACTCCTGTCCTGGGCCGGCAGCAGCGCGCTGCGGTGCACAGGCTGCTGCGCTTGTTGGAAAAGCGCTTCTGCACGTGGGCTCCTCAAAAACCCGGCCAGGTGTGCGCTGTTTCTTTCTGCTGTGGCATTGTACTTTATGTCCCAAGAGTATGGAGAGATGTTTTTTGATCATAAGCGGGTTGTTGTTGTTTTTTTTTTTTCCAGTCTCCTGTGTCAGATGCTCAAAATAAAATTTTTCCTGGCATTTCCCAGCAGGTATTTTTTGTCTCTTTCAGTCCTGGAGTCTGTGGTTGTCAATTTTTGAGCCACTTCTTGCTGTGAGCATGACAGGAGATGGGGAGGAGCTTGGAATGGATAGAATGCATGCTTTTGTCCATTCTGGCAGCAACACATTCTTCTCAGTAAATCCCCTCTGTAATTTGGCAGCTTTCATCCATGAAGTGTACTTTTAAAGGCATATAGTTAGTTGCTTTTTCATGGTCCTTGATGTATATTTGCCTGACTCCATACAGCGTGCTTCCCAGGCTTTTGTACCTGAAAAATGTAGCTTTAGTGAATTCCCCCTCCCACCTTCATTGACACTGCTGCTTAAATTGTTGTTCTGCTGCCAACTCATTGGTGCTGAATTGTTTTCAAGCAGAACATATGCTTTGATAAAAAAGGTATAAAGAAGAAGTAATGCAACTTGTAGGTGATACCTCCAGCTGGACTTTTCTCATGGTAATTGTGGGTTTACTACTTTAGAGGACACATAGTACAGGAACTAAAATGCTGTGCACAATATTGGTTCTTTTTGCATCAACTCGTGGCCTGATTTTGGAAGAGTAAAGATAAGGGTTTTGTACTTTGTCATTTTGAGTATCAAGAAACCTCTAATAATACTTAGTTTGTACTTTTGATTCTGAGATAGAATCTGGTTGGCATGAGAAAAAATTACTGTTGTCTTGCTTTCTTTTCTAAAAGACGTGCTATGCAATTTTGTGAAAGTAGCAGAAGAACAGAAATTAAAGATAATAAAAGGCCATAGGATCATTTGACTCACTATCCCTGCTATGGCAGTGTGTGTAGAGCAAGAATTACGTGGTGATGCTTCAGCAGTAAGAGAACTCTGAGATGGCATCGTGGCATCTGGTTAAACTGTCTGTGAATATAGACTGAAGCAAAGCTGATTCTTTAGATGAGAAGCTGTGCTACCTCAAAGCTTATGCTTCTGCATCTCTGAAGTCATTGGTACTGAATGCAATACTGAGACCTAAATGGTTGGGGCTGTATCCTTCCCTGTAGTCTGACATGCATGTATCATGTGACTGTTACTACTTTCTTTTAGGAAGTCTTTGTAGTCACCTTTTAATTACAAGAAAATAAAATATTAAAATAAGAAGATATCTAACATTGATTTATAAACAAACTAAGAATATCCATATTATAAATGTTTTAAACTCTGAGAGACCATCCTCTTCACTTAGGCGTGTGGTAAAATGAGACCTTTGATAGTATTATAATAATTCAGTTTTTGAAAAAGTTTTTGCAGTTTTCTAAAGTTTAGTGCAGCAGCAGGACTGTTTAATGCCTCCTTGGTAAAGTAAGTATTCCCTCAACTCAAGTGAAATACTTGATGTTTTAAAAGGCTGAGTTACGTTTCCATACCTGCAGTGTAGGGGAAGATGGGGCAAACTGTGCCCAGGAGCTTGCATTCTGGCTAATTTTCTTTATCTCATTATCCCTTCTGTGGCAAATCCACATACCAGAGCAGGGACTGGTACCTAGGACTCTAAACCAGCAGAACATCAGGGCACTACCTAATAAGTTAAATGGGCTCACATGCTCAGCAATTGCTTACATGGTTCATCCCTCCCTTCCTTGCTGCATTACCACCAAGGGCTCGAATCCCAGGAATGTGCTGTTTCTCTTGTGGTCAGGTGCACTGCCCTTCGTCTCAGGTGGCTGCACTGTTTGCTCAGCAATACCTGGAGGCATCCAGGACAGTTCTTGTGATTGATGTCTTTTGGTACTGGACAATGCTGTCCAGTCATTTCTTCAGCAAAACAGTGACCTCATACTGGGCCAAAGTTGGAGTCTATGTTTTGAACCTCTGGGGGTTCAACTTTTCAGGATATGTCCTTTCAACTCGTAGATCTTAAGGCAGGATGAATGTTTGTTTTAGAATAGAAGGCTTTGGGTTCAAGGCACGCACAAGCACGTGAAAATGACTACAAATTTTAGGATAACCCATGGAATGGTTTTATATTTTGAAGATTTTATTTAGAGGCAATTTGGAACATTTTGTTTATATTTATTGGTTTTTTTAGTGTATTTTAACAGGTGAAGGCTTGTTCTAGGAGTGAAACACAAAGCATAGAGACTTTTCTGAAGGAAACTGGAATCGGAGGTGGGCCAAAGTTACTGCTTCCTAATTCATGGGAAATTTTGACATTTTAAAGTTTCTCTTGTATTGGGGAATTCCCTGAGACTTTTCTCTGGAAATGTTAGAACTTAATTTGGAGCCTGGCACCTTATGATTAAGCTCAGACCAGTGCTCAGAGAACTGCTGGGTTGTCAAGCCTACCAGGCTCCCCAGTGCCTACCAGGGACCTTGGAAACTTGCCCAGGTCTTCAACTGTGGGAGTGGAAGTTCTGATAATATTCCTGTTATCAGAGCTTCAAGGCTTCCATCTGGAGACCCAGGAACTTGAGACCTAAGCTGAAGAAGGCCCTCCCAGGCCTCTCTACTGTTGATCTGGAGATCAAGACCCAGCTGAGTCTGAAATATTGTGGGCTCTCAAGCTTCCTGTGCAGGACTGTGTGTTAGATGGGAAGCTCAGGGGCCTCTGTGTCCAGGGCTTGCTGCCCTGGAGTTCTCAGGCCTTAAATCCCATTGGTATGCCTGGGAGTGCTGTCTCTGACTGAATTCCTTGGAGGAAAGTTCTCCTTGGTAGTTCACTTGGCAAACAACTTTCCAAGAGGATGAGTGATTCAGTTAAGTATTTCACAGAGCATTTGGGGTTGGATGGATTGACACATCATGATGATGTTAAATTTTTGTTTCTTCTTGAGCACAGTACGTGGGCATGTCCCTGGAGTGTTAGGGCCCGTGAGGGGGCAGGGAATACCTTGGGGCTGATGGCTGACGGTGACAGCGCAGTCCCAGCCTGGCTCCGCTGGGACAAGGTGCCGTTTGCATCTGGGTAGGCCCGCCTCTGAGAGAAGCTCAGTGGGTGGTGTTCCAGTTTCTCTGCATAAGTTATTCATGCCATTTTGCAGTAATTAGCAGAGGCTTTGAAATTGGGTTGTCTTGGCTTTCCTGAAAGACCCTTCCAGCAGTGAAGGGATGGAAGTATGAGAGAAGCCTATTCTGATGCTGTCCTGTTTGTTCAACTTGGGGTTCTATGAAAACCAATTGTGCAAATCTGTGCTAATGGAGACTGCATAATGCCATATTTGGAGCTTTGTAACTCTTGGCAGTAATTTAAAAGAAGAAATATTGGTTATTTTTTAAATAGCCAATTGACAGAATAGATTTTACCCTATGGCAAAAGTTAACATTCCTGCATTTAAATGGGAAGCATACTTCTGTAGCCTTGCTTCATGCCATCTGGGAGGTGTATATACACAGCTGAATCTTGCAGTGAAAACATCAGTGGTGCCTTTATAGTAATGGAGAGGATACAAGAGTTACGTATTTTTGTCTTCAGTCTAAGAATGAGCAGTTTTAAGAAGTACAGAATCTGGTTAACACCTTCTTTGTTGGGACAGAGACTTTAAAGAGTGGTTTTCACAGAGAATAAACACCATGATAATGTGCAGCAGCCTCTTGTCCTCTTTATAGGAGAATGTTATTTACTAGGTAGAAGCATGCCAAATAAGTCTACTCATTTTCATAGCTGTGACCTGTCATTCCAAATTCCTAGAACTGTAACCATGAGAACAGCTGACAGTTTGCTAGAGAAAAAGCAGTTCAGTTCTTGCCTGCAATGATACCAGTCCAGAAACTTTGGGGGATATTTATTAGTGAAGTGTATTTGGTTTGGTTTCACTGATCTTCTTGATGTTATTTTTCATAACATCAAGTACCTTAAAATGGACAAGTGTATAGAAAGGCACACACACTTAATAGCTATCTAACTAAATAAATTAATACATACAGGATGAAAGTTTTAACTACTTTGGCTCAGGGGTGGGTTACATAAGCTAATGCAGTAGAATATAATTGTTATTTTTAAATGAAGAATAGGAATGATGGGATGACATAAGTAAGACTGTTAATGGGATTTTAGCCTACTCTCCAAAGGAAAGAAAGCTTGTGTAATCACTCTATCAATTCAATTTCAACTGCTTTAGTAGGTTTCAGCCAAATTTGGCAGTGGCATAGACATCTCAAAGTTTCTTGAAGAGCTCTTTAAAGTTTCACAAAGGTCAGACTGGGTGGAAGAGAGGAAACCAAAAATAAGTGCATACTTTTTCTTCTCTGGGGAGAAGGTGCCAGGGGAGATAAACAGCTGTCTTCTGTTCTGCTTGTTGACTGGCAAATTGCCGTGTGCATACTGGCTGGTCCATAGGTGCTTCCATGCTGGATCCAGCTGTAGCAGGTAGTGTCTCCTCTCCTGAGGGTAATTAGGAGGAAGTATGGGAGGGATCATACAGTGCTGTGGGCTGGTGAGGTTAGGGAATGTGGAAGGTGCTAGCTGAGGCACAGGGGTGAAAGGGAGGAAGTTATGAGGAGGTGAGGAAATGTTAGAGAGGTTGGAGGGCTTTTGGAACAAGTTTATAGAGGACAGTGACAAGCTGTAGGTACTGAGATAAGGGTGCACGACAGTAGATACCAGTCAAGTAGGAACTAAGCTTCTCTAGTGTACTGCTCACAAAACAGCTGCTTTTGATGGAATACATTTCATACTGCTAAAAACATGCATATTTATAATGACAGTCCCAAATGCTGAAATCTTCCTGTTGTATACTGAACAAATTTGAGGTGAACAGCAGTTTGATGTTTGCACAGTACTTGGAACAAAACTCTGAACTGAGAGGCATCTCTCAGTTTGAGGATGAGTTCTTCACCACTGTCCATTGCAGTGGTGGAGTATTTCAAACCATCAGCAGTATCAGGTCTAATGGTGACTTTTTATTAGTAGTGTGGATTCTTGTCTGTAAGGAAATGACTTAGCTGTTCCCAAATCAAGTGAGAGAGAGGCAATTAAATGCCTTATCAGATAAGAGTTTCTAATCCTGGATCTATCTGAAATGGTGACTTAGACGTTACAAGATTCTTCTCTTCTGAATCAGTTTCACTCTGATAGTTTTCATTTTTCATATGTTAAAGGACGTTGTTTGAGCATGCAGTCTAAAGTTGAAAGAACTCTGTGATAACTTTTTCCTTATGGACCTGCTGTGTTGGGTGTGTTGTAGAAGTTTCCATGCCCACTTTTATAGGTCGAACCTCCTTATAATGCTTGTTTCAGCTGGAAAGGTGAGAAAAAAGTAACAGCAACTCCTCATCACTGGGTGATGCATATTTAAAGAGGTCATACCTAAGTGTATTTTTCTCAAGCTATCATTGACTCAGCAGGTTTATTTGTGAAAACCCATGCCAGTCTTAAAAGGAATAAGGGTAGTGGCTGGAGCAATAGTTTGGAAATTTTGCATGTCTGTATATTTTTATGTTCTGACACTATTACCCTGTTAGACTGGTTTGATTAGAGTGAATATTTTATAACTGGTTAATTTGATTGTAATTAGTGTGGTAGTTAATATACTCAAAAATTACCTCAACTCTCATCTAAAGTTTATTATAAATGAAATGTGTTAAAGTGGATTGGTTTGATTAAATGCTCACAGTGTGATGCAATTTAATGTTGGAAGCGGAGAATGGAGACGTCTTTATTTGGTAAACAGCTGTTTTGCTTAGCAGTGGCTGAGAAAAACTAAGGATCATTATATAGCATTTTGTAGTGATTATCCATAAAATGTGGTGGTAGAAAAAGTAATGTTAACCTTAGACATCTTGGAAGGAAAAGGTGATCTTATGTACAGCTGCAGTCGAGTCTGTCTCTATTCTTCACAGTCAGGGTAGTTCTTGCAGTGAAAGGGGGCTGAGACAGAGAAAATTGGCTTGTCAGTCCATGTTAATTGGGATCTTGCATAGTATAGGTTTAAATTGAGTTTTTAAGTGCTCTTCTCTACCATCAGAGCTTCATCTCACAAGCTCACAAATTAGGTAAGATGGCATTGTCTGTCCAAAGCATAGCATACCTGGGGAAAAATATAATTAAAAAAGGAGAGGAGTGGGAGCAGGTGTTAATCTCCATCAGATCCTTCTGAATAAAAGTGTAGGGAATGGGTAGAGGCTACCTGTTCATCCAGTGTCAGGCTAGCAAATACTTTGTTGTATTGTTTCCAACACTTTACTCCTGTCAGTAATGGAGAATGCTTTCTGGGATACACATAACCAGCAGCATTTGAGTGGATTTTTGTACTGATGAATGATGAGCTTCTCACAAGGGATGAAATCTTTTACATTCCAAAACATGTAGGTGTGAGACTGATGCTATAGAAACCTACTCTGAACCCATCAGGCCTGGCTATTGTTGCTTGTTAGCAAATCTTCTATTCCTTGGCAAGCTTAGGAAGAAGTCAGCCAAAGGCAAACCGACAGCTCATTTGAAGCAGTGATCATAGACTTGACATGATCCAGATTTAGAGCTTGGGACAGACTCTCCAAGCCAGTTGGTGACTATAGCAAGCATAACACAGATACTGCTTTGTGGGAGCTTGGCATTAACCCAGAATCCAGGAGCACTCTGTACTTACAGGCTGAAATATCCAAGTAAGGTGACGCAGTGATGCAAACACTTTAAACTGTTTACCTCAGTCCACTATGACCATGTTTATTTTACTCACATTCAACTTCAATCTGCTGTTCTTATTCAGCCTTCTGACCTCATCTGTATGTGAGCCACATTATAACAAAGGTGTGGTTACAGGTGGTAAAGAATATGTATAGAAACCTGTTTAGTCTGGGTGTCATTGTTATTGAAATGTGTCTGATTCATCCAGAGGATTAACAGGAAGCTGGGATGTTGCAGAACTGTATGAGTTAGTGGGAATGGCACAGTTCACTTGGGATGTATCAGCAGAAACTGCTTCATACCACTTAATGTGTACTTCATACAACTTTCATGTGATAAGAATAATGTCTCTTGATAAATTGCATTGAACATTGCATAGAGAGAGTGGGTCTTTTCAGTTATGGTAGAAAGTCATCATTCATTATCAATATAACTGATTTTCTCTCCTGATCTCTGCTGTATCCCAACATAAAGTGATCCAGTCTTAGTTACAGCTGCATTCACTATGAGCTGCTGCAGAGAACACTGCTTTCATTGTGTCTCAGCTCTTTTCAAGCAGCTCCATATAGATGAGAACACTGCAGCAGTTCTTTCTAGTGATGTTCACTCAAGACAGCACTATTTTCTGTGCTCTGCTTTGTTTGCTTCCTGTGGTGGAGTGCTAAATCAAATGCAGGCTTCTACTTCTCACCTTTGAGGTGCTGGTGCTAGTCGAAGTCTGTGTGTTGTGGGCACACAGGAGATCGATGGAGCTCAGCTGTGAGGGATGTGTTCAGCCATCCCCCTCCAGGAGCAGGAGGGGAGCTTGAGGAGGCTCAGCTGTGCACGAGGCAGCTGTGAATTGGGTTTTCCCATACAAGAAGGCATCTTTCACCAACCCCAGCCAGTGCTGGCTCACTCTGCAGCACATACTTTGGAAATGGAAGAAGCATCGTTGCCATATGTCAAGACCTTCCACTACTGGAACCTTTTCAAATGCTCTGAAATCACCACCTCTGCTGAAAATCTTCGAAGAGCCTCTGAGCATGTGGCACAGATAGTGGTACTGTCATGTGCTTTCAAATGGGTCTTATGGGTGCACACATTGCAAAGGGTAGCTGCAAGGTTCTAATGCAGGCTACTCAAAAGCAAAACTTTGGAGATGAGGGAGGTAAGAAGGTTGTAATAGCTTCAGGTTATGTACCATCAGACAGAAGGGGAGTGACTGACAGGGATTGGGAAGGTTACTGGAAATGCGAGGGGAAGAGCAAAACTTAATAGGCAAGCAGATTATTGCTTTAAAATTCAAGGAAAATACATTCTCAAAAAAAGCCAAACATGTGACAACTATATTAAGAAATCATCAGTCAAACATTGAAAGTATATGTAATGAAAGAACTCACGTGCTGCAGTGTGGGTATGTTAATGTTCTACTGTCTTTCATTACAAGCAGGCATAGCACTTGATGCACAGAATTCATGACTTTCAACAGTTCTATATATTTTCAGTCAACTCAAAGGATAAGTTACAGTTCCACAGTGACTGATGACATGCATTGCAGAACCTCTGTTTATTCACAGATAGCTCTGCAGCAGATCACAGGAATGGAAAGGCTGACTTCCCAGTTTAACGCTGCTGAATGCTGATGTGGAGAGCTGCTGCCTTTCACAGTTTCACAGTCCCTCTTTGCCTGAGAAGAGACTAGGGAAGTTATTTATGGAGACTTTCGCCGTGGCCAATAACTGTATTTTTTTCATTCTCCTTTTGACTAACTTGAGAGTGAGCCTTACTAGCAGAAACACTGAACATTTGTACATGCAGCCAAAGTTAATGGGAGCTGTTCTACAACACTCTTCTACAGTATTGTATAACACTGGGTATTAAGAAAAGCAAAAGTTGACACCTCAGTTTAAGCTTTTAAAATTAGTGTGTACTTTTCACATTAACCTATCTTTCCTTCAGTATTTGTCCCTAAAAGATATGAATAAAACCCTTCATTTAACAGGTTGTGAACACAAATTCACTAACATTTGGAAAACAGTGTACTGCCGTTGTAATGGTTGTCTTTAAGTTTGTACCGAAAACTTCAATTCTGAAAATTTCTAACTTCTGAGTACTCAGTTTTGCATTTAAGGCATTATTAAAGTTCCAGCACAAATATAATTCTGGATCTGAACACGTTCCAGGAGCGGAAGGTGCTGACATTTGGCAGTGATGTTTCATCCTCCCTCTGTTCCAAAAGCGCGCTGCGGAACGAGGCGGCCCTGCCTGGCCTGGGTGAGGTGCCCATGCTGGAGAGGGCACTCACAGCAGGGCTGCACTTGGAGAGGCTCTGCAGGCACTGTGATAGGTGCCCTCTGGTGTGGGGAAAACCCAGTTCACAGCTGCATGGTGCACAGCTGAGCCTCCTCAAGCTCCCCTCCTTTGTATGGCTGAATGCATCCCTCACAGCTGAGCTACATTGATCCCCTGTGTGTGCTGTGCCGAGCGTCTCCACAGAAGATAATTAAATACTAATGAGAGTCTACCGCAAATTAATTTGAGGTTCTTACATTTTTCCAGGCTTTGTCAGGTTGACTTCTGCTCCTCACATTGCTTACTCTTGCTTTGAAAACACTCCACTTCCTAGATTTCAGGTTCCTTCCTCAAAATTCAAGGTTAAAAAGCTTTTCAGAGGATTTACTAGAAATTTTGTAGTGGGGTCAATATGAATATTTTTCTAGCCTTGGAAACAGCTTGAGTTTTTGTTAGAGTTGTTCAATCTGAAGCAAACCAAAGATCCTTAGCTCTTTTTTGAGGTGGTTAACTTAGAGCAAATCACCGGAGCATGAAACACATATAAAGAATTTTTGTGCCTTGGTGCTTCGTGCAGGAAATCTGCGTTTTGAGACCCTGGCCTTCTGAAAGAGGCAGAGCTAGAGAAGTCTGTATGGCCTTTGTACTCTTCTCCATTGTTGTATGCTTACGTGATGCAGCAGAAAGGATAAAAATCTGTGTGAACAGAGTATGCAGATCAGCCTGTTACCTTGTGCAGGGTTTGAGTGGGTTGTTGGCTAAGTGCGCTTGACCTGAATATTCTAATAGTGATAAGCTCTGCTTGGTATGGGCTCCCTCCTTTGCCACCCATGTATGGTCTGCAGGGATGGCATTGCTGACCCCTCAAAGGGTCAGTTTTGTTCAGAGGAAAATGTAATCTGAAGAAACTAAGAAACTTTCCTATGCTTCAGTTCTTACTTTTCATAGTGCAAAATGCTGAGTATCAGAATTTTGAGCTGATAATTTGGTATGGTTTGTACTGTCTTGCCCTGTGGCATTTAAATAAGGAACTTTTTTGCCTTCTTTTTACCAACCCAGAAGGAGTAAGCAGTTAAATCCTGAGGTACTCATTATGGGACAGATCCTGCCATTCTGTTGAAAAACCTATGAAAGGATTTTAAAGTGGAGACTCCTGACTTTCAGGTGCTTTTGCGTATCACTTGCTCATGATGCCACCAGGGCTACCAAAGACAGTCTGTAGAAAAAATAATGAAGCCATATTTTATATATTAGGAAGAAGTAAGCCTCCAGAGTTCTCTCTGTTCTAATGGTCTGCCTGGATTTGGGCACTAATCAGGCCCCTATAACAGTTTCATGAGTTGTTTTCCCAAAATTTATAGCAAGACCAAAGAAAATTACTTGCTTTCAGCAATGACACCAAGAAAGGGAGCAAGTCCTGAGCTCTCTAACAGTCCAGTGATTGTTAATCACTATGCCAACAGTCTCCAAGTCTTTTTACAGTAATAAGACTGGCTGATGTCCTGATTATGATTTCCCATTCCAATATTAAAACTGGAGTGTCTTCTGTCCCTATTTATCCATTGGGATTTTCTGCATCATCTCTAAAAATGTGTTTTCTTCCATTGCTATAGTTCTTTGTCTTGATCCCAGTCTGCCTTTTCAGTCCACTGATTTTACAGGAAACAATCCTGTCTGGGACTATAGGATGAATGTAGCCAAGTCACCAATATTCTTTTTACATTGCATTCTTCAAGAAAAAGAGTGGATGGGCAGCAAAATCATTCTTGGCTTGTGGAGTAACTTCTCTGCATGGCCTGTTCCCCTTTGTCCAGTGTAGGTCATCACCCATCTGCAGATGACATTTCAAATGGCTGTCTTCTCTTTGTTGAGCCCTGGTAAATTGATATTGGTCGCTTTTGGGTTTTGCTGCTCGTGTCCAACGTGGCACAGAAGCTGCTGCTTGCTCCATATATCAGGAGGCTGGTGTAGGTGGTTGTGCAAGATACGGGAGTGTGGTTTGCAGTTCTGTTGCTAGGAGCCAACAGCATGAAGTTCTTTGAAGTTTTATGGGAGTTTTTAGATCTGTTTTACCATGAGATAAAAATTTTGGGAGATAAACTGTCCTTATAAACTACACCCTCTTTATTATACTTTATTTTTAGGTGAGTTTGCATCTTAATAATTGGCAATTGATGTCTCTGCTTCTACAAAGGTGGGATCTCCAGTATCCTGATGGTGAACACACGTTTACCTTCCGGGCAGAGGAAGCATGCTCCATAAAACACATTTGCTATTGTTCAAACACCCACAACTCTTCAGGAAGACAGATGCCTTGTTTCAGTTTCAGTCTTTAGTTGAGTCACTCGTGCTTATGTAAGGTTTGAATTTGATTCTCTTTCTTAAGGCTATATTATGGAAATTAAAATCTTAAATAACCCCTTGTCTCTGGGCTAGCTGCTACTGATACAGAGGAGGAATTCAACTTGCTTCTCTTACGTTGTTCTGTTAACAGAAATTATCTTTTGATCCTGTAGTTTTGCTCAAGGGAGAAGTCATCTTTTCTCTGTATTCCTTACAATAGTTCTTAAGGCTGACTTGGGGAAGGAAAAGTTTCTCTGATCTTAGGTTTGCATCAAAACTAAACAGTTACCTTGTAAGCCACTGGCTCCAATGGGTTAAGGTGAAGAGTCCTCATTTCCATAGAATTACAGGTTTCTTAACCATTGCCACATCCCATTAATAGGAGCGTGGGTTTTTGTTTGGTTGGGGTTGTTATTTTTTTTGTTTGTTTGTTTCAAAATCCTTTCAACAGAGTGGTTTGGGATAATCTCAGAGTTATACTGTGTTGAAGCTCGGAGTTATTAAAGTGGTTGAAGGATGTGGCTTTCCCCTAGGTAAACACCACACCCTGCTCACTAGCAGTGCCTATTGCATGTTGACACTTGCATTCCATTGCCAGGGGTGGGCCCTGTTTGAACAGTGCAGTGCACTGCAGGTGAAGCAGTAACTCCTTATGCTTCCTTAGAGCATAATGGAAGAGGCAGCTCAGAGGAGACAAGGCAGGAGAGGTGGAGTACTGGACTTTGTCTTGTGATAGATGGAAGAGCAGTTGGCAAGCTGCTGCTAGTATATGTGTGGTCTGTTTTTTACATGACATATTTTTAGACTCAAATAATCCTTTTCACTTAACCCTGAATTACTGCTTATTTGAGTACTTGACTGTCTTATTTGAGTGCCTCTAATTTAGTTTACAAGCACTAATTACTTAAATTATTCAACAGTGTTCTGAAGTAGAGTTGTTATAACCTGCAGTTGTGGGAGCTGGAGCAGAGAAAGGGCACATACCTGGACCTAGATTCCATACTGAAGCACTGAAATTTGCTCGTATGTTTTGCAAGTGAGTGTCTGACAGTTTAGTATGTTAGAAGCTGAATTATCTTGATAGAAAAGTTATGTAAAAAGGTTTTAAAAATCACTATCTGTCAGTAACCTTTCTGTACATATGTAGATATATACATGCAGCAACCTTAATTCTGTCCTTGTGCTTCCTGTCCTTTCCTATAGAGAAAATTAATTACAGTGCAGTAGTCTTCCACATTTCTTTCAGGCAGAATCTCAAAGTTGTGTGGGATGCAGTTTCTGGGGCTGTTAAATGAGGATGTGTTGAAAGCAGGGTCAGCTTTCAACATGTATCCACTAACCCAAACTGCTGGGGATAGGAAGAGAGGGGTCTTTGACCTAGTAGTAAAAAACAGTTTTGCAGTTCCTGTTGAATGGTAGGGGTTTCTGGCAAATAGGAAAGTGTAAGAAAGGATAAGCATTAAAATTTTCCTGATTTCCACAGCCATTCTGCTGTGGCCTCTGAGTCACTGGGATATTAAAGTGGTGCTGTGCCTAGCCCTGAGCTGCTGGGCAGGCAGGATAGAGCTGTGTCTCCAGGTAGCAGACTGCACCACCATTGCAAATAAGATGAAGCACATGCTCAGCTTCCTTCCCAAGTTCACTCAGAGGAGATTAGTTTATTGAAGTTATTTCCTGGCTTCTTGCCAGAGCACAGTCTCCCTTGATGTTACACAGAAACCACACCTGATTTAAACCAATTGGCACTTGTAGTACGTTTGGATTTGAGGTCGTGCACAGTTCACAAATGACAAATTTGCACCTTAACAAGTTGTGATTGTGTTTTAGGCTAAACCTATTTATTGGCCTATGCACAGAGAAATGTAGATCTGTTTGAGTTTTAAGTATTCCCAAATATTTATCCTGTTTGGAACTGATAATTCTGTGTCCTACCTGATAGGATGCTGGGCTTATTTTATCATGTAAAGAGTGTTGTCTTTCTAGATGTCCCCTTCTCATGACTGGAGATGTCAGTCAGTGACCCATGAGATGTGGAACACAGGCAGAGAACTGTCGAATTGCTAGACTGTTTCTGAAGATTTAAACTGCAGTTGTTTTGGAGGTTAAGAAAGATTTCTTTCCTTCTGCCACACCATCTGCTAAAGTGATGTTTGATTTATCACATATCTGTTCTGGGTGATGGACAGCCTGAATAAATCTTGAATGTTTGGGCTCTGAGTCAACTTTCTTACATGAGGAACTTTCCATTTACTTCTTGGATAATAACATTTCAGTTTCCAGCAAGACTGATGTTCTGGCAGAGCCCTGTTAGGGACAGAATGTCGTTGGTTCAGCTTTCCTGGGCTCGGTAGGGACAGGTGGCAGAACTTCATCGTGTTAGAGGACCCCATTGTCTTTCAGAGCAGACCACAAGCTGTGAAAGTAGAAATAATGGCCATATTTAATGCCTGCTATGGAATGCAGACAGTTTGGTATCCCTTAGAACAGAAAACATTTATTCTTGTTGAATTAAAATCTGTCTTTCAATCAACAGTATCAGCTTTTACAACATATCTGTGAGATAAATGAAGGAAACCCTTGTGACAATGCACCTCTGAAGCCATTTAACTTTATTATTTTGTCTTTTGGCCTGGGAATAGTGTAGACGTTGCAGATATTTCAACTGGTAATAACCAAAAAAAAAAAAAAAGCCGGCATAGATCCCTGCAGAATGGTCAGCAGATTGTGGCTCTTGGTGCTCTTTGCAGGAGGGCAAGCAAGGCTTTTGCTTCTTTATAGTTCATTTTCCTCTGATTTAGAGGGGAACTGCTCCTGGACTGTACAAGTAAAATCCAGCTATGGAGTGGGCCATGGAATTTTGTGCTCCTAGTAATTGAGCCTGATACTGACCATCCATTTCTCTTACCTTCACTTCTTCCTTTAGTCCAGACATGATGAACACCCAGCAGGCTTACCACGTATCCTAAAGAGTAGCAAAACCAAATTATGTGTGCATCTCATTGCATGGTGAAGCACCACAGGGGAGAAAACACAGGAACCTGAGGCTTCTGACTTGCAGTGTTGTTTCTGCTTATTGCATTAAGTGTTTCTCATGACTCCGAGGATTTAGCCCAGCCCATCCTGAGTGCAGCACAAACAGGAAATGGAAACCCTGCAGTCAGAGGATCCACCTGCCAAATGCTGGTTGAGCAGCTGTGGCACTCACCCATGGCTGAGTGCAAAGCCAGAAGCATCAAGGGCTAAGAACAGGCTAAGCACTGTTTCTTCTCTAAGGCTGGAGGCTGGAGGGTGAAAGAGAGAGAGAGTTGAAGGTGTGTTCACAGTTTGCCTGGCAGTCTGATGAGAGGTGCTGATCAGGAGGCTGCTTCTGTAGCATGCAAACTGCTGCTCTTTAGGAGTGCATGTTCTCCCTTGCTGTTGATTATCAGTCTTACAGCTCCAGCTGGCACTCCTACATCACGGGAAGATCAACTGTGTGACAAAGCAGGGAGTGTTAAGTTCCCTTGGGGACTTAGATGCAGGGCTGGTCAGGGTTGCCAAGGCATCCAGCAGGTGGAGATGGCACAGGGATATCCTTGGCCAGGGACGTGGTTACATTGTATGCCTTGAGCAACAAAAAAAAAGCTGACAGCATTAGAAGTAACACCGCTTCTGTGGGAGAAGGCCATTTGCTGTGATTTGGCCAAATTGTCTGTTGGCATTGGTTGGCATAGATCTCAGTGTGAAGAATGATGCTGTTGCCTGTCAGGGCACAGGCTTTCTAAAGCCAGTGCTCGCAGCTCCAGGGTCTGGACCAGGCTGTCCAGACATCAGTTATCACAACGCAGCATTCTGGCCCCAAATAGCTTTTTGTCTAGTCATAAACACTGACTCCTGTGTGGATTAGTGTCTGGTGCTTCAGGAGCCTGTTTCCTGACCAGGACCAAGAGAAGGTGAAATGTGGTAATGGTGGGACTAAGTGAGTTGCTGTAGGAGCCCTTCCCTACCGTGGGAGCTGAGTTAAGTGTTGCACTCTGAAGCTCAGTGATAAAGGTTTGTTTGAGGGTTCACTCACATACGTTTGGGGAGCATTCTCCTACTTAACTTGCTCTTTCACCTCCCACCCATTGAGAGCTCTGTCTCGATTTGTGATTCATGTCTGATTCAGCCAAGTGGGTAGTAGACTTGGCAGCAAGAATCTCCTGAGCCTGAGGATTCCAGGAACCTTTAATAGGGGGCAAGAGCACAGAAACTGGCTGCTGAAAGTATAAAGTGCCTTCTGTGATAAATTCAGGGATTTCCTCTTGTTGTTTGGGGCATTTTTGTTTTAGCTATGAGAAAATATTTCACCTTGCTTCCCTACACAGAACCTTTGTGGCTACTTCAGTTATATTTCTCCCAACAAATACGGTAAAAATGTCATGTATGCCTCACTTGCTCTCTGTCTTGTAAGGTGTTCTAAGTTTCTTCAAATAGCAGATGATCCCAAGCCTAGGACTTGTTTTAGTCTGGATAATTATAAAAAAAAGTAATGGAATTTTGATCATCTGCAGTCAAAGGCTTTTACTATCTGCTTTAGGTGTTTTAAAAGTGTGCATGAATGTCTGTGCATATATTACTAGAAGAAACACTGAGGATAATTATTTTGCTTACACTTGGCATAAAAATGTCAGCTGGTTCAGGATCTGGATCTTACCAAGATGACTGCCTGCCTGTTTCATATCTGCAAAGACAACTACACTAAGCCTCAAACTGAAAGAACTCAAAACCAGAATCCCTTGATAGGCAAATTTTGTGACTGTAACCGGAAAGATACTGTGTTGCTCAGCAACTCTCACTATCTTTTTAATTTTTTTTCTTATATAACATCACTCAGATCCCCAGTTCTCTCCATGAGGTGAAACCATATGGTGAACTGTCCCTAATAACCATTGAAGCTGGCTGCTGGGAAGCTGCACCCATAGAACAGTCTTTGGTTTGGGGTAAATTGTGCTGATAACAACTTGTCTTGGTAGAGTATTGTGATTTTGACAAAGCAGTAGATGCTTTGCTTAAGTGTTATGTGGGTTTTTTTTTTAGTAGATTGTAATTATAATACTGTTATTGACTACATTCACATAGAGAAAGAAGCAGACTGGTCGAAGCCAATTCAGATACAGTGGCAAACAGTAGTGAAAGCAGAGAACAAATATATAATTTTAATTTTCTAAATTATTTAAATAATTGAATAAAAAGGCATAAATAATTAGGAAAACAAATTAGCTTTCAAACTGATTTCAGTTTTAATAAACTGTGGTAAATAAAGCAGTCAAGGGTTTTGTAAATAAAATTAACTCAGAGGTTTTAGAAAACATTTTAAGTAAGTGTATATACTATAAAAAGTAAAACTGGAGGCCAAGAATGCCAGTGATATCCTGGAATGGATTAGGAAGAGCATTGCCAGCAGGTCTAGGGAAATGGTTCCACCCTTCTTCTTAGCCCTTGTGGAGCTGCATCTGTGCTCCTCAGTACAAGGGAGACATGGAGCTCCTGGAACAGGTCCAGAGCAGGGCTCTGAAGAGGATTAGGAGACTGAAGCAACTCTTATGAGAAAAGGCTGAAGAAGCCGGGCCTGTTCAGCCTCAAAAAGAGAAAAATTAGAGGGGATCTCATCAATGTCCATCAGTGTCAAAGGGAGGGTGTCAGAGGATGGAGCCAGGCTCTGCTTGGTCGTGCCAAGCAATAGGACAGGAGGCAGTGAGCAGAAACTGAAGCACAGGAAGTTCTGCTTGAATAGGAGGTAGAACTTCTGCAGGTGGCCAAGCACTGGAACAGGTTGCCCAGAAAGGTTGTGAAGTCTCCTTCACTGGAGATTGTCCAGAACCATCTGGATGCAATCCTGTGCCACGTACTCTAGAATGACCCTGCTTGAGCAGAGAGGTTGGTCCAAATGACCCACTGTGGTCCCTTCCAACCTGACCCATTCTGTGAAGCAATAATAAAAGTGTAAAAGATACAGAGTTGAAAAGAAGCAGTTAAGAACAGAAAGTGGCCAGCTGCTGGTAGGACACCTGTGTGAGTAATGTTGTGGACCTTCTGAGGATTTGTGGTGTCACTCAGAGTAATATGGGTGCTAGTATGACCAGGAAGGAAGAGAAGAGGGGTAAAAAAGCCAACCCAGCAGAAAGGTGAACCAGTGGAGAATGACTAATACCGTGCCTGGATAAGTCATAACTGATACCCAGTTTAGTAATTCTTAGTGTTATTTTTGGGCCTGCTCATAGAAGGCAGTTCCAGCCATTGACTGGTCTGATGAGTTCCCAGACACTTTTAGCTTTTCCAGACACTATTGCTGTGGTTGCTGTGCCCCAAAAGAGGCCATCGCTCATCACCTTCTCATGTGCCTGCTGCTCACTGTGAGCCCAAGATCCCTGGGCAAGGGGTTGCTCAGTGCTCCTGCATTTTGGGCACATGGCTCTTAGAGGATTGTTCTGAAATGCACATAGTAACTTTTTGATAATTATAGTTTTCTGTACTCCTTACAAGTCCCCGTGGAGGAACTTTGTTCCTTCTAGGAGTTGGTGAGACACTGAGTAGGCAGTGGCAAGCAGCATTACAGATAGATTTCAGCCCCCATGTCCCAGAGTGGCAGAATTTAGCCTAAATGATGTAAAGACTTTAAGAGAACAGTAGATAATGATGACTGACAATTAAGTACTCTTTCTTAAAGCCTTCCAGAAAAAAAGGATTGCTAAAAAAAATTCTCATTATCCTTTTGTTTCTTGCTGTCATAATAGCTTTCTTGTGTAGGCTTTGTACTAATGCACAAAACCAAAAAACAAAACAAAAAGACAACAGGATCTTGGATAAAGAAATGGCTGAAATTGACCCGGTAAAAGGACTCAAGGGTCATTGTTTACAATAGCCTAGCAGAATTTCCATGACGATTTACCAGCTCAGGCAAGAAACTACACCTCCACTCTGCTGCTGATGGAATCATGGATATTTTTAAAGATCCTGTTGATTTATATTGAATTTTAGTGTTCTTTTGTTCTTTAACTCATTATAGTTTCAAGGAATATGCTAGAATTATGAAAGCTGAATTACCTCATTTTTCCGAAGAAAAGGTTTTTCTTATTCCCCCACCGCTTCCTAATTTAGATGTGACTGATGTTTTTAATTATTGTAATTGCTGAAAAGTCCTAAGTGAAACAAATTCCTATGTATGTTACCTGTTTGTAATTTCTTGCCTGGGGGTAGATACATGTGTTTCAGACATTCACAGAATGGAGATATTATTGTTTTCTTTTTACCCTTAAACAAGTGAGAGGTTTTATTTTTCCATAGAACAGCAGAGGAATGTTTAGGTCCCTATCCACTGTTGCATTTAGAGTGGCTCTCCTGTTCCTGAGGGATTCAGCATATGCTCGGAGAGATGCTAGCTGTTCTGTACTGCCTGTAAAACAACAATAGCAGCTAAAAAAACTCCATCCAATTCAGATATGCAATTAGTTTGCACTAATCTCTTCAGTTAGCTGCTTATTAGGATGTTACAGCTCTTGTCCTGCAGTGATGGGAGGGTTTCAGCGATGGAGATTTATTCTTGGGGACAGTGGGGTCTGAGGCCGTACTCCTTCAAATGGATGAAATACCTCCCAGAGAGTTCAGTGGGTTTTCATCAGGCAAGTCCTCTGGTGTATTTGTGCAGGCTCATCATGGCTGTGCCTCTGCACACTGGTTGTGTGTAAAGTTGCATGCTTATCATGAGAAGGCCTGGAGAAAGGTGTGCTCACAAACCAGTTACTTGGTTACTGCTGCTCTTTGCTCTTCCTTAATGGATAGACACAATGGCAGCAGCCACCTTTATCTGGGGTAGAAGAGGTGGGGAATACCTCACCTAGCCAGCATCTTGTCTGCATATGCACTGAGCAGGTCTCCGCATCTGCTGCATGGATGTGTGCTTCTCTTCAGAGCTGTGCTTCAAATTTAGGAAAGTGAGTCAAGAGAGTGATCCAGGTAGCACATCAATTCCTTTGCCTGCACTGTGGCTGCATTGCATGAATTGCTGCTCCCATTCTCTTCCCTGAAACTTTGTCCATTTGCTGCCGGGGGCACACTTGCTGTGGCACAGACTGTCACACGGTCTGCCCCACTGGCAGAAAACCTGCTTTTCCCTCTGTAGTGCCCCATACCTTTTATTGCTCAGGGGAGTTTATATCAGTTAAAGTTCACGTCAAGTAACTTACATGCTGAGTCTAAGAATGTTAGTATTTTTCACATTTGCTTCTTGACTCTTTTGGAATGCCTTTCTTCTTACTGTTGGAAAACTCTTGAGCATATTGAGGCTTATAAAACAGCATCAGTGATGTCAAGAGCATCTGATTCAGACAATCCTGAATGCAGATACAATTCAGAGATACCTGGGAGTCTAGAAGAAGTGAGGCCTTAGAGAAACCCAAGCAGAGCAAAAAATCAAGGAAGACTGAGCAGGAATCTAGAAGAAACAGGGGCAGAGGGAGATTAGGCTGCAAATACAGATGGGCAGTGGTAGAAGCCCTCTTTGCTATTGCAGCATAAAGCAGTGATTTGAAAAACACATAATGCCATTGCTAACAAAGAAGAAGAGATCTTGCTTTAGAAATAGAAGTGAGAATGATTCCTCCTACAGCAAGCACACAAAGTTTTCATCTTCCCACTCACACCACTGCTCTACCAGCATGCAGCCCTGCTTGCATCCTGGCAATTTGTACCCTGGGTTGAATGAGCTGGGAGACTAGAAATTGAGGTAGAGGAAAGTGAAAGTGCTGAACCCCTGCTGATGGCAGCACTCCCCACAGGATGGATCTGAAGGCAGTCCTCTCCCTCCTAGCTTGAGCCTTCTGCTTTCCAAATCTTGAGGGGGAGGAGAGGTTTGTGAAGAGCATATTTAAAATTAAAAAAGGTAAATAAAAATTGTCAGTGTCTATTTATTGGATGAGTAACTTAAAACATACTTATCCAAGGCAGCCATAACCTAAGCAGCCAAAGTCCACTTGAGCTAGGGCTGAATTTGGCCCATTGTCTCTCCTTCACGCCCACAGTACAAATAAAATCTTCAGCTTCTTAGCATTTGGTGGGAGGGAGGAGGCAGGAGAGCCACTGGAGTGTGATGTTGCATTGACAGTTGATGTGCATTCGTTGAGAATCTGTGCTTGTCATTACTGATGCGTGTAGCAGTGTGACAAGTCAATGGGAGACAGGATGCAGTTTGTTAGGAGTGGAACATTATGATCTGTATGGGGTCTTTATGGCAGAGTTATGGAGCAATGTTGACTTCTGATTAAGGGATGGGGAAAATCCAGTGTTTTCCTGAGAACTGGTCTGGAATCTTAAAAAACTAAGTCTTTGGCAGCAGATACATTCAAAGAGGTAGTTTTACTTCATAACAATGTTTTTTCAACTGTTGTTTAAATAACTTAAGGCTTTGTTCTCCTGGAGTAGAAACAGCACAGTAGACTGAAGAGCTTCTGCTATCAGTGAAATCTTGCAAATAAACTACACAAAAATAATTTCTTTGCTACTTGAAAAACAGTATTTACATTGCACTTTCCTCCAGAAGGAGGCTATGGACATGTTTAAGTGGTGTACAAGAGTCTCTCTCATCCTCACAGAACAGCAGCTGGGTCTGCAATAGACACAAGTCACTGTTTACCACTGCAAGGCTGCAGTGTGGATCAGCTTAAGGCAAATTTTAAGAAATATGAAATCCAAGTAATATAGCATATAAACCTGCAGAAGTTAGTTATGAAATTGGAGTTTAGCTAGAGCTAGTAACATCTGTGGAATTTTAGTAAGTGCAACTGAGTCTTCATAATTCTCAAACATCCAGGATTTTCTCTGGATGCTTCCTCTCACTGACATAGTATGTTTTCAAAAGTATCATTGCTGCATGGGGCACATATGTGACTAAGAGTGACTTAATTTCAGCTTGAACTCCATTAAAAACCAAAGTTTAATAGGTAGAAGCAATCTCATTTCAGAGTAAAAATTGCTCATCTAGCAATTATGTCAGTTTCATTTGAAGCATAACTTAAAACTTTCTTGTGAAGGCAAATCCTTAAAAAAATCCCTTGTGCCTGCGGGTTCATATACATTCTTGATACATTCTAAGATAACTGCAGGTTTTTGCCCTCACACAGTGACCAATGTTGCTGCAGGGTACCTTATAACAAATGTTGTGTAAGTTAGTAAGTTTGGGGAAGTGTGGCCAGGTCAGAGAGCAATCTGGGGAGCCACATATTGCCTGCAATTTCACGTTTTTCACTTAGAATGCAGAAGACAATAAAAATAAGGTATCCTAAGCACCTAAATCTTCAGATCAGTATCCACGCTAGAGAAGACACAGTTGTTTTGAATGTGTATTTTCCAGTTGATGAGCAAGCACCTAAACTTTTTTTTTTCAGCGACATTAATACCTCCCATTGATTTTGGTGATTTCCAATTGGGCCATTGATAAACACTTCTGTAAATGCAGCCTAATCCCCAGCTGTACCTGATCTCAACAAAACCCCTCAGCACTAAACTCTCATGCCATAAGTATAATGCAGCTCCATTATTCTTCTCCAGCATGGTGGTGTGTTCTAGTGATAGAAAAACTGAGCCTGCTCTCCTTGTTTGTAAAGCACTTTGGGATCCCTCCAAGTGTAACATGGATGTTGGTGGGCTGTAGTTCTCTCCCATCTGGGTTTCAGTTCCAGAGCATGAGACTTTTTCACTTTCTACTTTTTTTTTTTCCCCTGCTTTTGCGACAGAGCTCTCAGCTGCTCTTTGTGAGCAGCTGTTCTGTTTCCCTGTCTGCCTGCAGCGGTACCCAGACAGCTGCAGCCAAAGGTTGCCAGAGCAATGCCCAGCTTTGTTAAAAAGTAACAGGATTGGGAAAGAGGGGAGGGAGTAGGAAAATTCATGACCTGGAGTAGATTCTACAGCAGGCTGTCAATGGGTGCTGAGGGACCTGGGTGAGCTCCGTGTCCAACTCGAGATGCGCTTTCTGTGCAGGTGTCACAGTAAGATTTACCTGCTGACTCGGGGAAAGCTGCTAATCATGAGGTGATGCTGAAGTGCTCTGGAAAAGGAAGTGTTGCTGACAGCGACAAGTAGCTTATGTGCATGTCTCATGGAAACTTAAATGTGCGTATGTGTGCATGTGTGTGTTCGTTCAGCATCTGCTGTCCACGTACTGTGTGACTCATACACAGAGGGCGAGGTGTGGCTAAGAACAGGCCTGTGACGTGCAGTATGACTTTTTTTTTTCCCTCCTTATAGGCAGCTTTCTTGTGCATGGCAGGGTGTTATCTTTATTTGTCCATTCTTGGGTTTGTGTGCATATTTTTCCAACAATGATGATAGTGTTTGTTTTGTGGTTCCACCTTGGAGCACTTACACATTAGTGAGGAACAATTCAATGTGCATGAAGCTGTGTAATACATTTGTGGCATGTCAGGATTTCAGCTTTTGCCCAACTTAAGATTTCTTTTCTTTTCCAGAAAAAGGCATGGCATACAATTAAAACAATGGTTAACTTACCAGTCATCAGCCCCTTCAAGAAACGCTACTCATGGGTGCAACTGGCTGGGCATACAGGTGAGAGGGGTATCTTCAGTGTGTTTGTCTCTGGAGTGAGGATGACTGCAGCATGAAGAGCAGTCTTTCTCTGTTTCCTTCCTTCCTTCAGATAAAAAGGAAGCAGGCAATATCACACAAATCTGTGACCTAAAACATATTTCAGTTGTGGTGTGGATAGGAAAGTGGGAGTGATAATACCTGAATAATAAGATCAGCAGGGAAGCAGTGGTCAGATTCTGGAGAAGGGCCAGGCTTAAGGTGATAGGTATAAAATACTTGCTAGAGGGAAACAAGAGGTTGGGGAGCTAAAGCCCTAATCTGCCTGGTGCTGTTGGTTGCAGTCTGGAATCATTTTTCCTGACTAAATAGCCAGTAGTTAGTTCTCTAGGGGGAAGGATTACTGTCCATGCCTGTATATGCTTCAGCTCTGGAAAGGACAGTTTCTAATACCACTCCAAACCCCTCATCTGAATGTAGGTCCTTGGGTGGAAAACAAATGGGAAAATTGCCTTGCTGACCGTGTGTTTGCATTGTGAGTCTGTCATTGTTCACTGTACAAGTGCAAGGAGCAGCTCAGTTGGTTGGTTCTAGTTTTGTGTCTGTAAAAATCGGTAGGTGTGCTCCTGATGTAGGCTTAGTTTCATTTTTAAGGCAAAAAAACAACAAGGAGAAGTCATCAGGTTTGTGTCTCTCGTGCTTCATATAATTCTGTGCAGTGCTAGTGGGGGTTTATTAGTACACATGTGGGCAGGCACCTACGCTGCATCGTGCTGTAATGCAGTACGTGAACCACCTCTGTGTATGCTGATGCCCTAATATGGTGCACTTCAAAGCTGTGCTGAGAAATTTACTGAGCCCTAGAAATTGAGTAGCTGCATTTTGCACAGTGTTGTTGTTGGGTCTGATTTGTATCACACAAAGTGCCAAGATGACCCAGTCTTAATGCAGTTTTTGTCACAGATGTATGGAGTTGGCTTCATCTGTGTGGGGTGATGCACTGGTCATGTAATCATAACCCTTCTGGAGACTCATATAGTAGGGTGGAAGAGGAGAGTTAAGAATTTAATAGAAGCTGATTAGGAGAGATACTGTTCCAGTTTCCTTTTAGCAGTGCTCTGTGGTTGGGTTTACTCCATCCTTTCTGCAGCTGTTCTTCTCTGATATGACAGTTTTTTTCTGAACTAGAACCTGGGCTGTTACCAGCCTTGCCCTTTTGCCGAGGCAGTGCCTGTTCTAGGATTTGTCAGAGAAGAACCAGTTTGCAATGGCTGAAGGATCCCGCTGTGGTAAAGGTTGAGTGTTATCCCCAGGGTTAATGAGGCTCCTACTTTGGTGCCCAATTTATTTTGTGTAGATTAAAGGGTGCCTCTGAATGAAACGTGTACTTTTCTCAGGTGCTGTGGGCAGGTTACAAGGATAGGAGAGTGTTTGGAAACTCTGGACAGGTGGAGGCTGATTACTGCTAATTGTGGCCTCTGCAGCTGTCATTTGTCCTGGATACCATTCAGACACAGGGCTGTAAAAAGCACCATTGCCCTCCAGACTGTACCTGCAGGGCATTAGCAGATAAGCAGGTTTCCAGAGGAGAGGCAATACCTGCAGGCAGACGCAGGCGCAGTCACAGCGTGTGTGTGTATGGAAAGGGCAGTGCTTGGCTTCTGGCTGCTTCTGGCTCTTTAACTATCACTGACTGACTGCGCTGCCTCCCTCCGGACACGCTCAGCAGGTGTGTATACCCTGTGTGAGGATTTAGGACAAAGCCAGCCCTGGCAGTGTTATGCAGCTTTAAAATAGCCTGTCAGAGGATTAATGAATTCTGGCTGGTGGCTTCTTTGTGTGCATTTTAGTAAGTATAGTACTGTTTAATAACCTAGCAAAGACTAGCATGGAAAAAAATCCAAACAGCCCAATGGCCTGAAGCAACTGCACTCCTTAAAGCTATAAATTCTGACATGGAAAGTATCCAAACGGACTTTCACTGCTAGCAACTGTTTGTCCTGTGTATTTTATTTTTTATAGAAAGCATCTTATCTCTTCTCTTCTCTTCAGTGGAAATCTTTAACTGTTGCCATAAGACTGAGATAGATGAAACTGGAATGGTGGGGGAAGGGGTTTTTCTTTTTTGCTTGTCAATCTTGTCAGCAAGTGTTTGATTTTCTTTTTTAGGGAATTTCAAGGCAGCTGATAGTGGGAAGATTCTCAAACGCTTCTCAGAGAATGAAAAGGAGTGTTTTGAGCGATTGATGAAAGACCCACTACGCTCCTGCGTCCCCTGCTTCCATGGTGTGGTGGAGAGAGATGGCGAGAGCTACATCCAGCTGGATGACTTGCTTACTGATTTTGAAGGGCCAAGTGTGATGGACTGCAAGATGGGAATCAGGTGGGGTGAATGAAAGAGAATGTGCTTTCTCTACATTTGAAGGAAGGGGGAGGTGTGGTCGTGCTCAGAGTCAGCTTGGACAACCTGAGAACAATATGTCCCATTATTGCCAGTTTGTACATGGATTCTGGACACTAACTGATCTATAGCCTCAAAAACTATCCACATCAAGAAATGTTCAGGGGTGATTTAAGACAAAGTTTCTCTGCAGTGGCCTGATAATACATGGGAAAAAATGACATGATTTATTCACTGCCATTTTATTGAATCTTTGTGTATGCAGTGATTCAGAGAGCCTCACAAAGTAAAATTTCCATCCTCCAATGCAAATGACTGGATAGCAGTGTGAAAACCCATTTCCAATGCTTGAATGAGTCTTTGCTGGTACTGATCTTTCTTTAAAGAGTTGACCATTTGCTCAGAACTGACCTGTGTTTTTCCCTACTCTGACATCTTGAGGTGTTGCCATCTCTTTGTTCTTCAGGTTCTCGCTTTCTTTTCCATTCATTGTCTGTGATTAAGACAAAAACATGAAAAAAACTATCTAAGCGTAACAAAGAGACAGAGGTTTGTTGAGATCCTGGAGTAAGGTAACAGTACAGAGAAGTATGAGCTGTCATAGTAATCTTTCAGGTGTCAGCTCAGATGCTTAAGAGTTACTGTCATAAATAATTTACCCTACTTACAGGAGCGCAGATATGCCTTTTCAAATAGATGCAAAATTTTAAATGAATTAGAAAGATGTAGCACTGGTATGTTCAGAAGAAAGAGGAGAAGGATTTGCAACAATACACATTTTATTGAAAATAGGTGACATTCTGGCAGTGAGTGACATCATCTCCTAAATGCCGTTCTGGTTTGTTACACTGTCATGAAGAAAGTAAACTTCAGGCACTTGACAAAGTGCAAGCTTTAGGAATCCAGTGGAATGTAGAAAATATGGATAGTGCCTTTCTAATGGTTACTGGATTAATAGACTGAGTGATAAGAGCAAAATGTGGAAGTTTTGTATCCCTTCACCTTCCTGTTATTATTCTGGTTTGGAGCTACTCAGATAATCTGCTTTACTCTAGTTTTTTCTAAATGAAGAGTGATTTTGTCTTTCACTGAGATGCATTAAGTAAAACTTAAACTTTCTGAGGCCTAAAAAAATTACCCATGACTGTTTCAAAGTTTTTTGAGGAGAGAAAATGCATTAAGTCTTCAATAGCCCTATTTGTTTTTTTAATTTCATTATAAGTCATCTCTCCTACCTGTCCTCTGAAAATGCAGTTCTATTTTATGGCACAGTGGGAATTCAGCTTCCTCCTATTCTGTAACCAGGAAATAATGATAACTTGTAACAGTAAGTAAAGGTATAGTTAGAACAAGAAGTGGATTAGAATTCCTGATTCCTGGGGCTGTTTCACTAAATATGCCTGCACAGTCATTGCTCTGTGTACTTTGGTTTCCCCGTATGCAAAACTGGGGCAATGATAAGGCTTATTTTCCTGGTTGTTGTTTCTTGAGGCCAGTTTGTAAGCTGTAAAAAGAAAGGAAGTCCTTAAGGACGTGTTGGGATGTGATGTTTGCAGAACATACCTGGAGGAAGAGTTGACTAAGGCACGAGAGAAGCCAAAGCTGCGTAAGGACATGTACAAGAAAATGATTGAAGTGGATCCTCTTGCTCCCACGGCTGAAGAGAACGCCCAGCATGCTGTCACCAAACCCCGGTACATGCAGTGGAGAGAAACCATCAGCTCTAGTGCCAACCTGGGCTTCAGGATTGAAGGAATTAAGGTAATTGTTTCACCTCTTACTGTTCCTGGAGACTGAACTTTGTTTGATGTGTTGGTTAATCAAAAAGCTTGGGCACATCAGTAGCCAGCTTTTCCAAAGAATCATGTGAAAATGCACTAACTGAAACCATAGAGTTCACTCTACTGCAGTTCTCAAGCATTCATTGTAATTGTAACAGAGAATGTCAATGAATTTAAGCTTCAAATACACATCAGTCATATTTGAATCAACTACAGAGACCTTACAGGAAGGACTCAAGGAGGTACACAGTGCAGATAGAATGAAAATGAGATTGTTGTAAGGAGGAATTCAGAACAGAAGTATTACCTCCCTCTCTGCATGCAATTACCTTTTTTATCCAGGAATTATACATATTTATTCCAAGTGAATCACAGTAAAGTGGTTTTGTTGCAGTTATGTTTATTGGCAACGCATGTTAAAAGCATTTGCTTAGATACTCTTGGGATCAAGGAAACCACTTTTCCTTTTAAATACATGATGAGAACCAGTATAGATGGAGCTGGAATAAAGCCAGAGCAATCCAAAATGAAATTTCTCCATCAGCCAAGTCCATCTGCTGTTCTTGATGGATAAGTTTGTACCCCTGTACCATTCCTAGAATACTACCTTACAGCCACAGTAGAACCTTGGCAATTTTCTTTCCTACCCATTACTTATCTTTTATAGAATCATAGAATGGCCTGGGTTGGAATGGACCCTAAAGATCATGTAGTTCTGACCCCCATGCTGCGGGCAGGGACTTCCACTAGACCAGGTTGCTAAGAGCTCCATCTAACCTGGTCTTGAACAATTCCAGGCATGGGGCACCCACAATTTCTTTGGGCACTGTTCCAGTGCCTCACCCCACTTACAGTGAAGAATCTTTTTCTAATACCTATTCTAAACCTACTCCCACTTATAAAGGATCCCTTGTCCTGTCACTGCCTGCTCTTGTTAAAAACCCCTCTCCATTTTTCTTGTAGGCTCCCTTCAGGTGCTGGAAAACCACAGTTAGGTCACCCCAAAGCCTTTTCTTTTCCAGGCTGAAATAAACCAGCTCAGTCTTTCCTCACAGGAGAGGTTTTCCATCCCTTTAATCAATTTGGTGGCCCCCACTGGACACACTCAAACAGGTCCATGTCTGTCCTGAGTTGGGGACCCCAGAGCTGGATGCAGCCCTGCAGGTGGGGTCCCATGAGAGAGGAAGAGATGGGTAGAGTCCCCTCCCTTGCCCTGCTGGCCATGCTGCTCTGGATACAGCCCAGGACACACTTGGCTTTCTGGGCTGTGAGCACACATTGCTGGGTCATGTCCAGCCTCCTATTCACCAGCACTCCCAGGTCCCTCTCAGCAGGGCTGCTCTTCATCTGTCCATCCCCCAGCCTGGATAGATAACTGGAGGCTGCCCTGACCTATGTGCAGCACCTTGAACTTGAACCGCAGGGGGTTCCCATGGGCCCACCTTCGAGCATGCCTATGTCCCTCTGGGTGGCATCCCACCCTTCAGGTGTGTCAACTGCACCACTCCAGAACCTGGATTAGTTTTGTTTCCATTTCACAATTCAAGCACATAGAAATAAGGTATAAAAGACGGTGATGCTGATGAACAGAGGTTCTTTAAATACCTCTTTCTTCTCTCCTTCACTTTGTGTCTTCTCCCTTCCTTACACAGATTCTCCTGCTGTGATACTGGAACTGGGGCTTCCAGCTCATGCAGTGCTGGCCACTTGTATGCTGTGCCACCCACTCCTGGCTGTTAGACACAGGCATCCTCATGCAGGAACTGTCTGGGTGGTAGATGAGTAGATGATCTGGCTCCAGTCCAGCCAAAACACAGGATCCTGTCTTGCCCTTTAGCCAGCTAATGATGTTATCAAGATACCTGTTTTATTCCTATACAATTTATGTCTTTGTGTGCTCCTCTGTGTAATGGATTCAGAAACCTAGATGATCTTGAGGCCTTTCATGTGTTCTTGGAAAGATGGTTGGGTGAAGATGTACAGATTTGAGTCCTGGAGAGTGACTGAGCTAAGGGAGAACATGGGAGTTTCAGAAAAACCTCCTGGCTTGTTCTTTGAGGATTTTTTGGTTGTCAGAGGTAGGAGCAGTATGACACACAGACTGTGTAGTGTTTCCCTCTGTGGGGACACTGCTGTAACTGTGCACAACATGAATACTTAATCCTTGACTAAGCCCAGGAAGTACTTTGGAGCACATTCCCTTTCTATCTCCTTGTGCTGTTACGAGGAATGGAGGTATCATTTTAAATTTTTTTAGATGGAGAAAAGGTGGCAGAAACTGAATTGTTCAGGCAGTACAGGTAGTCAGTACTCCCTACACTGTTCTGCTGAAGGTGAGCTGTACATCCAGTTCTGTATTTTTGCAGAAAAGCCAAGCCATTCTGTAGGGATCCCCATTTTGGTAAGAAAGCCTGTAAGAGTCAGTGGTGCCAGCTAGTGGTTGATGGGAATGAGGGGATGTTCTCCCTGACTGGACTGATAACTCCTGGAGTTAGCTGATGGAGTATGTTTGGTTTGGTCATTCCTGCCCTGTGGCTACTTGAATAAGAAGCAAAAGCAAAGAAAGTGAAATCATATAAGCCCTCTGTGAACTGGCTGCTGATAAATGAGATCTGATTCATCATATGCACTCCTGCAGTCGTGAGGTATCTTTTCTCTTTGGGTTGATCCATTTCTTATCCTTGCCTTGCTTCTGGATCACTGAAATCAAGTCAGTTTATGGGATTTGTCACTTTTCCTCCTGTCACAAATATTCGGAACCATTTGGTTTCCCTACAGTTGGAAACTGTTGCTCAGTATCTTGCACTGCCTGATTTCAAATACACATTTCCTCTCTGGCAGAGCCTGTCTGAAGGCCAGGCATTGCAAACATTTTCTCTACAATACTAAGCTAATGTATTAGCTGAGGCTGAGAGTTGGGATTTTTGTCCTCCCATTCTGTTAGTGGGTGTCTGTGCAGTTTGAAATGTTACTTCTTCCTTTGGTACCTTTCCTTTAGCTGTAGATCATCCTCCATTTTCCCAGGAGGATGTCAGCTTTGATTCATAAGTCTTTGTGAATCCATTAAGTTAACCCAGAGCCCCTTAAGGGAAGTCTGCAAAGGGCTCTGAGCAAGACCCCATGGTTTAAGATGGATAGCACTATTTTATGGAGCTGTGACACCTGCCCTCCAGTGAGCCATGTCACTGTCACATCTAATAAGTGCTGCAACTGGCCCACGAGCTGCATTGTGTGACAGACTACTCTGCTGTGCAGGAGTGTGTGTGGAGTCCTGAGCAAAGGTAGGACTTCAAGGAGTGAGTCAGGCAAGTGCCTCCTGAGGATCAAATACATGTAGAGTCCTGGTTTAGAATACTGAGGTGGTGCCATTCAAACTCTGGATGTTGTTTACAGCAAGTGAAGACAGGCAGTAATAATGCTTCCTGCCAACCACTGTAAAGGAGCAAAATCATAAAAATGTTAAAAAGGGAAGCAAGCTTCCCTTTTTCCAGATACAAAAGGTTAGAAAGGGAACACCAAGTAGCTATTCCAGACATTGCTCTACAATCTGCAGCATAGGGAGAAATTATTTTTAAAACAACCTTACTCCAGTGAAGAGGTATGAGATGAAGTTTCAAATTTCTATGTGCTGTTGAGTATTATCACGCATCAGATCAGATGGCTTCTAACTTTCACTGCCTACCTGCTGAGCTGCTCTGGCATAACTTGCACATCTCATCAGGCTGACATGTGGCACTTGTATGTGTCCAACAGCCTTGGAATAAAATTCTCTTGCATGAGAGATCTGGAGTTTTAGCATTATTGAATTTTTTTCATGTATACATTAGAAATCAAGTTCAGCTGTGGAATAAATAGTGTTTCACCTGCTGAGACCAGACTTGAATTTGTCATTTTGGTGCAGTGACTTAACATGTAGGAGAAAACATATTTTATTGACCTTCTGATTTACTCACAATGAAAATGAGGGATTTGACTTAAACAATGGAGAGGAAAACAGTTTGATAATCCTGCAGGCTTTTAGTTGATTTTTGTTACCAATTGTAATAATTGCTGTATTTTACATGCAAATCCTAAAATCTCCTAGTTGTGTCTCTTGAAGCAACATGGGTGCTCTTGGAGACATGCATATTCGTATATTCTGTGTTTACAAATACCTCTAATTTATGCAGTGCTCTTATTTGCTTGTAGCTCCAGAAGCACATTAAAATACTTTTTTTTTTCAGTAGCAGGATGCTTTTGTACTGAACCTTGCTGCTAGCACAAAAATACTCTGAGTATCTGAAGGACACACTTGGAACAAGCATGCCTGCACTGTCCTTTGCCAAAATTCACTCACCTGCTTTGTCACTGCTAGCATTGCAATCCCAGGTTGTTCCTGTCTGCAAGAGATTTCTGTTCTCTGACTTGTGGGTCACATTACATGTTCAAAGGTATATTTGAAACTGAATCCTAACTGCGATTCTTTGATTTCCCATTGAAAAACAGAAACAACAACAAAAACCACCACCAGTAGCAGAAAACCCAAATAACAAAAAAAAAATCCACACCAAAACCCAAAAAACTCGCCAAACTAAAAGGACTAGTAAAATTGGGTTTGGAAATGTTCCCTCACACCCTCATCCAGGGTTTCACTAGCCAGACAAGAGTACGACCAAAGAGGTCTCTGTGGTTTGCCTCACTGAACTTTGCACTGCTAGCACTGATGTGAGAAAACCCTCCTGCAAGCTGGTAATATCATGAGTTGTTTTTTTTTACTTGTACTCAACAGGAAATGAACTGCCAGTGCCATTTAAAGCTATCCAATCAGCTTTTGTATCTCTTCTCTTCTTCTTGCTTGGTTTCTCTTCCTGTTCAGCTACTTACTTTCATCTGGTTAGCAAGGGCTGAGCTCTTTCTGGTTCAAGAGGATTGAGTGATGAGGGGAATGATATGTGTGCAGTATAAATAATCTCTGTGTGTGTGTGTGGTTTTGTGCAGAAGGCGGATGGAACATGTAACACAAACTTCAAAACGACGAAGACACAGGAGCAAGTTCTACAGGTTTTTGCGGAGTTCATTGAGGGCAACACAACTATTCTGGTGAGTCTGAGCTCTTCAGGTGCACTGATCTTGGACCAATGCTCTTGCTTCAGGGCCATGCTTTCTTTGAGACAGGAAATAGGAATTAGACTACCAAGGGGGTAAGTGATTTTGACTTCCAGTTGCTCTCAGGAGATGGGGTGGACATGGGGACTTGGTGGGTTGTGAGAAGTTGACTGAGACCAGTTTTATCAGCTCTTGCCCTGAGTTGACCCCAAATGCCTCATGCTATCAAAATGTAATTCAGACTAACTAACTTGTGGCTTGCCATCAGCTTCAGTCATGGGTGTTAGATGCATTAGATGGGTGATATCTAAGTAAGGATTGTGTTGGCAGGAAAACTTATGATTTGGGAATTCAGTCTGGAGAGGATAAAGCCAGAGCGTGGAGGCAGGAAGTGAGATTGGTGACTAGCTGTGTTCCCATGTGTGAAACTCATCTCAAAGAGGAATCCCTGTGTGCTAATCCATGGGTAGTGCAACAGGCATGTGGTGGATGGCATAACACATCTCTTGTCTGTGGAACTTTGAAGGATGCTGTAATGTTTTGCTGCAGTGTGGAAGCCATTATGAAGGCAGATTAGCCCTTCAGGAGGAGCATGCTTGGTAGCTCAGGGCAGCCTTAAAAATCTGCACTAGAGCTTTGTACATTAGGCCTTGATTCTTTTTATCCCCCCTCTGCCCCCACCATGGTTGGAGCTCCTTGTTTCTCTAACACAATTTCTTTCTTTTCGCTTTGGGGAACTGGAAGATTTTTAATTCCTTGAAAACTTTTTCTCTTTATTAAAAAGAAAAACAAAACAGTTGCAGAAAGCCTCATGACATCCAAATCAAGACAGATAAATATGCTTGGTATAGCACATGCAGCAGATTAACTCCAGTCTGTTAATTCACTATGAAAGCTTGAAATGTATTTTCAGATTGACTTTCAAATTATGAACCTGTTGTTTTGAAGGACCTCTAGCCTAAAATGAGTGTAGTCTCTTAATTATAGTGACTCTTGTAAACAGATTATCTTTATTCAATTTTCAATGAAATGTTTATGGGTTGTTTTGGGTTTTGTTTTCTCTTCTTCCTCTAGAAAAAATACCTCAAACGTCTGCAGGAAATTAATGTCATTCTGGAATCCTCAGACTTCTTCAAGCGACATGAGGTGAGCAGTGAGTGTAAAGCTGTGGAGGTGCATTTCTTTTTTGTTTGGTCATTCAGGTGTACTTCAGAACAGCCTGCTGTATTTTGTAGAAGAAGGCTAATACATGTTGACAACGCAGATACCACAAAGCCTCCACCACGATGATACAGGAGATTAAACTAGTTGAGGAATAATAAATCTTCCTGTCTTTATGACATCCCAGCACTTATAGCTCTGGGCCACTGCATGGAATAGTTTATTAGTACCAGTTTCATGTGGTTTCTCTAACCTGGTTGTGCTCCAGTGGGAGTATTTACAGGGGAATGGCATAATGGAAGTTTGCATTTGGTACAGTAGCATTCAATTGTAGTTTGACAATGAAGGCTGTATTACTTATAGTGGATTTGTGTTGAAATACCATTTAATTCTGCTGTCTGTGTTCACTGTGTGTTTTGCTGTGCAGAAAGCATCATTAGCATTGTAATTTATGCTTGTTAACAGCTCAAGATTTTGAGATTAGACCATTTATTTTACCTTGTTGATGCTCTCTTATCAGTAGAGATATTTTTGTTAATCATGGGTCGTGATCTGTCTTTGAAAGGAGTTACTGGCCTTTGCTGAATTGCTCAAATTGAGACCTGATGCTAAGTAAGATGAAGAATTGTTTTTCTTCCTGTTTTCTACTGAGTCCCATTTCTTAGCTACCCTCCCATTTGTACCTTGCTGATTGATACAGTTATGCAAATGGGGCATCTAAATCATCAATTTATAAGTGCAGCCCAAAAGTCTATTGGGTCACAGGTGAGCTGAGGAGATCATCTTCTTAGCAGGAAGTGTTAATTGATGGGGGAGGGCTGAAGATACATTTTTAACTGCATTGTCTCCATCTGTCTTCCAGGTCGTAGGAAGTTCACTACTTTTTGTACATGATGGCAGTGGGAATGCCAATGTGTGGCTGATCGATTTTGGAAAGACCACCCTTCTTCCTGATGGGCAGACACTGGATCACAGGATCCCCTGGCAAGAAGGCAACAGGGAGGATGGGTACTTGTTGGGATTGGACAATTTGATTGGCATCTTGGAAAGCATCACTGAAAGATGAGTTGAGAAAGGCACAAAACTTGCAGGGCTTCTCTGTAACTTTCTGCTTTACTGAAGTAGAAGGAAACTGAGTTAGAAGGAAACCTTTAACTCCAAACTCCTGAGGTTGTCAGTGCAGAGGGAGCTGCATCCAGAACCCAGCAGTCAGTGATCAAAGTTATTTTGCATCAGCCCTCTATGAACCTAAATGAATCATTCCAGATTGGTCTGTATTGCACCAGATGGACTTGAGACTGGTCCTCAGAGAATGAAGATCTCCTTACTCGGGAATCACAACAGCATGAGTCAAGAGGTCTGTGTGGTAAGCCAGAATGATTATGATTTCTGGCAAAATGGGACTCCAAATTACTTCTTAGAGAGCCAGAGCAAATGCTTGGGAACTCAGGGAGGAAAAATGATTTTTCAGGGAACTGCATATATTTGAAACCAGATTGTGTTTTTTCCCTCTCTAATTCCAAGTCCTCTTGCTCCTGTGTACACTATAGGTTGGACCAACAACTTCTGCTGCATTATGTTACACATACATGAAAACAAGGTGCAAATGGATGATAATCAGAGAAACTGGGAGCAAAGAGAGACAGCAGTTTGTAGTGGTTTGATGTGGCTAACTGCTGTTGACCATTTCTCCCCTTCCCTACCCTAGCCTTGCCTCTATCCAAGAAAGGCCATGGCTTTTTCTGTAGCCGCTCAGGAGATTACAGATACTCTTGGGAGAGAATAGCAGCCTATTGTCTCCAACAACATTTGACTTTCCAACTGGGTGGGCTGTTGGATATGTTACTAGTTGGAGAGTTAGGCCTCTTGCAGCTGAACTGCAGCTCTGAAAATCACTAACAGTCTTTCACAAACTAGTCAGGGAACTAAGTTTTTTTCTCCAAGGCTTGTTTATTTTTGAAGATAAAACTCCTATACACATGCACACACTAGTAGTTAGCAACCAGTGTGATCTCTTAAGATCATTATTTGACTTTCTGTAAGTCTGTAAATGCACATGACTTCTTGGCCATGTCTCTGTTCTCAAATATGATGCTGCCACTTACACATATGAAGTGGCACAGCAATCAGGGAGGTCATGTTTCTGCATTCACAGCATTACACAATGATAATTCCCAGGCATCCTTCCTCCAAGGTATCAGTTGTTTACTCCAGGCAGTTTGGGTGAAGGAATGTCAATATATTACATCCTATAGTCTCCATCTGGAATCACAGGGTGATCTGTGCTTCATTATTTTGCTGTGGCCCAAGCACAACCACAGAAAATTCAATTTCTAGGTTAAAATTAAGAAAGATTTAATTGTTTTCTTGCAATGGCTTCACATACCTTCTCTGTTGGTTGCCTCTAGTCACTGGAACAGTTTTTTACATAATGGCAATATAAATACTATCATTAGTCACATGTTGACTCACATGCCAGGTTTTAACATGAATAATATGGTGATGTAGTTTTCACAATGCAGGTAAGAGTTACATTACCAGTTGATGGTTAAAGCCCTTTTGATATCTAGAGGTAGTAATGCACGTTGATCAAAAATTCCTGTCTTATGGTGGTGTCCTGTGCTCAGGAAAGAGTCTGAGAACTTTAGATATATGAAGGTGACTCCACTTTTGGGAAACTGCTGTTTCAATAATAGTTGATATCATAAGCAAAAAAAAACCCTATAGAGTCCAGATCTGGAATGAAATCTGCAATGTTTGTAATTAGAGTTGGACAGCCTTAAATAGTTTCTGAAGGGAGTTACTTTGGGTAACACACTAAAGTGTGTTGCATACTAAAAGATCAGTCAGATTTAATAACTTTTTCATCAACTCTAAACAAAACAGGAGTATTGAAATTGAAGCTCAGTTGTGATGTAAAAGTTAGATGACATAGAGTAGGTATTCTTTAGCAAGTAATGACATGTGGAAATATTTCATCTTAAACCAGAAGTTGTCTGAAACTGGTAATTATTTTTGCAGTTCACTGCAAATTCAGATGACTTCTGTGGCCTCACAGAGTTTCTCTGTTTTATATTTATGGTATTATGTTAGTGAATTTTTCACTTAGAAGTTTCAGAGTGTTTACATTAGGTTTTTTTGAAGTGACAGCACAGGTTATATCATTCCAGATGCCTCCTAACTTTTGAACTGATGTGAGATGACAAATGAATCCATAGTGAAATCCATACAGTTTAAAAAAAATAGTATTTCTCCTTTTCTGCAGCCAGCAGGTAAGCCATGGATAGCAGTGCCTAAGGAGAAGAACAATGCCTAAGGACAATAGCTTGTAAATAGGTCTCACAGGCAGGACTTCAATGACATTGCTTTTTTTATGAGACTGCAATTGCAAGCTGTCCTACCATAACTAAAAATAATTACAAAAGTTAGAAATAAGATAAAGACAGAACTCAATTAGTGGTTTGCCTAATTAATCTTCAGAGTTCAATTTCTTCCTTCTGTTACCACATATGTGACTCTTTTGCACCAATGTAACTTATTTTCTGGAGGAGAGATCTAAACAGTAGAGGTTGGTGCTCAAATGTCAGTTGAGAGTTTAAGACAAACTTTTAGACTGACTGTCCAGTTCGAAAAGAGAACTGGAACAATGTGTTGTCAGTAGCTTCAAAGGAAACAACTCCTGGTAGCACCTGGCAGGTTTTGCAGCACATGATCCTGGGAGAAAACATGGAGAAGGTTCATTCCACTGCAGTATCTGGAAAGGTCAGGGAAAAAGGAAAATCTCTGCTATAGCAGGCACCGATCTGGAAACTCATTCTAGATGACATAAGTTCTAGGAAGTTGGTTTTGAAATGGCTCTTTGTCTTGCTAGGGGATTAGAAAGAAAGAAATCACAATCATCTGTTTTTGTTATGAAGAAGGAGAGAAGGAGGCAGCTTTTCATAGCAAACTGCAAGTGTAGGATTTCAGCTGAGCATTGGAGCTCTAAGGAGCTGAGGCTGGGAACTCAGGAGCAAACTGCCCCAGGGTAAGCTTTAGATTCCTTGTTTCTCATCAGGTGGCCCAGAGCACCTGTCTATGGACATGCACTTGCTAGTGTGAGGAAGCAGCACAGCCTTCTTTCACAGTGGGGTAAGTTGTGTTGAGTAAGCTTATATGGTGCACGTGCACAGGCGTGTAACACAGGGGGAGCTGATGCATGGTACCAAGGAATTAGTTCACATGCAAGTTCAGAATGTCATTCATTAATGCATATGCTGAGATAGTGCCTCACTCTGGAGACACTGAGATCGTGTGATTCCACAGCAGGGTCAGAGATACTGGCCTGGAGGCACTTTGGTGCTGAACAGATGACCTCTGACTTAGGCTCCAAGGTCCTCAAACTCACTAGTTAGATGCAGCAGTGCTGTAGCTGCTGCATTCCTGTGTGAATCAAGAAGTAGAACTAGGACTTCTCTCCCTCAGCTTCATAGATTTGTTTTTTTTTGCCTTGGACAACTCTCCTAGGCATTGTTTTGTTCCAGTTTTACAGATGGGAATAGACCTACTTACCTCATGGGAATGGTGTGAGGCTGTCCTTCATTAGTGCCTGCAAGCTGCTGTGAGATTCTTTGGAGGAAGGTGCAGTATAGAAAAAATTCACGAAGATAGCTCAGATAAGTTTAAAAATTATGGATGTTGAGGCCCCACAGAGATATAAACTTGGCTGAAATTTAACCATAGTGGTAAAACTTAAATCCCTCTAAATTTTGTACAGGGAGGTATTTACTTAATGTCTGATTCAGTTCCTGTTGAAGGGAAAGATTTCAATGTATCTCAGAGGGCTTTTGCTACCTTTTTTATTGCTGTTGTTATTATTTGTTATTCTTAAGGTACTGAGATCAAATGGCCTGTATCATCCACATGCATCCGTTCTGAACACTACAATGCAATGCTGACATTGACTGTATTGGATGAGTGTTTGTTACTCTGAAGTGTGTATGCTACTAAATAAATCAGACTGAAGGAAAAAAAGACATCTACTGTGATTTGGTCATGTGAGAATAATATCTTTTCTTCAAGAATTTTCTTAGAGAAGGGAGAAAAACAGTATGTTTCACTACTTTTAGTCTTTACCATTTGGTACTTCCTAAAGCAAAACCAGAAGCCAAATGTTGGAGCTTGGTTTCAAAACCTCTTGTCGTTACCTTTAGAACCTGAATCACACAAAGCTTGTCAGCTTCCTTCAAGGTAAGCTCTGTCTCAGAAATCTCAGTGGGTAGCCTACAGCATATAAAAAAATGTGCAGCAAAAGGCACTTGTCAGACTTGGAGCACTAAGCTGTTCGCCTGGGCAGTTTTGTGCGGACATGGGGAAGAAGCACTCAACTCTCTAAGACTGGCATCACTTCTCAGCAGGAGAGAGTGTATTCTTACCACAGAGAGTGTGCAAAGAGTACTTAGAGAGAAACAAATATCCACCATTAGTGTCTCTTTATTTTGTGTTGCAAATATAGAAGTATACACTTGTCTAGCTTTAAATTGCATAGAAGCAGGCGTGTCATCTACTTATGTGCAGTAGTCACCCAAAAAGGTAGTTGGCAGAAGTGCTGCCTTGGTCAGAGGAGATGACAAATCCAAACCCATTCACGTGATTTTTCCACTTGTGTGCTGTGATGGGAAGATGTTAGGCATGGTATCACTATCATGGTATCTCTGCATGGGATTGAGAAGGTTGGGCAGCCAGGAGGAGAGAGCACAGCCATGCCTACAGGAGAAACTGTCTCACACAGCTCAAGGGTCTAAGGAAGTCTGGCCCCTTTCTGACACAGCTGTGGAGATACAAAACAGTGAGGGAAAAAGTATTCCCAGCAGCAGCATTTTCTTCTCTTTCAGGAAAATAGGGAGAATGTTTTGAAGGTGAAGTTACACTTGCAAAAGCCCATAACTATTTTATTACCCTTGGAAAGCTTTCTTGGTGCACACCAGCGCATGGGCAAATTAACTGAGAACTTACCTCAGGAAAAGGGTTGATATGAGGGGGCACACCTTAAATCTGTGCAATTAAAAATTCTGCTTGTTTAAAGGAAAAAATGAAGATGCAAAGCATTTATATTGAGGAGAGCAAGGATTACGAAGAAATGAGAAGCAGGACTATCAACAAATGTGAAAAAGCAGAGAAAGACAAATTGAAATTTCCATTATTGTTTCATCTGTTAATCAGTCCCTTCTTTAAAATGTAAGTATGAGATTGTGTGAAGCAACATAAAGTATTAATGCTATACACAGTCAAAAAACAACTATATACATACAATTACAAAACCAATTTGATAATGTTAAAAGACAGACACCTACCAGGAAGAGGAATTTATAACAACCCTATAAAAGGCTGATTCTGCAGTAGGGAAGTAATGGAAGACTTTTCACATGGATTTTAGGACCAAATTAATCCCAGATCTCCAGCTCATGTCATTCCTCTAGGAAACAAAATTGGGTTTTGGCTTCCAGTTTCCAAATCAATCTAATTTTGCTGCTATAGGTTTAACTCATTGGTGATGCACTAAAAATGTCTCCTTAATAAAAAGCAGTTTCATGCAAGTTACATTTTGCAATGCTAGCAGTTGAGCATTATGGAATCTCTGATTGTATAAACAATAAGTTTCAGTCTCAGAATTGAAGGACTGAAGGTTGTAGTGTGTATCACTGCAATTGTTATTTTTTCTTTTGAGATAAAATGGTTTGTACAGCATGTAGCATTCAGCTTCACAAAAGGAGAAATATTAACATTATTTCCTCCAGGATATTAATTAAAAATTCATTTTCTGTGGGGGTTTTTAAACAGCATCTAAAAAAAGATTGTTACAGGTGAAAGATTCATGGCAATATGCTGAGAAGGTCATTCCATTTGGGAGAGTTAAGAGCATTGAGGTTGCTAATGCAGATTCTTTTGAAATTCCCAGCTCTTTCTTTTAGTGCCCATTTGGCACCTGCATCTCCATGTCTTCTTTTAGAAGAGACTGCATCTGGCTCAGTGCAGCCCTGAGCTAAATGCTGTTGTAAACTGTCAGAGTCTGTCTTGGAAATAAATAATCACTATATGCTTACTTTAGTCTTACAGTTGCTCTTCAACACCCCACTCTTCATCACTTTTTGGGATAAGATCCTGGTCAGGATAGAAGTTTCTTCAGTCTCAGTGCAGCTTTGTCTATGTGCTTACTGTAAATGAGTGCCTTGATGCAGCTATTCAGTGAAATCAGGTATTTGCCCAATATGCTGGACTTGCACTTTGTTTATAAAGTGAAGGCATAGCTGCAGCCAAGACTGCCCATGGTGCTGGTAATAGAACTGTGCTCTCCCCTCACTTCACTTTGCAATAACTTCCCTGGTTTTATCACTACTGGCCTTTCTAAATTTGTGATTTATGTTGAAACAAATGCTTCACAGGAAAAACAGTGGTAGCTGAAGCTGGATAACTGTCTGGACAGTAGAGATTCTGCCTGCTTCTCACTGGAATCTTGGGGTATTTTATAGTAATTTAAAATAATGAAGAACTGTCTTTTGTCTGCTACTTCATGAAAAGTCTCTGGGAAGAGAAGGTAGTACAGTTAACTTCCCATGGCTTCTGAGCAAGCCAGTATTTCAATCCTATTGCGACCAGTTTCCAGCCCCTGCTAATGGCTAAGGAGAATTGAAAGCAGAGTCATAATGGGCCTGGAAAAGCATGGCCATGACCACCAGTGCTCTGCTCAGGACAGACAAGGGCTGAAGAGTGAGCTGGGATCACGCCCACTGCAGCTGAACCAGGAGCACTGCACTCTGCTATGACATTAGCTCATATTCAGGGAGGAAGGGGCCAAGTTGCTGGCACCAGGTCACAACTGCTGGAAAGCTTGATAGGTCATCTTTTGGGGGAAAAAAATTACTAATGTATGAACCATAAAAGTAATACAGTCTGAAAGGTAAGGACAAACTGATGAAATTCCAATTAGTTAAAAGTAAATGCATTTATTTTTGACTAGCATGGTCCAGAGGTGGCCAGTCTGAAATACGACCAAAAATGTTAGCCTTTGCAAAAGGAAAGAATGAGAAAGTTTCCTGCTAAATGGGCTCTTCTGCCTCATTTAAGTGGACTGTAGCAACTCCTGGATATAAGACAGGACAGGCAATGAACTAAAAGAGAAGCTAGAGAGCTAAAGCAAAGGTGAGATGGAAAGAAGGGCATGAGGCAAGGTCATTCATCTCCCTTGGTCACTAAACCCATCAGTCCCCACTCTTCAACTGAAATTTGCCCCACACAGAGGGACCCCTCTCTTCTGACCATCTGTCACCATGGATTTAGACTTATTTCCATACCATATGGGTCTTTGCTGAAAGGTGACCATCATCACCCTTTATGTCTGGAAATCATAGAAGGATTGGTGTGAAAAGGGACCTCCAAAGATCATCTAGTCCAACCTCCCTGCTCAAGTAGGTTCGCCTACAGCGGGTTGCACAGGATCATGTCTGGGTGGGTTTTGAGTGTCTCCGGGGCAGGAGACTACACAGCCTCTCTGGACTACCCATTCCAGTGCTCTGTCACCCTCAAAGTAAACAAGTTCTTTTTCTCATACTCAGGTGGAATGTCCTATGTTTCCATTTGTGCCTGTTGTCCCTTGTCCTGTTGCTTGGTACCACTGAAATGAGTCTGCTCCCATCCTCTTGACACCTGCCCTTAAGATATTTGTATGCTCTGAATTGACATTGTATAAAACTGTCCATTCTAAAGTCAAATGCCTAAAACTATACAAAGTGTGGAACAGCTATAAAGTGAGACCAATAAAACATAAACCTGTGCTGAAGATGCCTCTTGCCTCAGAAAGGAACTGGAGAAGTCCACAACTGGCAGCTCACTACACAACTTGGTTACACACAAAGACATCATGTAATTTGCCACTGTAGGTTGGCAGTGTGACATTCAGGAGTGCTACAAGAACAGAATGCTTCCTAGACTGTTCAGACTTAATCCAAATTATTTGCCTTTTCAGTCTCATTATTTTGCAGCTTTAATCTGTAAACATGAATTTAGAGCCTAAACAACTGAAGAAAGCCTTAGAAATGAGCTGTCTTGGAAACAAATGACTACCTTTATCAGCAAGTCTGCACTTGCAAGGCAAGGAACAATTACTACCTGCTCAGCTGTGTGAAGCCAAGTCATGGCTTTAGCTTTCTCAAATGATTGAGCTATTCTACTTTCCTGTAAAAAGAACACCCTAATTGGGGTTTGCATTAGATTTCCCTTCACTATTCCTCTCCTTTGCATTACTTTCTACCTCAGAGTATTAAAACCAAGGACTCCAGCATACCAATTGCTAGATGGTTACCCAAGAACCTCAGCTAAGTTCTTACCAACACAGCACAGAGAATTAATGCTGAATATCAAAGTACTTACAAAAATGAAGTTCATTTTAAGTAAGGTCCATTAAAAGATAAAGGCAGTCCATTTCTCATTACACCATGAAGCTCACCCTTCCTTGAAAAACCACCTGCCCCTTTGATGCCAGGAGCTGTGAGGAAAGCAACACCATGAGGCAAGCAGCACATTTCCTTCACTACTCAAAGGAATATTATCAGCTCCACCAGCTACTGCTTTTTTAATGGTTAATGTTTTCCTCTTCATTGCTTGTTTACAAAGCACATGCTCAGAGGAGCTTGATTTTTTTCATTCTTCCTACTGCTTCCAATTTGAGCAATAGCTTCCACAAGGTCTACTAATAAAACAGATGCAAATGTGGCTGCTATTTTTTTTTACTTCCCTTATAGTGCATAAGCATTAGTAATTCACCAGAACTGTAAAAAGCTCTCAAGAATGTAGCAGCCTTTGCAAGTTAGTTGCTGCTGGCACAGCACACATTTTTGGATTCTTGGTTCAGAAAGGAGCACAACCTGTGTTGGTCATTATTTCCATCCAAATACTGCAGCTGGATGGTAGGTCCATTTCTCGTCACCTGAGCAGATTGAAAAGGAGTTCTTTCCTTAGGAACTGTATTCTGAATCAGACAAACAATGCTGTTGTTCTCCACTTCTGAACTGGTTCAGTGGAACACATTTGAAGGACAGATATAGAAATGCAAGTGTCTTTAACAATATGGGATCTGGCAGGTAGACAGGGGAAGCAGAACGTTGCTGATGTTGAAACTTCACCCATCTGATGGAACTAAAGTGGAGGAAGTTAGTGAAACAGGAAGCAGTCCTTCCAGACACACAAATTCCCTGATCTTTGGAAAAACCATTTCTACTATACTGGAGTAACACTCAGGTCATCTGACAAAGATAGACCAGAGTCTCTCTCTCTTGATGTTTTCTCTTTTTTACAAAAAGGCTTTTCATCTCTGTGCAGACTGGAGCTCCTTAGCACAGCTGCTCTGACCTCTGCCAAGGCTGATGGCTGGTGCTCAGCACTATAGCACAGGTCATCATAGGCATAATTTACATTGCCACAGGGGAAAGTCTGGAGTTTCACCAGTTCAATCCCACTGATATCCAGGTGAGGGCAGTTACTTTGACTTGGAGATGCTGGAGATGCCCGAGAGCTAGGAGAACTGCAATTCCCATCAAAGCCTGAATCTTCCCGCTCTGGATTTGCTTTGAGCTTGGAGCTGGGGCTGAAGTGACAGATATTCTCTAGCACCCATGATCCATATGTTGGGTTCCAAAGATTTTTTGTTTTGTTTTTAAGTCTGTGGGTGGATGGGTTACTGAGCTCCAGCTTCTGGTTTGAGGTCTGCTGAAACCACGACCCACTGTTGAAATCACTGAGGCATGGCAGGCTGGGCCCTCGGGCAGTCCTGTTGCTCAGGTTCTCCACCAGTAGCTCTTGTGGACATTGTACAAGTTTTTGCCCAGCATGGTGGGATTCCAGTGTCTTAGGTGTTGTCTGAGGGGTGAGAGAAGGGCTTACCAGCAGTGGCACTATCCCACTGGAAATGTTTGGGCGCATGACCATACTCCCTTCATCCTCTGGGGCAGGGCTACACTCCATGGGCAGCTCAGTGTTGATCACATCAGGGTCCTGAAAAAGAGAGACAAGAATCTGTTACACCTTCAGGGTGACTGTCACAGGTCTGGGCAATACTCCTGCACATCACACTAGGTGCTATGTTCCATCTGGACATCACATGCTGTTGAGACTTACATGCTTCCTTTGAGAAGAGACTGTGCTTCATTGAAATCAGTGACTAAGCTGGGGGTCTGCAGTATAAAATTTCTCTTTTGAAAGGTTGGATCCAGACCTGTAGCTGTTAAATGCTACTGGACGGTGAACTCACTGTGCCATTTCATTCCCCCTCTCCACTCCATTACTGTTCAGCTGTTGCTTTTTGAGCAACATTAGGCAGGGTCAGAATATGGACCTTGAGAGAGATCTAAATATCTTTCCATCACAAAATGAAGGACATTTTGCAATTGAACAAGCTGAGAGCTAAAAGCATCCATTTGCACAGTGTATGCTCATAATGTCTGGGCAGAAGATGGGAGTGAGGATGGACGCTGGAAAAGAGCCAACAGCGCCACTGCACTAGTAACTAATAATTATATCAGTCTGCCAGGACCCTTCACTTGCTTTAGGGACTAAAGCTAATGTCTTTGGATAGCTGGCATTCAATGGATTATCATCCACCTGGATACCAAAGACCAGTACCTGGGTGCAATACTTGATCCTTTCCAGGATGGTAGAGAAGTTTGGCCGATACTCTGGACTGTGCTGCCAGCATTGTGTCATGATGCGGTACCTTAAAGTTAAAAAAAAAAATTGATCAAGATTATTTTGTATAAAGTGCTTCAGTATGAAGTGATCAGGGGTCCAAGGGACCACACTTGGTACATGGCTCAAAGGAAGAGTGCAAAAGTGGATCTGTCATTTCTATATCCCTGGATCCTGCCTGACTGGGGAGCTGCTATTTAAAGCAAATCCTGTAGTGCTGTAGGCTGTACACAAGAAGCAGTAGTCAAGATATATTTAGCAATACTCACCCAACACAGAGGGCAGTCACCATTTCCTGAGTGGAGGTGTCTTTGTCCACATTTTTGACATGTACTACACCTTGTCTTGTGAGAGTAAGGAAATACTTACACTGGCCCTGGACAGTTTTTTGGTGGATCCATTCTTCCTCCACTGGTGACAAATTCCAGCACTTCCTGATTGGTTTTGCAAGGGTACGGCATGTAGCCTAGAGAGAAAATCTCCCAAAGCAGCACTCCAAAGGACCTGTGTCAGAAACCAGCCAACAATACCAATCAGGTTTCATTTGTGCTCCACAAACCTAGCTTGCAGCTGTGTAGGCAACACCACAGTGATGACCTTTCAAAGCTGCAGTCCAATGACAGTAATATGCAATTAGTGTGATTGTGAGTCAATGTATACATAAGAAGACACTCCAATCAATCAAAACCTTTGCTCAAGCTCCAAAACAAGTTTTGCAGAGGTTTCAAAATATTTAGTAACTCTGAAGGTGTTCTTTCTGCTGCATTCATTAATAGTAGAGCAGGAAATGCCAAAGCTCCCTTGCCTCTCTATGGTCTAACTAGAAAGAACTGTTAGATCTGGCATGGACGTTTCTTGCCTTACTTGGGAAAACTCGAGGTGTTTGTGTTGAGAAATACATTTGGTGCTGGTAACTTGGCTGCAGGTTGAGCTCTGGGTGACAGAAGCCCAAGGCAAGAGGCTGTGACCTGGCACTGACCCTCTGCAAAACAAGGGACAAGGACCTGTGGCATCACCAGGTGACCGGACACTCAGAGACACAGCAGGAGCCGATGACTCCAGACTTTGGCACACTTAGACTGTGAGGCTATAAAAGCCCAGGGCTTCCTTTGTTTGGGGCTCCTCCTCAGAGGAAGAAGCTCAAGTTGTTATTTTGTTTTTGCACCTTGATTAAATTATTTTAAGGATCCTGACCTCTGAGGCCCTGCTATGGGAAATCTGGTAAGAAGGTTTAGCCAAGCTGGTAAGGAAACCTGGCCTGACTCTGAGTGTGGGGGGTGTAGCTGTGAAGGGGCCTCTACCCAGCTCAAGTGGTGCAAGTGTGACTTCTGGAGTGGCTCCTAATGGTCAGACAGGGACCTGCAGATGTTTCCTTAATATTTGAATCAGTGTATCAGAACAACACGCTCAAGTATAAAATCAAGGAAGAGACCTCCAGTGAAACTGAAAAGCAGCAGCATTTCTGATATGGTTGTGCTTTTTTTTACACCCACAGGTCAGACAGTTAGTGCCACTAGAAATTATGTATGACTTCGACAGAAGGAAGTCAAGAGAATTCTGCCAGGACATCAGCAGGGTCAGAATTTTCAGTCACTTTTTGCTACAAAGGTCAAAGTAATTTCCAGTGTATGCATGTTACTTATAATAGCCTATTTCAGGAACTGTGGCACTTTCCTTCAAAATATTTAGTGCTGGCTGCTCACAGCTAGGCACTGATAAGCAATCCTTGTCTTCCGGCATCGCTAACAACTTCAGGAAACTGGGTCAGTGTGGCATTTGAGGGAATGCCTGAGCACAGCATATTGAAGGATCTACTGTACAGAGAAAGAAGCGTTCTTGAGCAACTGGAAAGCTTCCATACCCCAGCACCTGTGCATGAATGTGCTACTGTTGAGGGGGTGCTTATTTTAAAGAAAGCTCAAGTTGTATGAGAAATCAGTATATAAATATTGTTTCCTCAGCAACCAGCAAGGACTTCTGATTAATTCTGCTGTCATTTTATATGCAACAAGAAAAAATATACAAAAGAATAATCCTGGGTGGTACAGAGAGAGTAATTTACAAGGTATATAAGCAGACCCTGTCACTGACGGAAACTGGAAGATTCTGAAGGCTGAGGGAAGAATTTGATGATATTTTTCTGGATTTTTAACTGAGACTTCCTGAGAATCTAATCTGCTTTCGCTTTTTACTTCTTCATTGGCTTTTTGTGATACTATACTATTATGAATAGCAAATTTTTATTACCTCTATTTACATTTGACATTTAAATTCTTATTCTGGATTCTTTAGCCATACTTCTACTGAGTGCAGTGGGAAGACTTCTCATATTTTTCTGGGAAATTCTGTCTTTTTTAAGGTTACTGCTGAGCACACTTTTTTTTTTCTTCAGCAATACATTTCCTGATGCTTTTCAGTGAGTAGCAGAAGTGATTAAAAGACATTTATTACCAGGTGTCAGTCTTGGAGGTGAAAATGCCCTCTAGAAAAGCTTCTGGTGGCATCCATTTGACAGGAAGCATGGCTCTTCCTCCCTTGCGGTAGTAACTTGCTCTGGGAAAGATAAAATACACAGAGAACGTCACACAGCCTGAAGGGGCTTTGGAATAAAAGATCTTATCACCACAGTAACAGCAGCTGGGGACTGCAAGTAACAGTGGGGGCCAAGTGAGAAAAAGGAAAAGTCATCAACACAAATAGTGCATTGAAGCAGGATTTTATATCCTCTTTGCAACCGAGATGGAAAGCAAGGATGTTCTTGTGCACAGCTAAAGACATCAAACTTGCCAATGCTTTCCACAGGGTGTTGATGCAGCAAGTCTTCTCGACATCATGAAGTGATAATTATTGCTGCTGAGGGGTTTTAATTTTAATTTCAATTTAAGATTATTTATGATCAAATAGCTAATAAATTTGCCTATGCTTGGTTTAGTGTCCACAAGTGTTTGTAGTTTCCTGGGAGCAAAGTTGAAGTGGATTGGTTCATAAGCGTAGATCTGTTACTTTACAGTCTGTTAACACAAGTTAGTTAACTGCTCATCAAATTCAGCCCCTAATGGATGAATCCACTGCTTCACATATCATGAAACAGTTCAAACCTGTCAAAATTGTACAGATTACTAAGTTACTCACAGAAATTGCTCTTCACTTACCTGTAAATATCCCTGGCCATTCCAAAGTCACCAATTTTGGCTATTCGTCCTGCTCCAGTACAGGTCAAAAGGCAATTCCTTGCAGCTATATCTCTTAAAAAAAAAAAAATTCAAATTAATTCTAATTCTAAACTCTTTAAGTAGCTAAAGGAATAAAGAAAAAGTGTTAGACCCAGTCCTGTATATCTTACTTGAGAAATCTTTAAACAAATGAGAAGAGCCCTGTTAAAATAAGAAAGAATTCCAGTTACAATATAATTTTTGTTAACCACAATTCATTCTTAAACTGCATTTGAATTATATTTCTACCCAGCATTTTCCAAGCTTTCCCCATTCTTCCACACCTTCTTTCACTAAGGCAGAAAACAGCATCAGTATCATAAGAGGAACAGACCCAACCTCTTTTGCTTCAACCACATTATGACACATTCCTTTCTTGCTCTATTTTTTTTTAAGAGGGACATCTCAGCAGTGTCCTCATCAGTTACAGATGTGATGCTGTTGAACAGTCCTAGTAAACTGCTTGAAAAGTTATGTAGAACCAGATTTGTTAATCTGTTGCTTTGTAACTTCTGGTTATCTCCCATGGAATCAATCAAAGCTCCATATGGAAGCAGCTGTTAGCTGGGTGCAAGCTTAGTTTGTGAGAAATGGAAGTGATGCCTTCATGACCAAGGCTAAAATATTTCTGTTCATTTTAAATATGCATTCTGAAAAGAAAATCATTAGAATCATAGCACTGTGGGGGTCCTGTTGACTGCCAAGAAAAATAAGTGCCTTGAACAACTCGTATGTTTCTTTCCATTGCCAGCCTTGAAAAACCTCTGAGGATTTGGAAGTCAAGTTCAACTTTCTCTTCTGTTATCACCTGTGACTCCTAGATGACAATTCCTGCCCTGTAGAAGCCTCTCTACGACCTCAGTACACTACCTTTAACTCCAGGATTCCTAATATCTGTAATGAAAGCCATCATTTCCCAACCTACTCTAAGCAATGCTGATATCACTAACAAATACTAGTACAAAACCTGAGGGAAATTCCTTGTGTTCAGATTTATTGAATTGTTGGCTAGGACAAAATGAATCCATTCCCAGGTTGCTTATATTAGAGATCTAACAGTGCAAAGATTGACCCAGAGTTTTTTTTTTAAAGTCATACACTGCTGTTACTGTTACAGTAAGGATTCTAAAATATAATGCTGTAGTGATTAACTCAGAAGTTTCCAGTTAGAATACTGATCCTCTCATGCACTTATTAAGAGATCCAAGAGCCAAAAGCCACGTTTTGCACATTCTTACTGCTCTTTATTAATGACAGAAATCTCTAACCCTTTTCCACTAGAACTTCCTTATTGTTACAATATAAACCGTAAAAAACTGTTCTAGATGTTCTTATCATAAAGCCATATAACATATTCCCATATCTCAACCTCCTGGCTTTTTGCTCCAACAGCTGTTTGCCATTGTTTCCCTGGATTTCTCCAGCCCCTGCCCAGTTTCCCATCTCTGTGCTGTGCAGCCCCACACGTGCTGTGCCTGTGGTGAGTCAATTGCCTGCCTGCCCATCTCCAGCCTGCACCTTGGCTTGGTTAGAGCCTGTGTGACCCTCTGGTGTGCAAGGCTCTCCTCTCCTTTACACACACATGCTGAACACAGCATGCTCTTCACAGTAAGGAATCCAGCTGCCCACTGTGCCTAGGAACAATATGGGCTGAAACAATTCTAAATCAAAAATGAAGGATTTCAATACCCAACCAGAATTTTTTAAAGGGTAACTACAACCTTTATCCCTGCTATAATAATTTGTTCCTATTTGAAGCATGCTATATCAACATTTATTTTTGCTCAACAAATGAACGAAAAGGAATTTGAAGAAACAAATATGGGCTTCCCAAGACCATGCAAGCAGGTCTGCCACTGAGCTGGGAAGGAAGCCTGAGATGTGTTTTTATGTCCTGTCATCCTTGCTCTACCCTTCTCTAGTCTTTGGCTCAAATATTATGGACTGTCCTGTGCTGGTGGGATAGGGAAAGCACTTAAGACAGGGAGATGAGAAAGGTGATATTGTCTTATCAGCCAACACAGAGTGACACTACCATCTAGTGGACTACAGGGCTAATCTCAACTGTCTTTACCTTGCAGGCACCCAAAAATTAGTACTTAAACCCTCTCACTTGGAACAGAACATTGATCTCCCTCCAGGACTGCAAAGAACAACGCGGAGCCTAACTCCTAAAAAAACCCAGGGAGATCCACCTGGTCATATAAGCACAAGCCTGTATTGGTAGAGGAAATAATCTGTCTCCCCTGGGGAGATTAGTCCTGTCTAATCCACTACAAATAGAAAGTGTATGAGCCTCATGCACATTGAGACACATCAGAAGAGACTGTTTCTCCTCACCTGTGGATGAAATGATTCTCTTCCAGATATTTACAGCCACAGGCAATATCCCTAGCTATATTCAGCAGGTCCTGCATTGTTAGCGTGGATGGCTGATTCTGGAAAAGGACATTACATGGTAAGGGAAGGATAATGAAGTAGAAGAATATAATTCAGGCAGGGTATAATCAGAAAGGACAGAAGAAGGGAAAGGGAAAGACATACATACAGTATGGGGGAAGGGTTAAATGAGTCAGGAGCAAAGAGGAACATAGAGTAGTATAGTATATACATAAAGTAGATCAAAGCAAAGAATTAGAAAATGAGTAAACTCTTGTTTAATCCCAAAAACTTTCAGGAGATTTCACCTCTCTTGAGCACTGTACATGAGTGCAATCTGGCAAGAGATTTATAGCCTGGTGTGAATGGCCTGTTAAAGGGGATGGGAGAGAACTATTCCCTACTGTGTTATGGGAAATCAGAAGACAAGCAGGTTTAAAAGGCAAGATAGAAGAGAATAAAAAAGCACCCACTTTTAAAGAGTGAGTCAATAAATTATCAACAGAAATTAGTGCATGAACAAGAGAGAGAGTAAAAATGCACAAGTGCACATCTTTACACCAACATCAGCATTCATCAGCTTATCTGTCCTGGTAGAAGAACAGTGATTACCCTCAGGAGCAGTATGCAATAAAGGGATGCTTTACTACAGGACTCCAGGACTGGTAATAACCCTTAATCATCTGCACTTCCCTAAGAACAATAAAGAAAACTTCTTCCAGGAACCCTGCTTATTTTCACCCCCTTTACATAGTTCTCCATAGGGAAACTTGAGTCAGTTTTTCTCAAGGAACTTCTTTATTGCTCTCAGGAAGGGTGAGGACAAATTACTACATTGCTAATCAAAGTCTGAGATATATCAAATAAATTAGGCTCAGCTCTTCAACTGGTATAAATTTGTACCTCTCCATATGGTGCCAACGCACACCTGCTGAGTACTTAGTGCTGTGAATTCTGATTATAACTGCAGCTCCTCACATGCCATCACAGTACACAGAAAACAAAGCAGGTATTGAAAAAAGAAAGACCAATTATTTATAGTCTAACTGACAGAGAAATCTAGAATGGCAGGACAAGATTTCTCCTCTTCAGTTACTGGAGTTTCTTGCCCTGCTTTGATTTAGTCTCACTGACACCTGCTTGTATCAAGCAAACAGACACAGGTATCCAGAAGTCTGTGAGAGCTGGGGCACCAAGCCAAGCCTAGCTTGACTTCAGTGACTTTATCCAATTGATAAAAACATAAAAGTAATCATACTAAAATCAACCACAAGCCTCTCAGGGAAGTTCCCTCACCATCCTGGGTCGGTTCTGCCGAAGGAAGCTCTTCATGTCTCCTCCAGCCATGAGCTCCAGCAGAATGAAGCGAGGCAGTGTCTGCAGGCTGACACCGATGCACTGCACAATATTCTGGTGATTGAACTTACTGCAAGCCAAGGTCACAGCACATGGAAGAGAAACACAGCATTAGTACTGGCCAACATCCATCCATTCTCATTCTGCCTTGAGATTTGACAGTCTGGACTGAAGCAAATCCTGATGTGGTTACCAAAAAATATTCAGCCATATCAAAATGCCTCTCTGTTTATGACAGGCCCAAGAACAGGGTTATGCCTGGCTTTGCCCATGAAAAGCCTTCAACAGAAGATATGAAAAGCTAAAAGCAAAGCAGAGTCTTCTGTCTGTGAAGACAGAATTTAATGGACACGCTGACTGAAAGATGGAAGTGACATGAGAGGGATAAGAAAGTTAAGCATGCAATTTCATTGGCATTTGTGACACAAAGTCATGGCTCGTAGGAATTTTAATTCAGCGTTGGTTATTTTAGGCATAGTGCTGTCTAGTCTGGGGGACTCAGTTCAGTGTTTAGTCTGCCAGAGGGACTCAGCTAATACCTACTGCAGCAGCTGCTTATGTGATTCTGCTTTTTATAAAAGGAAGCTGAGGTTGTCACGAAGCACAGTAAGACTCAGTCATTAGACAGCAGCATCTTCCCTTAGAGAATGATTACCTGGATAATAAAGGAACTAAAAATAGAAAGGAAGTTGGGGAAGAGAAAGAGTCGTGCTACTAAGTGAATCAAGGCACTCCTTAATTGATTAAAATTGCTCTTTAAAAAAATATACATCAGTGTTACCTCCTGTTCAGCTACCAAATTTCTTGCAGACTGTAGGGAGTGGCACTATGTCGTGATATTCATGCTTTAACAGCTGAAAACCAGCATCTAAGTATGAGCTGGGCCAGACAATGAGAAGAGGAACTTCACAACGCACAAATTCAAAATATATAAATTCCAAATACTTACAATTAACCTTGACTATGCTACCATTTTAAAGTCATCCATGATCCTACTATTGTTTTCAGATTATGGATTTCTTTTAATGAAGTAAATTCTAAGGCTGGAATACTTAATGTACAGGTGGTAATAGGAGTGGCTGTCTGTTATCTTTTCCAAGAAGGTTTTATAGATCTTATAATTCACTGTCAGAGGGTCATGCACATAGGACCTTATAAAGGTTCTGTAAAGCTTTCAGAGACATCAAATCAAATGCAGAACATGTTTGTACAAAAATGTTGTACCTTCTTACTCCTTTGAACAGGATCAGCAGAACCAATCAACCAAAGTTTTTAATGATTTTTGGGTGGGATGGAGTTAATTTTCCTCACAGTAGCTCATATGGTGCTATATTTTGTATTTGTGATCAAAACAGTGTTGATAACAGATTGATATTTTAGCAGCTGCTGAGCAGTGCTTACACAGCATTAAGGTTTTTCACACACACACACACACCTCCCCCGCAGCGAGAAGGCTGTGAGGATAAGAGGTTGTGAGAGGACACAGCCAGGACAGCTGGCTCCAGCTGACCAAAAGGACTTCCCAGACTGTATGGTGTCATGCTCAGCTAGAAAAGCTGGGGAAAGGAGGAAGAGGAGGGGAAAGGATCAATCAGAGTTTGACATTTGTCTTCCCAAGTAGCTGCTGTGCATGATGGAGTCCTGCTTTCCTGGAATGGCTGAGCACACGCCTGCTCATGGGAAGTAGGGAATTAGTTTTTCAACACTGCTTGGCTTGCTCACACAGACTTTGCTTTACCTATTAAATTGTTTTTATCTCAACCATGAGCCTCCTTGTCCTTCTGATTCTCTTCTCCATCCTTCTGCTGTGCAGCACAGCCAAGTTGCCTACTGGTGTTAAAGCACCAGAGACAGGCAAGAAAAGAACCTCAGTTATCAAGTTTGAGATAACAAGTAGTACCTTATATGCTACTAAAATGCCATCTGGTGAAAAATAAGACTGAACTTATTTTCTGTACACAGGCAAGGGAATCAAGGATTTTATGATTACCTGCATTACCCTTTTCCCCTTGCCCACTATCAGTAAAAAAGCCCCTTAAACTATACCTGATAATCAATGCTTCCATCAGGAAATCCATCTCATCCTGCTCAGAGCAGACTTCTGGCAGGGTCTGTTGAGAGGTAAAGGGAATGAAGGTCATCCACCAAAGAATTGAGAATATTTGTGTGACCACCAGAGAAAAAAGGAAAAACAAGAAAATAAAAGAATGAGCACGTAACATGTAAATCACCTCAGGAACCTAAGAGCAGGGGCTCATCCTTTCAGTGCCCAGTTGATTGCACTGCATGTGACCCATTTGCTAGTTAAAGTCAGGATAGGAAACAGTCACCTACTAGAAGATTTTTTTTGGTGTGAATTGGACTCTATGCACAATTTTGGAACCAAAATATCTTCAGGTACACATCAAGAAAAGTATTAGATGGGGACTTACAGACCTAGAAAGGTTTTTTTTAAATGACAGTTGTTATTTATTCTCCCCTTTCTTTGTGTCCACATGGCAGCACATGCTTGTATGTCATATGACACACGCAGCCACTTGATTTAAATACCTGTCTCACATGCCCTTGTAGCTTTCTTTCCTGCCAGCAGATTTGGACAACATCTTCTGCTGATACAGATGAACTGGATTACCACAAATGAATGACATGCTGATCTCCTGCTTGCCACTGTGCTCTGGTGCTTCTTCCAGTCTGGATAGTGAAACTGAGTTGGGCAGTTCCAACTGCTTGTTAGTATCCTGGGTTTTCACCCACATTTGTACAGTGGCACAGGGAAGTTTGTGTCATAAAAGACAGGATGAATAACAGTAGAATTTTTTTTAATTAATGAAGGCTATGTTCTTGAGCTGAACTCACAGAAGTAGATTTGGTTCTCTGAGTCACAAGCTTATAAAATAACAGAAGCAGAATATGAGCATCCTAAACCTCAGGGCTGAGTAATTGACAAATCCTGATGCAACAGCAGTAATTTCAGAGAAAATCAGCTTATTGTCTCTTGCCATTAATGACAGAGAAATTATTGTGAAATTGCAATATATATTCACAACAGCATCCCTTACACTGTGCAATATCAAAAGACTATCTGAAAATTTCACATACAGTAGAAAAGCACTCAGTATAAAGGGAAGAAACTGAGAAACAACACAGATTTTCATCCACATTACGTGGAAAAAACTTGTGAGAAAGCACTCAAATCAAAGCTGATAATGCCTGGATGCAGCAATGTGTCCAAGCCTGCATCACACATATGCATATGCAATTATACATGTGATACACGTGCATTTCCAGCTGGAACAGTGATAAGATAACATGGCTGTTATGGGTAATTATTGCTATAGAAGAAATTTGTAGGTACTGACCTTGATAGCCACTTGTAGAGGGTTGGGGTCCCCTGCAATGCCTACCACAGTTCCCTCATAAACCTCACCAAATGCACCATGTCCTAGAGCCCTGCAAGAAAAGAAGAAGGGGAACAGATGTTGTATGTCCTTGGATCCAGAGCTGGCCAAGCTCTTCTTTGCATCCAGTCCAACACAAATCAAAAACAGAGTTTTGATTTCATCTCAAAGCTTCTGAAAATAGCTTATCAGTATTTTCTGTCACTATCACTTAAAAAGGGAGGTTGGATCCTTGATGGTTCTGAACAAAAAATTGGCCTGCTCAATCCTAGGGTCTGTCACCAAGTATGGCAAAAGAAAGACAAGAAAAATGGAGAACAATGGAATAAGGTGGCTGCAGACTGATGTCTTCAGGAGATTGTATAAGACATAAGAATGATCAAATTGTTCTTTCTGAAGTTTATATAACTTTGATCAGCATCATTTGGATGATGAAGAGCAACTTAGCATGTATGTCTTTGAACAGAAAATTTCCTTGTGATAGGAAATGCTGAAATAGACATACTGCTATAGATTTGGAATGGAACTACTGCCAGGAGGCAAGTGCAATAAAAACACAACCACAGTAGAGGTGAAATGCCTATGTGTGGGACCATGGAACAGGAGACTCACGATCTTACACTTCTGCTTGAGAACTTTATGGAGTCAAATAATCTTAGAGAGCATAGTTAGTATCACATCTGTTGTATTTTGGCTGACTTGGACTGGGTGCTTTGCAGTTGGCCAGAGAGGTGGGCCTTGTTTCCTCACCGAAGCAGAGAGATGTTCTTCCGTGGGATCTCCTTCAGCTCGCTCAGAGTGGCGGCCTTCCCTGCAAAGCAGTAGTTGGGGTTGTAATCGGTCATGATGACAGAGGTGCGGATTTTGCTCAGCTTGTATTCTGGGCTCTGCAGTCGGGCTCTGGAGCCTTCCAGCTGCTGCTTCTTCAGGTGATAAACTGCGGGTGGAGAGATGAATAAAAATGCACAAACCAGATCTACAACTGGACAGAAAAGATAATGCTGGCCTCACAGAACAGAATGACACCAATCCCAGGATTATAAATGGCCCAGAAACATCTCTGGCTTGCCATATCGTGCTCTTCTTCACAGCCTTCAGTGATTTAACACTGGATATGCAACCAGTCTTATTCCTGCAGGCACCTAATCACCTGGGAACAACTTAGGTTTCCTATGCTGCTTTGTGCATTGGCTAGGAAGAGTGCTCCACAAGACATCTTGCTGACATCAAGTCCCAAAAATAAACTATCTCCCTGAATGAATTATATATTTAATTACAGATTGTGATTTCATCAGTGGCTCCTACAGAGACACCTGCTAAAAAGGCTTCCCCAGCTCTTTTGTTCTGTGGCAAATAGTGGGGAAGAGCAGTCCTTGCCCTTTGGGACTGTGCTTGTGCCTAACTGTGGATGGTGATGTTTCCTATCACTTCTTTTTCCCTGTTCCTCCAGTCCACTTGGGAGACCACAACACTTAGGCTCCAAGTATTGAAAGCAGTGGCACATGGCCAGGTGGTCTCCTTTTGTCTAATTTAACTGGAAAAAGCCAGGTCAAAGGGTGATAAGAAGTAGGTGTATCTTACTGATGGATAGGCTGCCACAGGTGAGGATCATTCCAAGCACCACAATCACAGACACCACAGCTAAGAGGAGGGGGAGAGGCAGCTGTCCCTCTGGTATAGGACCCTGGGGCACTGGAAGAATAAAAGCAGAGCTGCATTAATCAGAAAACAACAAGAGCTAGCGTAAAGTATCCCTCTGAAGGTTGCTTATATTCCAGAAAACAGTACACAGATCACGGTCAGAGCATCTCATAAAAATTCCAGCAAATCCCTCTATAGCCCTGAAGACTGAAAAAGTACCTAAATAATTTTAAAATCATTGTGAAAACAAACAATAAAACACAAACTGATAAAACACGTATTTCTTATCCATTCTTCAGTTTTCTATAAATAGATAACATCACTCTCATAAGTTGAAAATTTCTACAGTCTTGATGTTTTGGAGCTCCAAGAGACTGGGAAAGGAAGTAACTGTGAGTACAAGGCATCAGCTGACAGGCACAGTGGGAAACTGCTGTGGAAGGAAGCAATTTGTGGCTTAAATAACTCAGCAGTAGGTGGTACATTATCCTGGAGAGGTATTTATGCTTAAATATCTGATACACTGAGCCTATTCAGGAAATTCACTCCATGTCTCTTTACAGATATTTTACCTCCTGCCTAATCCAAATGTGAATGTTGGAGATGGTGGCAGAGATGCAGTTCAGTATGTAAGCAAAGGTCAGCAGGAATTTTCAGTCCTATGTTTGACTGACTTTTCTCACAACATTTTGTCCACTGGATCCACTAGCTGTAACTTAGGAATTGAACATCAGAAAAGCCAGAAGGAGGTATGATATAAAGAATAGAGATGGTATCCAATGAGGCTAAAACTTCTTAACTTACCAGTGCAGGTGACATTGTCATTGGCCAGCACAGCCCCCATCTCACACTGGCACACTGGCAGGTTGGTGTCAGGGTCACGCTTGCAGTTGTCTGAGTGGCAGTGGCTGCAGTTAAGATAGATCTGAACTTCCACCTCACCATGACTCTCCATGGCTGAACAAGGAATCAGACACAACAGGTAGGCTTAGTTCAATTTTTCCTATCTTGTTCCAGTAAGGTAAAAAAAAAAACAACAGAACAAAACCCAGCAGGTACCTACAACTTCTCTCCTCTGCAGGAGAGCAGATAGTCCAACACAGTGTGGACATGTCAGAAGCCTGATGGGGATCAGTAGGGAAGAAGATATTTGGTTCCTTAAGCAAACAGAGAGGCCTTGAAGTGAATTGACCTGGAAAAGTCAGGGACTGAGGATGTGTGGTTGAACCTGATGACTGGTGTCTCTCCTGGTTTAGAGATTGAGAGAAAAAAGGTCCCAGAGCACTATGGAAATACTTAAAGAAATGTCCACAGCTAAAGATCTGACCTGCAGCATGAAATAAGCTTTAATGAAATGAATAGAAAACAAAGACAGGAGAAGAGGGAGAAGGAAAGAGGAGGAAGAAAAGAAACAAGAGTAAGAACCATATTGTACCTGCCAAGGGATGCAAGAAGATCTCTCCTACGGGGTTCACAAAAGAGATGCCATCCTGCCCACCAGCTGTGATATCATCACTATCAGAGGCATGTCCCCCTGGGGAGAGAAGAGTATGGTTAGCTGATCAGTGCTGCATGCTGCAAAAAAGTGATGTCTCTGAAGGGTTACATTCATTCCCATTATCACCTGGGGTCATTCTGCAGTGATATTGGATTGTACAATGTCAAACCCTCACTTGATCCAGCCAGTACCAAGGTTATTGAAGTGACTTTATCTAATGTAGGTTTCTCAGTTCAGCAAGGTAAAAATGTATTTGTTTCGAACAGAAAAAAGAAACGGAACATTTTCCGTGGGTAACTTGGGAATGGGTGAAGGGGTGATTCATCACACCTTCCAAATATTAAATCACATAGGAATACTTTTATAACCTTGATTTTCCTAGAGAGATGGTGGAGAGCAGGGTGGGTTTCATACTGTTCAGCTTGAAGTATCTGTGCCTCACCTTCTGCAGTCGTGCACCTCTGCACTAAGAGCACTCTCCCTGACCTGCATTTGCTCTGAAGGACACAAAATTAGTCTCCATGACTATTGCCCCAGCAGGCTTACCTCTGTACCCTCCGCCTCCTCCCCCAGAAGTACAAGCTCCTCCTCCTCCACCAAAACCACCAGAGGTGGTCCACTGGAGCTTGGCTACTGCTTGGGGACAAGCTTGACCTCCTTCTCCACCTTCCAGAAGGGACTTCCCAGCCTGAGGAAGCAGACTCTCATCTTGCCAGCCACCACCTCCACCTTCAGTCAGAGTGTGAGAAAAGAAAACAAGAACAGGTGAGAGAAGTACAAGCAGAGATGCTTTGTAGAGAGACAGAGATGAGCCCTTATTAATTTCTTAAGTACCTAGTTCAAGGTAAACCTTTCTTTGGGTTTAAAAGAATATACAGACAAGCTCCTTGCTGCCATGGGCAATAACAAACAGGAAATCTAATGCACAGCCTGTGGTATGTGCTGCTTAAACCAACACCTCAGCACCAATTTCTTGTGGTGTTAAGAAAATAAGGAGCCTACCACTCCCCTTCAGAATAACTGGTTAGGGCAGTCAGATCATGTAAGATGCTGAGTTCCTTAGGGAAACAAAAGTAAATTGGATTTGTACATCTCACTTTAGTGGCCTCTCTGTAAGCCTACTACAGCAGGAGGTGGACTACCACCAGATTTTTTTTCTCTCTTAGGAATTGATTCTAGGTGCAGCCATCACAAGATTATAAATAAGCTTCCATTTCTGGTATAATTCCCATAATAAAATTGTTGTTAGGCTTTGAGGCGAGTAAGAGGAAGATGTCTTCTCTTCAAAGGCCATTGTTACAGTGTGAAGGAGCAGACTCCACCCCCCCAAACATCATTTTCCCCGGTTCAGTCCATAGAAGAGAGGAGTCCTCCTGTGGAATTGCCCCTACTGGAGCACTCATCACCTGTCCTGTGCATTCTCTTTTTACCTGGTGACACAACATATAAGAAGATATCCCGTACAGACTATCACCATATTTCTAAAATCTACTGCTACAGAAAAATTCCGAAAGACTGAAAAAAAAAGCCCTTCATGCCTCCAGGACAATGGGTGTGTTCAGCCACCTGACTCAGACCTCGTGTGGTTTTAGTGTCTCACCTGCTGCCCCAGTCCTCCCACTGACTCCAGGTACTGCAGTGCTGTTCTCAAATTGCTCCAGGGGTACATCATCCAGGGAGTTGTCCTGAGCCTTCAGATAGGCCTTTCCTCCTCCTCCTGCTGCGATGAGCAAAGGTTCGAAAATCCCATCCTTCTGCTGGAAAACCCCCCATCAAACATCAGAAAAACTTCACATCCCTTGGATAGGCCAACTCACACAAACTTATCAAAGTGATGAAAGCATCCCAAAGAAGAGTGGCCTAAGGCCAGGGCAATGCTACTGCTTGTCTCATAGAATCATTACAAAAATATTTCACATCGTGTTCCTGAGTACAAAAGTAACTGTTTAACTGAACATCAAGGTTTTGTGATTAATTTTTTAAGACTGCTGTCAGTATTAAAGTGGAATCCTGGTGTTATTCCCACATTTGAGCTGTTAAGGACTGAGGAACCAGTTCAGCTAGCCTAATGACAGCGATAAATATGAACAATGATATAAAAAGAGATAACTAAAAGGTGAAAAACCAAAGAGAGACAAAAAGAGGAGAGGGAGAGAGAGGCAGAAGATAAAGATTCATTTTTCATAATCTTTTTTAAAAGGACTGTTTATCATATGCCATGACTGACACTGAGAGCTGGTTGCTCTACTAGACACTGCTCAGGCAGGATGCAAAGAGGAAATACTTACTCTAAAGATGTAGGTTGCTCCTCCTCCACCTCCACCTCCTCCAGCCCATTCCTTCAGGTCCCTTTTTTTTTTGTAATCTTCTTCAATGAGAGATGACTCCCCTAAGCAGATCTTCTGGGTTTCAGGATTGCCCTGAAAGGAGACAAGAAATGGACTCAGATATCAGCAAAGTCCAGCGCTTGAGACTTGTCTGTGTATTTAAGTATAATGATGTGATAATGCTTGTCATGCATATTAGACATATATAAATCAGTATGTAGATTATCTTTGTAGAAAGGGACCTTTTCTAATAGGACTGAAAGCTGAGGGATAGATCTGTCTCTAACTTCTGATTTGCAAACTCATGTTACACATGCAAATGAAAATAAAGATGCATACAGGAAAAAATGTAATAACTCGTTAATTTCACATAATTAATATTTTGCATATTTAGAACTTCTTATAACCAAAAACATTTAAATATTTTGGATTATGGAGTAATTCTGAGAACTTTCTTACTGACACATTTACTGTTTATTTCTCAAGGAGATAAATGCATAAGCAAAGGTGACCCACACATAATTGAGAATGATCTATTGATACATCTTAGAAGAGTAATTTGGAGACCCAGTTTCCTATTCCTGCACCAGTCTTACTGCCTGTGTCCTCTCATTCATGCAGAATCACTTGAATGGGGAAGGCTGGAAGTGACCACTGGAGGTCACCTAGTCAGTCCAATCTCCCTGCTCAAGCAGACTTCTCTGGGTCATGTAACTCAGGATTGTGTCCAGATGGTTTTTACTATCTCCAGAGAAGGAGACTCTACAGTCCCTCTGGGAAAGCTGTTCCAGTTCTCAGTCACCCTCACAGCAAAGGAGTTCTTCATCACATTCAGGTGAAACATGTTCCATTTTCTGCCCATTGCATCTCATCCCAAGACTGAGACTGAGACTGATTGAAAATTGACAGAGGGAGAGCTCTTTCTCAATTCTGTTAGTGATGGTGCATGGCCTTTCTTAGTTGGTGAAGCAATTTGTCTGGTTAATTCAAATAGGAGAACAAAAGATGGCAAGGTAGATGAAAACCAGGGAAAAGCAACTGGGGTAAATCTGAGGAGAGAAAATCAAGGTTTGGAGCTGCAGAACTTCTCCAGAGAAAGAAAAACAAACATTAGTCACCCAATATACAGATTCATCATGATTTTCAAAGCCAAGGAAAGTTGGGCTTTGGAAGTGGGAAAAATTAACTGCAACTTTTTCCAGTAGCACCTGCCAAAGGGAGATAGTGCTGGGTTGTAATTTGCAATTTGGAGGACAAATGATGAAATGCAAGGGATTAATGGACAACTTTTCAGATTATGACCTAAGACTAGAGAGTGCACTGAAAAGGGAACTTCAGATACACAAATGCAGCTTTTATTTAAATAGATATGATTCTTGTACTGTATAAAATGAAGAATGGGTGGGTTTAGAGTCTATTGCAGCACCTGGGTAAGACATCATCTCCTGTGGGAAAGTAAACATTAACTTCAAATGCCTACAGGAATAATTTATGCATCCCCAAACACATCAGTCTGTGAGGAAAAAACAGCTTTGTTCCTGGGCAGGAGTTAACAGCATCTCTGGAACAAGGCAGTATCAAAAACTGGTGCTAAAAAGAGGTAGTTTTTGAGCCTAAGTGACAAAAGGACTTTCAGATCATTTGGTACAACAGCATTTAGAGGACACACATATAAGCATTCATATCACCAATTTCTGTTTCTCTTGAGAGTTTTTTTGTCATCACAAAAACCTAATCCAGGAGCCCCTGGAGTTAGTGGGAAGATTCTCACTGGTTTTGGTAGGCTTTGGATTCAGACTTTACTCTCTGAGCCAAGAGAGTATGTAACACAGTGCAGCCACAACACTGCTGGATGCTTCCATAAATAATAGTAAATTTTCTGAAAATCCTGGCAGACAGAAAAAACCCTAGACTGTGGAAAAACAAGAGAGGGAGCACATCACTTGCCTGTGAGCTTCCTGCTTAAAATAAGCACAAGAGAGCTGATGAATTTATTTCAAACACCAGGAGCTTAAAGCAAAGTTTCTGTGGGTTTCATATTTGTTTGTGTATTTTGGGATTGCTTTTCTTTTCAGTGTTCTTTATATCTGTTTTGAGATTCTTTCTAACTTCTTTTATTGGGTCTTTCCTGTCTCCTGTCTGGATTCTGGGATTTCTATCTCTTATCACCAAACCCCAAGCCACCCACTGAATAGTATCTGCAAGGCCTCTGCCCACATGTGCTTCGTGGCCCTCACCCCAGGGCAGGCATCCTCCCCCTGCTGCCCCACTAAGATGTACAGCAGCTCATCTTTCTCCAGGTGGAAGGTGGCTGAGATGAAGACCCCGTGGGACCTCTTATTGTGGTTTTTGGCTCCCTTCCCCCCAGCTGCTCCATAGGCAGAAATCCTGCAAGACAAAGTAAATAAATGAAGAAACAGCTCTCACACTTCTCATCCCCAAAGTAAATCCATCTGCAAGGTCTCCCCAGCCTTCACTTCCAAACACACATTTCTCCAGAGCAGGCTCCCCTGCTGTAGCAGCTTGTGGCTATTCTTTGTCTGAGACTCATGTAGGTAGGTTGCACAAGACCAACCCTCACCCTCAGCACTGGAAACAGAGACTGCAGGAGCAATAGCATGAGCTGGTATAGCCCACTCCAGAAGTCTAAGGCTGCAGGATTGAGATGATGGCAGCACTCCTTGACTGCATGCCCACTCTCACTCCTCTTCTGATCTCTTCTACATCTCTGCTCACCCTTCCATGCTTCACAGCAGCTCAGCTATACATCCTTATAGCTACCACTCCTATTTCTTCACTGTCCTCTCCACCCACTCTGTACAGGTGATCCCATGCTTGTGCTCGTTGAAACTCCACAAACAAAAAACAGTTGGAGGTGGCTGCCCCCCCAGCACACACTGATCCTCACCTGTATCTGTTTGTGGCTGGCACTCTCCAGACTTGCACCCCCCGGAGCCTCCCCTCCTTCTCCACAGTCACTGACACATTGCTGTTCTTGTAGGCACTGTCACACTGAGCTTGAGTTGGCCCATGGGGACCACTGGCACCACATGTTGAGAACCACCACAGAACAACAGTCGTGTCCCCTGTGACCAAAACAGCAAGAGCTGAGTCAGATGTGAGCTTCCCTGCATTTCTCAGTACTTATATTATACCCACTTTCTTCTAGTCATAGCACAACTACTGCTTTGTTATGGTCACTGTTTGCTCTTCTCCTCTCTCTCCTTATTTCCTGCACACTATTTGATAAAACATGTGCTGAAGATAAACTTTTATCAATTGGGTGTGAGGGGGAAAGGAAAAGGGAAGAAGAACTGAAGTTCTAAGAAGAGGTTTAGCCAAGTGTCTTACAGACATGATCAAATTCCTCTTCTCAGTGCCAGTCTGAAGCAAGAAGGTGTTCAACTTTCCAAATGAGAACTAAACCGTGTTCAACTTTCCAAATGAGAACTAAACCGCTGATCATACACAGGAGACAGGAAGGGAGCCACCTTTTATGGCCAAGAGACAGGTTTTCAGTACTGAATCATGTACCTGGGAGGGAGGGCTCTTCCAGGGGGTTCAGAAGATGTTCATCTAGGATGCTAATCTCACGTGGGTACTGGCGTTTCCCACCAAGATGATTCGGTTGTCTTCCTGTAATAGTTTGTAGAACAAAGGAAAGAGTGGGAGGATGGTAGAAAAGAGCAGTGGAAAATGTAAAGATTACATTAATTAATTAAATACAACCATATGGTTAGATAAGAAAACATTACCTTGGGTAGAAAAGGTGCTTTGAACAATCATAATTTTGTATTACTCTTTTGAGCCCATGTCTTAGGTAAGCTACTTGTATCTGTGCTGAAGGCAGTGGGTCTTCACATGAACACAGACCCTCCATGTTATCCCATGCAGGATAAGTTCCTTGGTCTGCAATTTCCTCTAGCTGTGATTACAAGAGATTTTAGGAAAAACGTAGTGTGGGAGAACAGATACCAGGTATTGATGCTCTGCTGGTCAAACAGGCAGATGACAGTTCTGGACAGTCAAATGACTGGAGGTGTAAAGGAGAGTGGTGACAAAAATCATTGTCTTTAGTTTTGAATTGTGTCATGGCAAGTAACACAGCTTAACAGATCACTCCCACCTCAGCAACCAACTTTGAGCACTTGAGATCTCTCTTAGAGAATAAATAACCAAGTAAAATTACGTGCTTCACTAACATACACAGTTAACTAACAGAAACATACCCTTGACACAAGCTGTAAATCTTTGGACAAACCTTTTTGAAAATCCCAGAGCAAAACCATACATTTCTGACCGCTGAGATAGGCCTTTGAAAACCAGCTCTTTCTCAGAGAAGAGGAATTTCAAATCAATCGCTGATCCAAATCATCTGAATGCATTGAGAACACCACAACACCAATGCTGCCTTACAACAGGAAAGAGTAATAATTAACCCTTGCCTCGTAATCTGCAAGCATCCTGTTTCAATAGTTAAATTACCCATTTTTACGCAGATTTTTGATTGGAAAATCTCTAAGAAAAAGGACAGGCTTCTTTCCATTTTGCGAGCCCTCAGTTAATTTAATACTGAACACTTTTTATCAGTTGAAAAACATTACAAATATTTCAATTTGTTCCAGTTGTGAGAATCTAACAGCTGTCTGATGCTCTACTGAAAAGAGACTCAGTTCCAGATGGACAATTATCTCTGCCACAAAGCCGCTGCTCTAAATAGCAATAATTAACACCCTTGTTAGCTGTGTCAGAAAGGCCAAATAACTAATTGAAGCATGGAGACCTTGCTGAGCTTTTACTCCTGAGAATATTCCCCCCAGGTCTGACTGAAAGCACATTGATGCATGCAAATAAAAGAAAGCTTTGTACGGACACACTCTGCTCATACTGAGATGAAGAACTTCAATGGATGAAGTTGTCAAGCCAGTGAAAAATGAAATTAACCCAAAACAAATGAAATTAACCAAATTCAAGGAGGAAAACAGAATGAGAAATACAATGCATGGCCAGAAAAGATGCTCCCCAAGGCCTGCACTGAATTACAAATTCCAAAGGTCACAATAGTTTAGATACTTAGCGTTGTACCAGAAGTCTGGTTATATTTGCCAGAGCAAAGGAATTTAAATCACTCTCTGAAACAGAGAGTTGATCCCCGTGTCTGCATGGATTTTTTTGTGGCATCCCAATGAGTATCCTAAGGCAATGCTTTATTTCCAAACAAACAGTCTTTCCTCCTTCTCCAAACAGTCTCAAACCCTTACTCTCCAGAGGAAACTTTCTGTCTCCTCCACACTAAGCAGCAGATCAGCTGCAGCACGGCCTGAGCGTTGCCCTCTCCACATCAGCTGTTAATGCGTTAATAGCTGATGTTTTAAGCACTGTCAGACACAAACTTGTAAGGTGGCATTTTCTACAAACCTAGTGTAGCCCTGGGACCCAGGGGCTGGTGCTTCAGTCTATTTTAGTTTCCACTTCATCTTCTAACAGCCAACACGTTGACTGTTGAGTGAATGGAAGGGAACAAGAAGTAATTCATATTAAGGTGTAACTGTATAAAAAAATGCAAAGAGCATAGACTTCCTTTCTCCAGGTTTTAGCTAACACTGATTTCCCCACTGAAATGAGACAGAAGGAAATGTAAAGGAGAAAGAGGGGACATCTTCTGCAGGCAGAGAACTAAAGTAATTCACTCCTTCACTGCTTCAATGTTTCTGTGACTGTAATGAAAATGGAGATAGAGATCTGGTGGCTGAGATTAATCAGAGTAAGATGCCTCACAGGCATCTTACTCTGATGGTAAGGTGTGAATGGTCTCCTCAGAGACCCTACTTCACTAATGCTGGTTGCAGTACTCCTGAAAATCAGACTTTGCTAAGTCAGGGACTCTAAAATCAAGAAGTAGAGGTAAACTGTACAAAAGGTCTCTTTGGAAAGCCTTGCCATTTATACAGCAATCTTCTGGGAAATTGAAAATGATGCACAGACTTTAATTTCTAGGCCAGAGCAGTAGAGTTTGATAGACCACAGACCTGTGATCTTAATTGGAACAATACAATGCTTAGAGCACCAAAAAATAATAGTAAAGGCAGTGAATAGGGCAACTCAACTATCAGCCTTCTATTTGCTGTGCTAGTCCACATTTTCATGTTAAACACTCAAAATTCAGACCTCTTTCTATATAAGCACTATTTCACTGAAACTATGAAGTATCTTTATGCCTGTCTACCTGAAGTTCTCACAATGAACCAGACATGCCATCCAGTCTGTGACACTGTCTTACACAAGGTGATTGTATAAGCCAAAATGTGGTTTTGCCTCACCCTTTTCACAGGGAAAAACATCTGTCAATGCCCAGGAGCTGCCATCCAAAGAATGGTCTGTTTGGGTTTTGTCCTTATTGATGTCTTTTGAGCTGCCCTCACTACTCAGTTGTTCACTTAAATCTTACTGAACCTTTCCTCTCAGTTTTAAGGTCTATGGAAAACCTCACCTTCTTTCCCATCTTGCATACAAAAACAGTGCTTTCATTCAGCACTGGGTTTTGTAGAGAGTTGAACTACAAGATTGAAATAGATGGAGAAAATAATATTTACATCCTAGCCAGCAGCAAACCTTTCCTTCCTGCCATACATCCTTCCTGCTGCCCTCATGAAAAGAATTCACTGCTTGGATTTTAATTGGCTCTGTCTCTGACATCTGAAACTTGTCCTTGCCAGGGAGAAGTAATTTCATTACTGAAAACACAGCAGAGCTGCTGGGCTTCTCTGTAACCTAACTGAATTAAAGTCATGGGAAGACAAATACAAGGGGGGTGCTCTCAGAGGCGAGAAAACGTCCATTTGCAAAGAGGATTCAAGGAACAGTGGCAAGTGCAAGGCTTCCGAGAAATGTTTCCTTCATGATATGTTTCTTCTGCATGACTCACACATCTCTGGGTCATGCCTTCAGATGGGGTAAGTGCAGTTGCTCCTGGACATCAGTGCAATTTATCCCCATTGAAAATAAGGGATAGCCTGGGCAGTCTAATGGACAAGCTCTGATAACGTTGCTGCGGGGGCATTTACACCCCCCTGTTTGCCAAACACCTACACCACTCCCAGTAAAATGTCTGTGGGTAAAATGGAGGATCTATCTGCTCCCATGAGGGCAGGAAACTCCAGCAGCTGGGTGCACATCAGCTGGCCCAAGTGCATCTGGAGTCACTCCCTTCAGTCTCCTCAAGATTCCAAAACAAACTGATAGCACAGAGGTTGGGAGAGAAGACTGTAAAGGAGCTGGAGCGAAAAAAATGAAATTACCATAAAGGATCAGCTTTTCCTCTTAATTTCAAGTGAAACTGTGCATACTCAGCATTTTATAGAAGAGTGGGTTTCAGTGCCCACAGAACAAAGGGACAGAGAACAGGACACTGAACCAGAAAAGGATGGGAAGGAATAGTGATTCTGTTGATGAGCTTTTAACACATCTATTTTGACATAAGTCTCCCCTTATGTTATGTTAGGCTACAGCTAGCCACTGCAGGGACATGCTGTGACCCTAAATATTGAGTGTGGTGACACGTAGAGTGGCACAGTATCACCAATCCACATTTTGTCTGCAACAGAAGTCACCATTCAAGTGTTGCGTATCTTCCAGTTCCTTCGCAACAGAGCATTTCTTTTCCCCCAGGGACAAAAGAAGGCAGTTCCTAATATTTTCAAGTAGTTCAAGTACCTAAATTCTTTCCCCTTGTTTGCTAAGAAAATCCACTACAACTCCTGCTAACATGTTTCAAAGGGTAGCACTGGCTCACTTTTTCTCTGGAATTTCCATTTTTCTCAGTCATGTTCACAGTAATGAAGCAAAGGAAAGCTGTTATATATCTGGCAGTGATAGCTAATGTACCTCCTTAGAGACTAAAACAAACTTGTTGGAGTAATCTAAATTTTATTGTCAAAGAGTCAATTTACTCCTTTATTTTCTTCCTTTTCTCCACAAAAATATGGTGACTTTCGCCTTTGACTTCAACAAATTTGTTTCAGGTATCGATTACCAGGGTGCATAGATCAGCAGGGACTGTGGAAAAAGAGTGTGATGTAATCTTTCCATTTAGGGCTAAGGAATAAGTTCAGTGTTTCTTGCCAAGACACACAGACAGGTCTCAACTATGTGATACAGAATATCCCAGCTTAGAGGGAAAAAAAAAGAACACTGGGAGACTCTGACAGAGAGTAAAATTGCCTCTACTTGCAATCTTCAGTAGGTCTGAGGTAAAATGGCATTGTGCTGAAAAAGCTGACACAAATGATCCATGCACATTCTGTGGGAAGAACAGAATGTGTGTCCTAGATCTGTGAGATGCTGATTACACTACCCAAATTTTTGGGGGATTCTGCAACATTTGTGGCTCACCATCAGTGAAGCAGTCCAGGCCAAATGTAATGTTGTCGATAGCAATGTCAGCTCGGGAATGCCAGCCCCAGGTTGCCAGGAGTTCCAGTTGAAACCTTTGCAATAAGACAGATGTTTTAGAGAAGACTGACAAAGGACTAAAGAGAGGGGAAAAACAAAACAAGCAAACAAACAAACAACTTCCCTAAAATTACAATGTTCCCTTGGAAACAATGTTTCCGTGGAAAAAGAAATCATCACTATTTAGAATTTTTCCTCCAGACAAGTCCAAAAGGGCCTGCACTAAGTCTTAGACACAGATGAACCCCTCGTAAGTGCCACAACATTCATACAATTTCACATTTCATGGGGAACAAGAATGAGAGCCCTACTTCCCCTGCTATCTGCTCATACATAAAAGCAACTGTCCCCCACTAATTTTTATACACAAACAATCATTCATATTCAATTACTAGAAACAGTCAGGGAATTAGACTGGGTGGAAAATATCTCATTCTTTCCACCCCCAAAGAAACAGTAAAAACTGAGCAGGATATCCAAATGTCTTGGGCCTGATCCTCAGCCAGTGTAACTCAGAAGGTGACATGAGTATATTTCAGAAGGGTAGGACATTATAAATTTCAGCCATAATTCCTTGAAGAGTTAGCTCCCTGGACTGTCTTATCTTTTTCCACTATGACCAGGTGTTCCTTTTCTAGGAGCTCTGTCACATCAATGTGTGTTGCTACCTTCTAAATTCACAAGGAAGAAATAAAATGAGCTGAAGGATCTCCTTCTAATGGATAGGAGTGAATTGTTTTTCATTACATTTCAGAAATAAACAGATGTCTGATGTCCAGTCCATTTAGAGCTTATTAAAAGCATATGGGCAGGACCTCTATTGCTGTCTCTGGTAAAGCTCAATGATGATTTATGAGAGATCAAGCACTGACCTGCCTAACACATTAATCATTCAGCCTAGAAACACACTTGTCCCAAATTAGTGGCAATAAAATACGTGTGTGCATTCCACCCACCACCCAAATGTTGGTTGATATCCACAGTTAGTTGCATGGCTGCATACAAATCTTTAGGGATAAACTGCTTTTACCTCAACTCAAGAATGACTCTTTGTGCTTAAATGAAAGGACACCTTCAGGATCTGAGCACTCTGGGAGTAAGTGCAGTAAATGCAAATGTCTCTTGAATGACCTCTCAGCTGTGGTGTTAGTGGGGGAATTTTTCATTAGATCCCCTCCTCTTCAATAGCAGGCTTAGCAAGAACATTTTCAAACCTTGTATATAAGTCCACTGACAAATGACAGTAATTCCCCCATTTATCTGATGAAGACAAATCAGAGCGCCCTGAGCCCAGAACCAGGGCACTTATAGGACCCACAGGCATAGACACAGCACCACATCCTGCCTCTTACTTAAGGCACTCCCATGGTATTATACCCTTGGTCATGTCAATCTGCTGTGTCTGGTCCATGGAGACAGAGCAGACAAGGGTCCCTGACACTACACTACAAGGCAGGCTTCTGCTCCAGCTGAGTACAAGAGGGACCTTGAGGAATGACTACCCCCTGTCCCTGGTGTATGAGAATTGACATTTCACAGCCTCTAGGCTCTGTATGCCTCTCCTTCCTCTTAACTTCAGAAAAATGGGAGGAATTTGTCTTTTGAACTCAGTGCTGTCATAGCCAGAGGGGTTTCCAGTGTTCCTGTTCATTGGTCTCATTTTGCTGACTCCAACAAATTATGTTCTCCAGCTCTCTGTTGTCTGGTCTTCTGCCTGTTTGGTTTTCTCCTGATAGCATTATTTTTCCTTGTGTGTGTGAAACAAGTAAGTGAATTTGTGCTAGCCAATCACCAGAAGCATTTTTTTCAAATTAGCTGGATGCCCAACTAGGAGGCAGATCAGCAAACTGTGTCTTCCTTCTCTCCTAGGAAATAAATTCATTGGATGAAGGTCTTGCTAAAAACTACCTGAATAGAGCCTTCATGTCCTCTTTGTTCTTTTTGCTAAGGTTTCTCTACTTCTGGCCCTGACAAGCAGTTCATGGCTTGCAAATTCTTGTTTCAATTCATGCCTACTCTTCTCCCTGTGTGATCTGTCCCCTTCCTTCCCACTTTACTACTGCCTACCATCTCCTTAAGGAACCAGGGGAAAGTACAGCACTTTCCTATAGCAAGAGAAGGACAGGAGTTTCCCAAAGATATGGGATACAGAAAAACAGCATGCCAGCTCAAAATCTGCACTAAAAATTAACCTAAACACAGCATTGCTAGAGCTTGCATTACCAAAGAAAGTTGACAACACCCATAAGTACACAGAATAGTCATTCATGAAGTTTTATACCAAACTGTAGTGAAATTGTCCAGTAATGTTCATCACACACCTTTGTTAACAATTTTTTTCCACTTCACTAACATTAAAGTGATTAAAGTGATATGGCCTTTCTAGCAGCCAAAACATTTTGTGAGTGCTGAGGATGAGGCAATGCAGGGATTTGTGATTCTGACCATGCTCAAAAGTGCTGGTAACTTTTTAAGCATTCAGTGCTACCAGGTATTGGAAGTGGGATCTAAAATTTGTGAGGAGGAGAGTCACATGGCAGACATGAGGTGGTTGTTTTTTTTTTCACATGAATGAGAATCAATTAAAATTTTAAGAAAATATCTTTGAAATTTTTTAATCCCTGACATTTCCATGCCTGGTATTTTTTTAATCTTGCTGTTTCCTCTTCTCTGGATATCTGAAAGTCTCAGGCAAAATGGTACTTTCCATGCTGTGCTATTATGAACTGTGTCAGGTCCTACTTCAGCTGTATGAGGTGAGAAATACCTTTCCAAATTAATGGATAAACATTTTCTTCCCCAGCCTTTCTTTCTGTTGCTGATTCTGGCCAAAGAGGAGAAAAAATCTGCCTGAACTGAATCCAGAGTTAACAAGGTATTATCCTGGAGACAGGCTGGGAGCTCACTGGGAATTTTACAGCAGAGGGGCTTGGACTTGGTGTGCAGGGGGTTTGGGCCCAAGATCTACAGGGAGAATTAAATAGCCAGTCAAACAGGAATGCTGGGAATAAACCTTTACTGTAGGTCTGGGATCATTGAAATGAAAGCACATAAGAGATAGCTAGGAGGCGAAAGGAAGTGCAGGAAAGGGATTCAGACTTCATAAATAAAAAAATACCAAAACAAAACAACTGAGACAGTAGCTGCTGTAAGAGAGATGGAAACAAGAAGCAGGGAGGAGTTCAGAAAGGGAAATTACAACCAGAGGCATGAGACAGATAAAATGGTTTCCCAAATGGGAGGCTGAAGCAAAAGAGAGACCAAGTGTATGAAAACAAGGAAGAAAGGCACCAAATGCCCACAGTAGCAGGTAAGAGAGGACAGAAGGAGTAGAGCATGGAAACAACAAGACAAGAGGACTGGAATCGAGGCTGTGTCCTGGGAGCACAAAGACCAGGGTTTCCTCCCTTGGGGAAATAACTGCAGCACCTTCTAGCAAAGTGTGTGCTTGCTCTGTGTCTGTTATAGATCAGTGCAGCAAACGGCAACTTATTACTTCTGTCAGTCACCTGGCTATCACAGGGGATACAGATTTTGCCCTCTGGACTGAACTGTTCCATCCTTACAGTGATCGCCACTGTCGTGCCACTCAGTTTTAAATTTGAAAATGTCATACAGGAAGGTACATAAAGTAAAACAAGACAGAACTACTTGAAACTGGCTGTAATAATTAATGCATGCATAACCTAACTACATCTTTCATTTTGCCTAAGTGCTCGACTTTTTCAAACATTACAGTATTTCAACATTTGAATACCAATTTGTTTTTCATGCCAATGTGGCTAATGCTCAAAAGAAGTGTCTTGCTGTCCATTCCCTTCTGCCATGTAAGTTCCATTTTACTTCAGAATTAAGGGCTAATACAGAAATTGGAAGCTTCAGAGAACAAGCATAAGGGACTGTATATAAGAGGAGGCAGAAGTTCTTAAATATCTCTGAAGAGCCCCTAGGTCTCTGCTGCAGACAGGTCCACAGTAGAGTGCCCAGAGAAATGAGCTATTCTGCACTAATTCACTGGCCATAATTTACATATGCATAACTAAACAGATGCTAATCCACAGGGCTTCAGAATGTGTCAGACAAGAATTTTAAATACAGTGATAGCAGGCAGACCAATCCTACCCTAAAGGAATCATTCATGGCAAAGGTGTGTATGGTGAACACATGATAGTACTGAGACCAAAGGTAATCAGGAAATTAAACTAGAAAGAGGGTAGAGCAGCATTTATAATATTTACTGTATAGACTTGGAGGGGTTTTTTTCTTATGTTTCGTGTGAAACAGACCTTCCTCAGAAATAAAAAAAAAAAAAAAAAAAAAACAAAAAAAACCCAACCAACCAAACAGGAAAAAAACCCAAACAAAAAAACAAAACAAACAAACAAACAAACAAAAAACCTAAACAAACAAACAAACAAACAAAAAAACCCCAAACCATTAAAAAAACAACAACAACAAAAAAAACCCACCCAAAAACAGATTGGAGAAAGTGGGGAAAAAAAGCTGATACTGTGCAAAATAACCAGCTACCAACACCAGCTGCATGGCTTCAGATTGAGTGACACTAGGTGAGGGAGGAGAAATGCCTCAATAAAATTTGATTGCATTGAAATTCTTTAAATCGTCAATATTTCGCTTCCTCTGAAAACCAATGTGGCACTGTACTTCTACATCTAAACCCATGAAAACTTAAGTGCAAAGCTTATATGGGCAACAGTCTTTTCCTGAAATCATTGCATCAGTAATGTGGCAATGAAGGATTTCCAGCTGCCTAGGCTGCACTGATATAGATCCTAACCTGGACAGCTCTATTGGCTAAACTGTGGGATTACCATCCCTTTGACTCATGTGAGTGTTTTTTACTGTGAGAGTACCAAGTGCAGCTATGCTAATGCAGCTGTTTCCCTGCTGGGAGCACTTTGCCCCTGTGAGTACACTGGCTTGCTCAGATTGCTAAAAGGTTTTTAGCACAGATGCTTGCTGTTCCCAAAACCTAAGTACTGTTTGAGGCTGCACAGAAGTGCAGTCACATGTTGTGGGCTTGTGTTGAGCTAAGCTGTGCATGTGCACAAAGATAGGCACTTATGACATAATACTTCCTGAGCAAGCAGAGTCGCTTAAAAACAGCACTGAAAGAAGGCAGGAATGAAAGTGACACTTCACAATAAAGATAGCAACAATTTACTAAATCTATAAGGATAATTCTGGCTGCTGACAGTGGGGCTCTTACCGGTTCTGAAGCACTGGCATTGGTAAGGTGATGAGAAACCAGTGGTCACTCCAGCTCCCTGCCCTTTCCCACACTGGCAAGGTGATTGGAGCTCCCTTTATCTCTTCCCTGAGAGAGAAGGAGACTGTACCATTGTAGCTTCCAAAAACATGCACTGAAAATTGAATCTGTAACAGAGGAAGAGGAAAAGAATGGTAACCTGTGACAAAAGGGAAAGGTTGTCACTTTTCCCCTCCCTGTGAATTTGAGACACCAAACCTCTGAGTCTGGGTCAAACTCTCTAATGACAGAAATCACTAAGCTCCCATTTACTGACTGGATTTGACTCAGCACCATTACTAGCACAGAATTCTCTCAGGAATTCTCTCAGGAATTCTCTCAGGAACTGGCACTCCTGTTGGGCAGCTGTTCTTCAACCCCTGATGACAATATCCACAGCCTCTGACACCATCTGGGTGAGAGGACTGGTTTTCTTGTTATTGCCTTCTCTGAGGGGAAAGCTATCCTACCCCAAATACTTTTGAAATGAGGACTGTCTCTAGAGGCAGGAAACCTCAGTCCATCTATCTGCTCCAACTCATAGGCACCCCCTGAATTGTAGCACCTCTAAGACAAGAGAACAACAAAGTCAGCAGGCTAAAGAATATTTTGAAGCAGGACTTGTTCCTCTTTCTTTGCAGCAACCACTTCCAGTTTGCCACAGAGCAAGAGAAAGTTGTCCTTTCTACCACTGCTGTGAATACTCAGCTGTCCTTTGTGTTACAGAGAGCTCCAGTACCTGCAGGAAAGGGAGCACACACGTGTTCTGCAAAGAGCAACCACAGAAATTCCTTGATTCTGCAATGTGGCCTCAAATCCTTGCTAGTGGAGGAGAGAATGGATCCAGATCTCCTGTGGCCTCTACAAAATAACCAACAGCTACTGCTTCTCCTCTCCTGGTTTTGTAAACCTATCTCAAATCACTTTTTTGTTGTTGTTTATTTTGTACCCAGCATATTTTACCTGGATTTATAGATAAATATAAATGCCAAAGTTACATTTCTGGCACCTGCACTGTATTTATTTTGCCAGCTATAATTAGGAGGCATCAAAGCTTTCTCTTTTTCCCCTAGCAAGACTGGCCACCAGCTCAAACTTGCAACTTAATTTTCCTAAGTGTTACGACTATAATATTATTTAATATTTTTAATTCCAGCATTTCAGAGCTGCAAGGCAAGTTGTGTGATTTTATCAAGGCTAAGTTGCATTAACCTTTTGAAATTCCTGAAGAATGTGATCAGAAGTTTATTATATTTATCTATTTCTGGAAAATCTAATGAGTTCTAACTTCACACTCCTGTTCTCAGTGAAATGATCAAGTTTATTAACTCCTGCACAAGTATTTCAGAATTTATGAAGAAAAATATCAGCAACAGATATACTAGAAGACTCAATGGCCCAGGCAGACAGCTCCCTTTTGTACAAACACTGGCTGCCTCATACAATTTAGCTGTTGGTACCTCTCAGAGTTACCTCTCAGTAACTCTTCCTAACTGGTACAGTTAGGCTGGGGAGTTTTCCACAATGAGTAACTGATTTGGGGCTTTTGCTTTCATTTATTGGGGATGCACCCACATCTCCTTTCCAGTTCTGAACAAGTGCCAGCTAGGCAGCACAGCCAGCTCTTCTGCTTTCCAGTGCCGTGTAGAGTGTGCAGAGGGACAGGAGAACAGGCTAATTGTGCAAACAGTGCCTACAGCCTGATGATTACTCCACAAAGGTGCTAAGACAGAGTAACACACCTGGTAGTCTTCAGTGGCAAGACTGGCTGGCAAGCTGGTACTGTAAGCCTTGGCCATACCACTTGTCTGAATGCTGTGTGCTCGCAGGTAGAGGAAGTGTCCTGTGAACACAAAAGTGAAAAAGACAAAATGATCTCTTGTTCTTTGTGTAATCACTTGAAATAGTTTAACATCATTAATGTTACTGTAGGTAAGTAAGTGTATGTAGGTGTAAGCAGGGCTTGAGAGCAAGTCTGTTGGTGAGGTTATAGTAAACACACTGGTAGATTTCAGCAGCACAAAAGTCAACATCCCAAACTGCTTACTGGAATGTGAGCGGATAAACCTCAGACACCACTCAAGATCTTCCCATACAGAGGTGCACACCAATCTCCAGAGGTACACTCACAATTCCTACACCATTGGCATTAATGACTCTTGCTGAGTAAAACACTGAGCTGGAAGGGTTTACTTGCAGTTGTTGTTTCCAGGGAGAGCTTACACAAGCTCTCAGGAGACAAACAGGACACTTGTATGGAAACCCTTCATCTTGGCAGGGAACTGTGAGGCAAGACTCATGTGTGCTAGCACTTCTGACTTTCAGCCTGAACAGGTCTGGCCTCCCTCCTTCTTATTTAGCAAGTTGACAGTTCTGCAGTTCTGTTGAGCAATTTTTTCCTTGGGATGCAGCAGTTATCATATTGCTGCTGAAGTACTCTGCAACTGCACAACTCATAAGAGGAAGGAGGAGAGAAGAAGTATGCATTATACAATTTTTAAAGGTGAAGGAGAATCCTTGTCTCAGAGTTTTGTGTTAACTTTTTTGCAGAACTTGTTTCATATAAAGTTTGGAATTATGTTCAAAAGTTAATTTTAGCTACACTTGAAGTTGTTATAGATAATGCTGATGCTAAAGTTCATTTTGCAATGATGCCAAATTTTTTTAACCAATTTAAATAAACTTCAGTTCAAGGCTATTGTGTACATGCACACACAGAGGGTGGGAGAGAGAACAATGAAGAACCTACCACCAGTGGCTTGCAAAGTAGACCCTACAAATGAGTCCTCTTGAATCATTTCAGAAAAGCCCCGAATAGACCAAGGAGATGCTGCTGTTTCGTTCAGTGTCCAGCCACACATACCTTCTTCAAAAGAGCAGTGTGAACCCTCTGGGAGACTGTCTACAATCAAGAACAAGAAAAAGTAGGAAAATAGGAGCAACTTGATTATGGAAGACCACAAACAATAACAAAATTGAAAATCCATTGTGGTTGTCCAAGTTACCCAACCTATGCTACACTCTGAAAATAGGTCTCATTCATGTATTTCCAGAGTCACCATTAGAAAGCCAACAATTTGCTTCTGGAAACATTTGAGACTCTTTTGTGCTGTCCTACTCTAAATACTGGGCAAAACTGCAGCCCCCATAATTCCAGGAATGGCAAATCACTGCCACATATTTATAAAGGTCTTGCTGCATATGAAATTGTGGACATCACAAAGTTTTGTGTCCACTTAAGGGAAGGCAAATCAACAGATTATTTTAAATTACCACTATACTTGGAACAAAGCTAAAATTGCTTCTCAGCACAACATATACTGTTAGGGGAGTTTTCTGTCCTGATTTGCAAGAACTCCTGAACTGGAATCTTGGAACGACATATTTATGACGCTGTAGGTAAATAAGAGTGGAAAGATGATTAACACCTTTCCCTGAAGGGAAGGTTTAGATCTTAGGTCCAGAAGGAAGTTCTCACCCAGCTGCAGACATATAAATAAGGTTTTGCCTTTCTCTGAAGTAGCAGTAACTGTGAAGGAAAGATCCTTGAGCTCCTTACTGCAATACTTAAGAAACCAAACCAATTTTTTTTAATCCATTTTATTTTATATAGGGTGAATTTTCAATGAGAATCTTGGTATCCAGTTAATGTAAATGGGACAAATTAATTCAGGAGGTGAAATACTGAATTAATCTAAAGATGGAATCAATTTAACTTATTTTGTATTCTTTCTTCTAATGGAATGAAGGTTCCCACGAAGTGTCATGCCACATACTCACCACACCTCCCTCCTTCCTCTTTGGTAGGGCAATCACTGATGAACTCACAGATCTGTAGGTGGCTGACACAGCCTCCATGAAAGCAGGGGAAGGTTGAGCCTTTGTCATATACAAAAAGGTCTTGATTTTCTTTATCTGATTGGGAAAAACAAAAAAGATAATTAAATCCAGAGATGAGTTGACAGAATGTGTATGACTCTTCACGTGTCTTTGTTTTCACATGTAGGACCTTATCCTTTGTATGATAAATCTCTGCTTTTTTCATGTAGTTTTCTATCCAGCATGAGATTCCTGGAGCAAATTTCTTGCTCTTCTCTTTCTGATGTACTGCTTTTGCTGTGTTTGTTCTATCTTTAGATAATTTTGGGGTTTTTTTAATGAAGGGCCTTGCAGTTTCCTACCGTGATGTGCTCCTCAGTTCTGCACACATGACTGTGCACCTGCCAGGCAGCTGTGACATGCTGCATGGCACCCTGCTGCTGGAGGTAGGGACAACCACTTATCTTCAGCCCTGACAGACATATTGCTATGCCCTGTTGAGGCTCAAGTTTAACCAGCACTTGGGCTACTGACTCATTTCTGCCCCAGCTTCCAGCTGTGGCACCCAGCCCATGAGGTAGCTGCTTCCCCAGCAAGCTGGCTTGCTGTACACAAATTTTATTCATGCACCCTAACTAGTCTAGTCAGTTGTAGTCTGGGGGCATTTGACTAAATTCATAGGTACCCATTAGCCAGGCTGAACATGATTTTGAAGTCTGATATTTCCCAAAAGCATGACTCTCAATGAACCCAGCCTGTCCTATGGATGCATATGTGACCAGGCTTGCTATGGACCTGCTGCCCTTTAGCAGAGCTCTGCACAGAAGTTCCATTGGGATCACTACTACTCTGGAAAAAATGCAAAAGTTAGGGAACCAATTGCAGGAGAAATAGAAAAGAACACCTCTGCAGCAACCCAGGTACACAGTCTGAAATAATATTTTTTCCTGACACTGTTTCATGCCAGATACATGCACCAGGTTATTTAGAGACTGAGGACACAGTGCTTCAGGCTGTATGCATCCCCTCAAAAATCTAGGACTGTCAAAAAATATTACATTAAAAATATAGTATGTTAAATTAAAAGAATAATGACTAGAATTAAATCTCTAATATGATCAAAACCATGCTCACAATAGTGTTTTCTTTTTACATTACATTCCAAGCTATTTATACAGAGTCTGCAAAATGGAAAAAATAACATTATATTAATTAATGAGATTCAGGAACTGAAGATGATTATGTCCCCAACCTGAAGACTGCTTGTGCTGACAGACTCCTGCACTTCCAAGAAGCCTAAATTACATTAGCAAGGTTCTGCACTGCCACTGAGGATCATTTGCATGACATTCAGAACAAAACTGTAAGCTCCAGGTAAAACTGAGGTCTTAGCTGAGCACTCAGTACTTTAGAGAAAATAATTACATTCCAATTATTTTCATTTTAAGTAGAAATTCTCAGCCTGGCAGTAGCAAACAGACCCCATCGGGGGCAGATAAATGTTTCTTTTCTTCATAGATTTGTTAGATAAAGCCCAAGTATGGAAAAGGCTTTGGTTACACAGGATGGACTGTTGTTCTTGATTACTTAAGAGAGAAAAATACTAAATTCTAAAATAATCTAGGTAAAGACTTTTCATCCTTGTTGTTGATTCAGCATAAGTCCAGTTGTTTTTGGTTTTTTTCCCACGAAAAAATCTTTGTTTGATTTTTGGGGAAATCTTTCCCCAAAGATCAAACAAAGCAAAGCTCAAAAGCAGATAGGATCATTAAAACTAGTTCTATAATTCCGAGTTACTCATCTTTCTTCTAATTCCTATCCTATCCCCCATTTTGCCTGAGGATGCATTTGGTTATTCCAAACCTGTCTGTGTTGCAGCATACCATGAAAGCAGTTCCTGAGTTGCAAGGAGCCCACTGCCAGTACTCCAACCTCCTGTGCTCCGCAGTTTGAATACACCAGGGTGATTTTGAAAGGCCTTTCTATTCGTCCGATCTGGGCCACCAGGTGTTTCCATTTCATCCTAGAGGACAACAAAATGTTATCAGACATACACAGAGCACACTGGAATCCATGGAGTCTCTAACATAAAGATTCTGCACCGTACCAAAGAGAAGTAATAGTATCCATGTGGGAAATGGATCAGTGCATGCAAATATCAAGAAAACAAATGGGTTAATATAAAACAAGTGATGTTCAGCTTAGCAAGCTCATGTAAGGTTATCTTTGCTGCAGAGCCCATTCCTAATGATGAAGAGATCCAACCATTCCCAATGATTCTTAAATGGGTCTTAAATTATCACCAATTTTGGACACACTACCCCAATATGTGCTTTCCACATACATGGTTGTGTTCCGTCTGCTCTTGAAAGTACAGATCAACCAAGCAGCTGCACAGGTCTCTGGATCTCCTCGAGCCAACACTGACATTGTGTGTTCTGGAAGCAAATGTCTGACCCCGAAAGTTTCTTGGTTGTTTCAAGAATGAAAACCTTTATCTGTGTGTTGCCTGTCTGATTTTCCACCTTAGCAAACTACAGTGAGCCCACAAAGCAAGGGATAGATAAGAAGTGCTGTTCCAGGAAATGCAGATTACTTGTGCCATTTACATTTCACTACAGAGCAAATGCCATAACCTGCAAATTGAGACTGCAAAGGTTTCTCAATTGTGCAGCACTTGTGGCAGTTTGGAGAAAGACAAATGGTCCCCTGCACCCTAATTTAAAGATGGTTGTCAGACATCAAAAGCTAGAGAGAGATACCAAAAGGGAGTTTTTGAAGTACCTCACTCAAATTAAGTCTGATGGAAGTCAAGGTATCCAGGTACCATTTAAAAACTACAGCAGAATTCTTAAAAATATTTTTACTTTATTTTTGTTTCTGAATCTATTCTTATATCTAATGTTAGCAAGACAGCAAAACAGTTAAATATACATGTTATTATTTTGTTAATGGATTGGAGCAAGACTAGTGAGAAAAGAGTCCTTGCTCAAAGCTCTTTTCTGAAAATAGTATCAGACAGTGATAATTTTACCCACATTCTACACACTGCTGATGTTACTGGGGCCACTCTGGACAAGTGACCTAAGTGGGTGCCAATGGAGTAATAAGAAGGCCAGGCCACAGTGTTAAGACATGTTGATCAGTTCTGCTCCAGTATTACTTTTTCATTTAGGAAATGCCTTCAGTTGCCATGAAGAGGTCATGTAGCCTTTGTTCTGCAGCAGAAACACCTTAGAAGGCAACCTAGATTACAAACACATCTCTTCTGGACTCAATATAAAAATCACAGAATCGTATTTGCAACTTGCAAAAAATCCAAAGCAACTTTAATTTTTTATCATCCTCTCTTGCATTCTTCCCTCTACAAGCCAATTATATAACTTTGTCTGGATAATTTTTTACTATCCCTTCTATGGCATGCACCCACCTTTCACTTTCACAATTGTACACACAAATAAATACCCACAGATACCCTGAACTTATATGAAACTGAGCTCTTCTTACAAAGATGACCCTATTTCCTCTATTTCCTGTCCATCATAATATACTCAATAGTTCATTATCATTTAATTCATCTTAGAAAGGTACAGCCCTGAATTGCAACAGTACCATCGCTACTTCCCAACATGGGAGAACAACTGCTTTGCTTTCATTTTGTATTACAGTGCAGCTTCAGGAACATCCAGCACCTAT
>WBNO01007210.1:63625-75664 GCA_013400575.1 Peucedramus taeniatus | reverse complement strand
ATAGGTCTTGAATGCTACGAAAATACTGACAAGTCTTTTAGAATTTAATACCACATACAATAATCAACTGCTGAGATTTATGGTCTAGTTTTATATTAAGAGTCTCTTCTGCCATGTTTCTTATGAAGAAAGAGAACAGAACATGATTTGGCACAAGGGAGCTCTTCCTTCGTGTTCAGCCACACGAAGGTTTTGGCTGGGTGGTCATTAAATAAGGGAGGTACTTGACGTAATGTGTTAAATAAACACACTGCAATAACCCTCTCCTCCTGCCAAAGCAGCAGCAGGACAGCCTAAACTCAAGCTTAGAAAGCTGAAGTGGTACATACGGAGGGAACAGGTACTCTGGTGTAAGCTCTAAGTCATCGTCGTAGCCAAAGCGACGCAGAACAGTCCAAGTTGTCTCATGCCTTCCTCGCTGAATGAAAAGGGTGTGTAGAAAAAGAAAACCTGAAAATCAAAAATGGTGAAATCTTAGGGCCCTGAGGTGCTCTACCTGCTACAAGGGTTCTCAATAGAATCAGTATCAGATGTGGAAACAAAAAAAGCTCAAAATACACATTAGGATTTTAAACCTCCTGGGTGATATTACAGCATTATCTACACAGACTGAACATTCAGAAATCATGGTATTTGTAAAAGGCTCTCCAAGGAACCATTTCCTTCACACAATCCCCTTGGCTTTCTGGTGTTGTTCACTTTTTCCAGTACTGGCATTTTAGAGCTGTATGAAAATAAACCCAGTATTTCCAATAGTTTAAAACAGAAAGCTTTAGCCTGGAGAAGGCTGGAGGGGGGGTCTCATGGAAGACTGCTTTTAGTTTTCTTGTATCAAAATAACTGGATAGGATTTTTGTTTGGCACTTCCAGGGCTTAAAGAACACCAAGATATCACAGTTTAGCAAGCTCAGCTCTAGCAGTCTGAAAATCAAGACAGAGAACATATTCCAAAAGACCACCTTTTTCATGTAAGAGTGATTATCAACTGTATAAAGACACATCTTTTAAGAGTTAAATAAGACTCACCTTTTAATGTCAATCCATTATCTGCAACTCCGTCACTTAGGTTTTTCCTAACTACATTCTTTACATCTTCCAAAGCTTGAGGTGCCAGTGGTGTATTAAAACAAATTCTCTAACGCAAAACCCAAAAACAACATGTTAGGACCACTGGCTACTGAGCTGGACAAACACCATACCCTGTATGAAATACATCCTTAAACATGCTGATAAGCTAGTTAAGCTAGTTCTGATAAGCTACAATACAATTCCTTAGTGGAAATGAAGATGTACAAATTGCATTTTATTTTTAAGTACATTAATAGATTTTTATATTTTGCTCTTGAACTCAAACTTGAACAATGGTTAGAAATAAAAATAATTTCATTTCTGTTTTTACAAATCCATTCTTCTGTGCTGCACTTGAGACCTAGTATTTAGGCCTGATTCCCTTACAGTTCACCTTCCTATTATTCATTCGTTTTCTAGAATTATATAGCATTATATAGTGCCTTTAAGCATGGCAGAAAGATAAGCAAGAGAGGTACCTGAAAGAAGTTGAGCTCTGCATCATTGAGAGTACCATCATTATCTTGATCAGAAATTCTAAAAATGCGAGTCAGTGCTTTAATACAGGCAGGTTTCATCTAAGGAATAAAAGGAAGTTCAGTATCTTTCTAGGCTTGAATATAAAAAGATTACACTGAATGACACCAGGCAGCTCAATCACATGGAAACACACACTAGTCTTCATTTACAGTTTCATAACAGAGACATTCATACACATGTACACAAAAGTAAAAAACAAGAGGAAATAAAAAATTGATTTAGCAAATTTATATCCATAATTTGAAAACAATTATTCCACATTAAATTTTTTTCTATTTAATTATTAGAAGAATCTCAAGCTCTTCATAACCTGAAGGTGGTACTACTATGTTATTAAAAAAAAAAACTCAGTTCTCTAAATTCAGTCTTATTACTATAGAAAACTTTGAGAAACAACTACATTTTTTTTTCCCCAAAACATTTTTTGGTGGGGAAAAAAAAACCACCTTAAAATCCCAGTGCTTTGCAAAACTAAATAGGTCTAGAACTACAGCCAGCTCACTTCAGACATCAAATACTGAAAACCTTCACAGGGCTCATTCATCTACCAGGCAAAGCATCGAGCATATGGACTATCTCTAGGACAAAAGAACTGCTAGGATACCTTCCAAGTGAAGGAAAACAGACACTGGTAATTCTCTCCCAACAACTACCGTGATGATGGACTCTTCTCTTCACAGAGGTCACATAGATTGCATAGAGATTGGTTTTGGAAAACCAAAAAGATTTCAGCACAACAATTTTATCACAACATTACTAACTCATATAGATGATTCTGATGGAAGAAATCAAAACAGGGTTATTCTCTGATTCTCTACTTTAACAAAGTATTTACAGCTGAAGCAACTTTCCTACTTCCCAATACTAAATGGATACAATTAGTGATTCTATTTGTATTTACCCAGAAAATTATTTTTAAAAAAATACTCCTTCATAATACACTCAGCTAACCACCTGATACCTAAAAACCAGACTCATCACTTGTTTCTTATCCCTTTTGCCAAAGTTTCCCAAGATTCTCAGGAAAAAAAAAATCTCTTAGATCAAGCCAAGTCTAGAGTGTTTTCCCTGAAATAAATGGAGTTCCTGTGAAATGTACATCTAAAGGAGAACTGAATGGAAGACATAATTTGGGTCACATTACATTTGGCTCAAAGCCATGAGCAAAGCTTCTCATTTTACCCAGCAGTTCACACGGGCAACAAAAAACTGTCCTCACTGCTTTGAAGGAAGAGGAAAGACAGGTGAGGTTCACACATCACAAAACAGCCCCGGTGGTTCTGGGATGCAATGCCTGACATTTGGGGGTGGGGTGCTGGTAAAAGAACACACTAAGAGATGCAAAATCCATTGAAAAGGAAAGAACAGGAAAGTGATTCACTCCCCCCAAATTATTTGCTCTGAGAATCTATGGATAAATACCTCTTTCTCCTCTGGGCAATAAAGAGGACCTGTAGGATGTAGAACAGCTTTCTGGGCGTAATAAAATAGCTCAGATATATTCTTCAAGTTTTTGGCTGAACACTGAAAGAGAAATCCTCACATTGATGAGCTAGTTTCTTGACTATTTGGCGATTTCTTCTGAAATTTAAGTAAGCATCAAATTTTTAAAGACTTAGTCCCCTCCTTTCAGTACAGGGCTGGTTTGAAAAAAGACATCCAGCCCCTGTACCTGTTCAATTAATTAACAAATGAGGTTTCACTACAATTTGCTGTTGTACCAAGAACAGAAATCANAACAGAAATCAAAAAGGTGTATATACTTTGGAAAAAAAAATGAGAGAGAGACATATCCCCACATATTAAATCAATTTTGAATACTTTGCAGACATCTGTCTGGCTTAACATTAAATAGAAATCCCTTGTTAAAGGCAAGTATGTGAGGAGGCTCTAAATACTAGAATTTGACAGTAACATTTGATTATACAATAGTGTAATCTTCCCCAAAGAAAGATAACATATAAACTCACTATTATAATTACTCAGGTTTGAAATATTTAACTTGGAAAAAGAAACCAGAATCCCTTTTTCTACTATAAAGTTGCCATACGTGCTTGGCAAGAATGTATTTTTTGTTACTTAACTTCAGAAAGTCTTGCATACCTCTACACACGTTTCTATTTCTGTATATTGATTCATAATGGGAAGGATAGTTTCCATACTGCTGTACTCCACTAGATCAGACTTGTTTCCAACTAATATAAGAGGCAGCCTAAAAACAAAAGAATATTAAGAGCTTTAAAGAGAGATGGATAAAAATATGTATCTTAATTTAGCATTTTATGTCCCACCAGAAACCACTGTTTTATTTTCATTATGTAATTAAATGCCACTGGGGGCAATGGGCAAAACTAAATGACAGCAGTTTAAATAAAGTGTTTTGATATACACTTACACAGAAATGTACTTCTTGTTGATTCTACAAAACCCACACATTTACATACAATGGTAACTAATCACATTGTTATTACTCAAACCAGCTGAAAAGCTATACAGACCGTAGAGCCAAAGCCAGTTATACCAAAGCAAATATAAACACACCTGGTAAAAGCTGCCCATGAAATTCAAAGTAAGTAACATTGCTGGCACATGTAACAGACCTACATACTTCAAATCTCTTGCTGCTTGGGCTTCTTATATAAACTTTAAGTTTAGTATTTGATTTTCTTAAACAATTAACATCCTCAACACTGTTCACTGACACCCATCGATGTGCAGCCTAATTCACACTTCTCATCTTTACTTAAGCACCTGCTATCTTTGTCTGTCCTTTCATTGATGAGAGGAATCCATCGACTCGTTACCTAAAGTGGGATTAAAAACAGACATGAAATACATATTCAAATTAAGTATGACTGAACTGTGCGCAAGTTTCACTACAAATGCTACTGCCTCTTTCCCAAAAAGGCACATACTGACCCACAAAGGAGGAAACAAAAATTGGAGCTGATTAATGAGAAACTTTCTCAGGAAAGTGAAATGACTAAAAACTCGTATGTCGAAATGGAGCAGAAGCAAACCCACATCTCTTCATTCTCTTAACAACTGATCTCAAACTCCATCTCAGGCATTTCAAACATCTAATCCAGATTTCAGCTTGACACCAATTAACAGTGCACAAGTTACATCTCAATAATGGGATAAAATGTGTTACTGTACCTTATCAATAGAATTCTTGTTGTTAACAGCATAGACTATACAAATCACATTTGCCTGAAATGAAGAGAAAGGAAAGGCATGGAATTCCACTGCTCAGAAACCCCTGAGCAACACAGACAGTTAAAGACCATATATAACATCAGAGTAAACTCACTATAGAACTCTGTTCCTGGCTTGTTTAAGCTACTTGGAGCCTGAACAACAAGACTAAAACAAAGAACTTATATGGTGAGAAGTGCCAAAAAGCCTGTCTTGCAGTGTGACAGTCACAGCTTGTGCCTGTAGAGACGTGTGCCACCAGGAAATCCAAACTGAAGAGTCATAATGTGCAGCCTCCACTGAAGCACCAAACTAAATGCCAGAAATGGAACACAACACCACGACAGACTGTGCAGAAAATGTGCAAAGGTGCTCAGAAAGAACTGAAAATAGGAATCAGAAGGGATGACAAAGTCACCAAGAAGCCTGTGCTATTCATAAATGCAATAATACCATGTGACATAAAGAAGCAAAATGGACCTTTTCAGGGTAGAATTTATACAAAACTGGCTTGCTGACTAAAGGATATTTAGGTTCTGTCCTTTTCACTTGGAAGGACAAAGCTTAAGGTCAATTCACCTACACAGTGCCAGTACTTACCTTCTTTGAGATTTCTTAGAGATATCTTTCCTATAGCACAAGTCACAAAACAAAATAGAAAATTCCAAGCAAGAAAGGTTTTTTCCTTCAATTCAAACTGAAGCCCATCTAATGCAGAGAACTTCACCGGAAAGATGTTTTCCTTAACTATTTACTAACAAACACTAAAATACACTTACCTGTGATATTTCATGATAAAGCTGCTCATCACTTTGCTCTGCTTCTGCATTTGATAGAAGAAGTTATTAATTAATGCTAAAATTTTTGCAAACAAACAAAAAACTTCTGAAGCTGAACTCGGGTATTTCAGAATGCTCATGAGGCAGCTTTGTCAAAGCCTTGTTATTTAAACTTCTTTTTATAAAATACTCTAATGAGTGCTCCTTCCAAAACAATAATTAAATTGGTCCATTAATTTGTAAGACAGAAACAGTCTGTTGCACATCAATTTTTTACAGCTATTTTGAAGTGGAATAATTATATTTGTAGAGAGGTTCTCTTTGGAACAAGTTATAGTTTGCATCCTTCTACATTTCTCAACAGTCCCTTCCTTCTACAGCGTAAACTTTTACATCAGAATATGATATATGTTTATTTTGTTGAAGTGGTGATGATTTTTAAAGTGATACCAAGCTTCTGTTAATTGAATCTATGAAAAATTCATTCAGGAGAAAAAACTCACTCCACATAAATTTAAGATCAAGTCCAACAAAAAAAAAATATTTTTCCAGGTGGTTAAACACATCAGAGAAATTTCCTCAGGAGTGATGGGAGAGAGAAGACAGGAAGGTACCTGCTGACATGGCCTAACTCTTGGCTTGCACTGTCAATGGCAGAAGGGCTTTTGTAGCTGAGCAACAGTTGCACAGATTTATGATAGCACATGAGCCTTCATAGTGAATCTATTTATCTATTCAGTAATAAGATAAAACACAAGAAAAATATAAAAGAGTAAACTGACCCAAAATTATGAGGTGTCTTAACTTAGAAATTCAGAAAGTTTCTACTTTACTCCAGGCTTCTCTCACCTGTAGCTCTGGTCCCAGACCTGTCTGACTGTGACAGGGGCTGTTGAGACAGACAAATAAATCCACACCAAATCAGTGATGGTACTGAGCAGTCCCTACCTGAATAATCCACTATGTGGGTTGGCACTCTTTCAGGAGTGACATCAGCTGGAATGGTGATTTCTTCAGCTCGAGGTGGAACCTGGGGGTGAAAGAAACACCAAGAATGAGCCTTTCAAGATAATTCAGATGGTGAAAAAACTAATATACTGTAATACAGCTGCCATTTAGTCAGCTTTAAACAGTGCAAACAACATTAGTTGTTCAAGTTGTTATTCGAGTACTTTTGGTTTTTATTTGTTTGGTTTTCTTTTTTAAAGTACTGAAAGTCACTGCTACCTTCTCATCTTTTACCTGTCTAGTTACTGCACATAGAACTTCCTGCACATTTTGCAGAAAAGCAATGCTGTCAAGGATACATTCAATGAATACTTCTGTAAAACTCAAGCCCACAATGTCCTTGCTTCTGACAGTGCTAAACATTAAATACAGAAAATCCTGCAAAGCAAAACATGATACTAAAAAAGCCAATTCTGAAAAATGCTGTAAACTCTGATAGCCCTTTTTTCCTAAGAACACTAGTCCATATTCAGGAACAATCAACTTATACCTAATTTTAATGAATATCTACTGCACATCTATTTATTGTCTTTCACCTGTGGACACTGAACTCTCATGATATTTTACTTTTAGTAAAACAAGGGAAAAAGAAAAGTCAATCACCACAAGAATGTCTCTTTGTAAAGCTTCAGGCTCTGCTCAGATCTACCTCAGGAGTGATTACTGATAACACCCTGTATATTAAACATTATTTCCAAGCCTGAAGTGCCTGGTAGACCTCATAATGCTGCTCTGATCTGCCTGACTGGCCTGAGGAACTGGGCAGGTCTCTTTCAGCAACTTTTACAGGATGCAGTATTTTTACAAAAGTTTTTCTGTCATTTCAGGGAGATCTTGTGTTATACTTAAATTATGCTTTTTCTCTACATGCAAATTTAGATAAATATTCTAGGTTATACTGCAGGAAGAAGCCGAGAAGTGGACAGAGGACTACAACTCACTAAATACAATAAGAAACAACTTGCCGAAGGAACTGGATCTCCTTTTTAACTGCAAGGTTAGGAAGGAAATCAAATTATGTTAACAAAATTCAGTTATGTTTACAATCCAATCTTGACTCCTGAACTGTGTTAACCTACTGATTTGCATTAAACCCAGAGCAGAGTAGATTCAAAGAGCAGCACATGATGTCTATTTTAAGACCTGTGATCAGAAGAAATAAACATTCATGTTTATATGTAAAAAGCTTAACTATTTGCAGCAGCTGGGGTACTTTTTATGGTACAAAGAAAACGATGTGCTGCTTTTTTAAAAGAATAATATGTAAAAGTAGCTTTTTCTGCAGTTTTTACTTCAAGAGTCAATAAAACATTCTTCAAAGACAGAAGTAAAGGAAATGTGTCTTGCTTAGTTACAAAAAATGGCTAAGTATAAGTTATACAATGTGACTTTTAATTCCTCATTCTCTATCATTTTGCAATCTAATTGTTCTTTAAATGCAACACTCCAGCCCCCCCAATAATTGATGGTTTTGTCTCTTTCAGCACCTTCCATTTATGTGTCTCTCATATTGAAATATGCTGACAGTTTGGACCAATTACAGCTCCTTAAAAAAACTACCATTCATCCCATATAAAACAATTAGTTTAATTAACAATGTGAAAAATAAGAAAGGAACTTAGATAAAACTTAAATTTCTCATCTTCATGCAGAGATAGATTTAAACCACCCTACATCGCTCTTCCTGAAGTCGTCTTTGCAATTTTATACTTATTTTGTTTTTAAACATTACTTTAGAGCAGAGTCTATTAACTTAGTATATGACAGGATAGAAATGAAACTTAGAAAACAAATAAAAGTGCTCTACCTCTTCTGGGAATTCCTCGCTGACAAGAGACATAATTAGAGATGTCTTCCCAACTCTGGCTGCAAAAGCATTAAAAACAGATATCAGACAATTTGTTTTGTTACACTTAACAGTTGCATCCCATCTTAAAATGGGAAGATTTAAAAAACATTTTCCAATTTACCACATTAAAAGCTCTTAAGCTATTGTTGAATCATATTAAATATGGACGACAGCAATTTTCTCATAATTCCTTTATTGCAAAAATTTGGGCTCCATCTCCCACTTCTGCATTTCCTCCAGAAGGGAAGTGAATTCTGCTCTGCCTTACACACAAGAATTGCAAGGTTTTAACCTTAACATAGAACACTTTAAGAAACAAATAATCAAAACAAACTAGAAATGCTTTAATACAACTTCAGAAATACAAACAAAGAATGCACACAGAAAAGCATGTAGAAATTAACTGTTTTTATAGAATTCTTGAGATGATGATTGCAGTTTAGTCCTAAAATCCCAAGGATGAGAGCTGGACAAGAGGACATGAACCAAATCTGCAGTACTTTGACTACTTTTAAAGTGCAACAGCTTAATCTCTCTGATACAAATGAGCTGTCCCCCAGTAAAAGCAAAAAATACCCCCAAACCACCAACCCTTTTAAAGTCACAGTTTTCTTAATCCAAGATGATCATCTCAGCTTCAGCACCCAACACCATTCATTCAAATAAATGACTTTGCTCACCTGCAAAGTTCAGACTTCTGATATCACAGCTTAGTTGCTGGTTTTGGTAAGCTCTAATGTGACCATTTAAAACCAAGAGTTGGTAACTTCTCTGAGGGTTCCATTCTCTCTAAATCCCTTCATCTGTGCATTTTCTGGTCCTCTGGAAGCCTTGTAAGACTACTACTGCTTTATTTGGTTTTGAGACATTTCTTAAAAACCAACATGTTCATATTCAAATATCCTCTGGGACTGTCTATTTCCAACACCTCTCAATTCAAGCAAAACTCAATTTCACCCTGGATGTAGCAGCACCTCTGCCAGCAGGAATGTGTTACCAGCCAAGGCACTGCTCACCAGCAGTCAGAGCCTGTGTCACTGTTCCTACTGAAACCAAGAGAAAATGTCACCAGGGGACAGAAGGTGTCCAGCTGCTATCACTGCATTTACACTTCTCTCTGTAACTCTATACAATTCTGAATATGGAAGATGAAGAGGTATGATTGTACTACTGCTTGATTTTGTGCAGGAATTGGCATTACTGAACTGATGATCCAGTCAGAGTACACTCAATTTATCTGGGTCTATTTTTGGTACAGTAACATGTTCTGACATCCAGAAATAAATCCTCTTTAACTTACCATGATGAAGAGTAGTTGTAACAGAATTATGAAAAGCCAAGAAAAGCTGTTGAGAGGAGGAAGATTTCTGTTTTCCTTACAGAGAACAGCTGTAAACTTTCCCCCCATGGTAATCCCTGCAGAGCAGCAGGTTGCAGGTTTCCCAACAGCAATTCAGTATTTTTACAAAAGTTTCTTCTGTCATTTCAGGGAGATCTTGTGTTATATATCTCTTGCAGTTGTGTTTCCATCAAAGATACTCAAATGAGCTAAAATCCTAACTTAAACTGCCAGGCATCCTCCTGCATCAATTCCATCTTAATCTTCATCCTGACAGAATAGAAAGAGCTTCAGAAGCTCTCCTATTTCCACAGGGAAAAAATATCAGTACTTTCCTTATAGGTAAGTAAAGTTACTAATTAGTGAAAATAGTGATGTGTGTTTTGCACCTGAACACAACAGTTCTAACTTCAAACAGTGGCAAAACTGGTTTTGCAGATATAGAAACCCACTTCTTATGTCTGAAAATAGAAGATTGTGTCTTGCTGGTGAGTAAATGTTCAGTATTTAGAAGCTCTTGATACACTTTCTAGTGTCCTTGGGTTTTATGAAAATCCATTGGTTCTAGTGTAGAGATTTGGGTTATTTTGTTCAAATCTAGGTCAACCCTCTGTCTTTCCCAATCTGTTCATAGTCTTAGAAATAACAGCATAAACAGTATCAGCTGACTGGGATGAAGGAAAGCAGCACAGCACTTTATGATAATTAATTTGTCTTTTTCCTCATATATGTCTTTTACATCATGCTGCATAACATGCTGAACATGTTCTGAAAATTACTGGCTATTAAAAATTGGTGTTTGTACCCTGCACACAAAGACTAAACCAACTTAAACCTAAACTGTGGATCACTGGGGATGAAAAAGGCTGAGTTTTGGAACAGACTTACAATAAAGAGTTCTTGGCATGTTTCAGATTCCAAACCTGATGGTCTGCTGTTACCATCTAAAAAGTTTTATATGGTCTGGACTAGCAAATATATATGAGACACATACACAAAGCAGGACTGGCACTGTAACTGACAAGTTTTACCAATTTGTAAAACAAATTTCTCCCTCCTCCTCATTAAAAGCCAAACAGAAGTGTAACAGAGATGTTCACAATCTCTGATGTGTGCCATGTACTACACAATGCTGTATTTAAGAAAACTGTATCTTTAATATTCCCATTTGGACACACTGTGAACTTTGCTGCCAAAACAAAGTACCTGTTACACCTGTGCTGAAACCACTGCACACAGCCAGCCCAAAGTACAGCCTTGCCAAAGACAATGAGGTAAATCGGGCATGTATTCTAAAGAGGAATTAAACTCTGTATTCAAAGGCACCAATTCCCAAACACAGTCATGCAAAACTAACCAAATACAATCTTAATGAGTTAGCTCTTTCTGTACAGTGACAGCTCCCTCAAGATTCCTCTCTAGAAAAGTCACAGAGAGCCTTTCTATGCAGTACAGACAGAGCCAACCTGCACTATAAAACAACAGCATAAACTGCACTATAAATATATATGGGGCATTCAATCCTCAGGAAAGCTTTGTTAGCAGTACCACATTCTTAGTATAACTAGGTAATTTTACTAATAATCCTTGGTAATTACTCTGTATTCTTTCCCCTCGAGGAACTTAAGCTTGCTTTGCAAACTAACAGAACCTCCTCCCTGCTATTTATATCCAAGAGGAGCTGAGCCTCTGCAAGCCCTGTCAACTATATGGGTACCTAAACGTGAACTTCAGGACACAATTTTAGTAAGACACGAAAAAATCCAGACCCACAGTACCTCTGGCACGCACCTTCGTGTGTGCTGTTTATTCAAGGTCACACAGAAAGTTAAAAGCAAAAAAAGGAGACCTGGACTCCCTGGCCCTGTCCTGGCCACAAACCCACGACACCCGACCAATAACCACTGCGAGCACATCAGGCCACTGATTTCCAAAGTCAGTAAATGGGAAACGTGCAAGTGTGATCTTCACACGGGGGAAAAGAAAAGAAAAAAAAAGAAAGAAAGAAAGAAAAATATTAAAATAAAATTAAGAAAATAAAAAGAAAACCAGAAGTTTAAACAGGCCGTGGCCAAACACCGGGCAAAATTCACCCCGGTGTCATCTCCAGGGACGTCCAAGCCGCACAATTCCACCAAGTGCCGGCCGTGCAGGAGCCCGGAGCAGGGAGCCGAGGGGCTCCAGGCCGCGCTCCGAGCGGTCACGGCGAGCCCGTCCCGACCCCTGCCCGCCCCGCGGGGCCGGCGCTGCCCCGGGCT
>WBNO01007210.1:31258-63573 GCA_013400575.1 Peucedramus taeniatus | reverse complement strand
CCGCCCCTGAGGGCGCGGGCGGGAGGCGGCGGCTCCCCAGGGCCGGCCGCGACCGCAGCGAGCGCTGAGGGACAGCCCGGGGCACTGGAGCACACCGCGATCGCAGAAACACTGAGGGTGCAAAACACCTCCGAGATCATCCCGTCCAACCCGTGAGCCAACACCACCGTGTCAAACAGACCGTGGCACCGAGTCCATGTCCGGTCTTTCCCTGAACACCCCTAGGGACGGTGACTCCACCCTGGGCAGCCCGTTCCAATGTTTAATCACCTCCTCAGGAAATCCTTCCCAATGTTCAAACAGTGACACAGTGAGTTCCCCGCTGCACTGTGTGTTGTTAGGTGTGTTGTTGCTGTGATCCAAACCACAACAAATTGCTGCCCCTGGGCACTAGGGCACAACTCCTATGTGGGAAATCAGGGATGTCCAGTGACTTCATGCTGTGGCTGCTGTTTTTCCAGATGAACCAGCAAAGGACACCTCAATACTAACGAGGCAGTGGCTTTGGCTATCCCAGGAAATCCACCCCAGCCTTGGAGATGCTGTAAGACACACCCCTGGGATCACACAAATCTGCATTTAGTCCATCAGAGTGTTCAGTGGCAGCAGAGAGGAACTCTGAAGGTGAGCAGCACTTCTGTCAATTACTTTAAAAGCCAAGGAGCTTCATTCCACTAAATGAGATAGCTGAATCCCACATGCTTTATTCACAATAAACTATTTATTTTGTCAATTCTGGAATGCCAGAGTCTTCCTGAAGAAAACTTTTGCCTCTTGGGAATGCTGTTTTCAGTTTGCCTGCATGAAGCAGTGGCTCTCTCAGAAATCAAGCTGTCTGTAGGTTTTGTGGCATCTCAGCTCTGGTCCCTTCACCCCCTACAGGCAATTGAGAACCTCTTGCTTTGTCTCAGGCTCACTAGCAAGACCAGATGGTCCTTCCCATGACAGAGGCCTGTTTGCAGGCCCTTTAAAAGGGCACTAAAGTGACCACATGATTTACTAGCTGGCATAAACACACCTGAACATCTGCTTCCACAAGCATACCCATGGTCACACCATCACCAGGACTGACAACCCTTTGGCCAGGGCAAGACTAAAAGATGGATCCAGTGAGATGATGCTCTTCTGGGACACCTCCCTGAAGTGTCAGGTCCTCAAATCCAAAGCCTATTTACTAGTTAGTGCCTACCCTAAATGAAAAGATTTTCATACCTAAGATCAGTGCCATTCCTACCCTCGTTCCTTAATCAGTTAGATCTGTCTAAAGAAAACTCACTTGACAGAAAGTAATGGCATAATCTGTTCTCCTGTATTCATTTATATCAATGTAGGAAAAATGAGGTCAGTGAGAAAGGCTTATCCCCAACATTAGAGCTTCCTTAGTCCATTCTTTCCTAGGAATATCCTGGGACTACTTAAAGCTGCTTGAGAAACCCACCTGACTCCCACAGGGGTGGTTACTGCCTTTAGCATAGGCTGAATTGCTTTAATGAAGCATGGCTAGAGCAGAGCACAGTGTGAAGAGAAGCTGAGCAGCCAGAAGTAGCAGTTGCTGATTCCCAGGAAAGCCTGGGTAGCTAAGCATTCATTCCTTGGTACACTCCAGTCCTAAACACTGAGGCTTTTATAGAAACTCTGCAGTCATTGGCAAAATTGTCCCTGTTCTCAATAGGCTTTATCTCCTGTTTGGCTGACTTATAGTTAAAGATCCATTTCTTTCTAGAGTGTACAGCCAGAAAGCAGGGTAGAGAGGATTTGAGGTACTGATTTCAAAGGTGTGCAAAAGCATTTCTTTGTCAGCGATGGAGTAAAATGACACAGTCTTCTTTTGTAGCTCCAGGAAAACTCCAACCTTCAGTGGTTTGTCCTTGTGTAATAATGTTTCTTGATTCTTATGCCACACTGACAGCTGTTTTTTAGAACCCAGCCATTCTACACACCAGGAATGCTGAGTTCTTCCCAATTTTTCCCTTTTACCAATCATTTCATGAGCAACTCCAACAGCCCATCCATCACTGTCCTTGGTAATTACTTCCCAGTAGTGGCACCCAGTAGAGAAGCCCTGTGAACACATCACCTGGCTGATGCAGAATCTTTTGGGTGATGGCTGATAACTGGTCAGGTGGCTGGAAACCATCACTTTCTTGTTCTGGGCTGTGAGTGCCAGGCGCTCGTGTACTCTTGTGGGGTCAAAAGTCACATCATCTGCCCCTGGAAGACAGAAAGGAAAATATTCTCACATGCAGGCAGCAAGAAGGCAGGTGCATCCCTGCTCCAGAAGAGAAATGAAACCCAATGATCGTACTATAAACCTGAATCAAAGTTCAAAAATCCTCAACCAAGCACTATCACATACTGAAATATATAACAGGCACAACTGTGTAAATATCCATGACAGATTCATATGCACTCCAGTAGAAAGGTGAAAGTACCTTGCACCCTACAAAATGGATTTTATTCCTAGCCTCAATCTTTTTTAAAAAATTGCCTTTTTTCAATAAAAAATGGGATGTTTACTTTCATAAAGCTTACAGTCATCTGTTCACTGGGACAAGTTCTTACATATTTGATCAGCAAAAACATTTGTTTTCAGTGTTGAGCTACAGCTGTAGTGCAGTGTGTTGATTGTAAAAATGTTTCTGTCAAAATGATGCAGAATTCAAGTAACAACTGGAGTAATTACAGCTTAACAGCAAAGATCAGTGAGGTGCAGTAACTGCCTGTACACCAGCTCAGACTCCACGGCCAGCACAAGCTACCACACACCTTACAGGAAGCAGGTTTATCTCTCTTTTATCCTACATGGGCAGTCAGGTACAATGTTACATTATGTGTCAGGAACTGATTCATTCATGGCAACTCCATTGTGTTTCCAAGCTTCAGTAAACAGCCATATTTCCTGCTGATGTTGGCAAGGACAGTTTTCTTCAGCAAATCAGGGTCACCTGGATGTTGTTGAGTCCTGCTGGCTTGGATACTCACACTGAGAAAACTGGCTGGAAATGGTTGGTTCAGGACCCTCAGCTGCAGACTCTGGAGGTGATGAGCTGACACTTGGCTCCTGGTACAAGTCTGGAGGCTGCACTAAGGACAAAAATAAGAGAAGTGTTAAGGCATTTCTTCAAAATGTGCAAAGGAAGTAATTAAGCTTCTAAAGGAAAACACACCTTAAATAAACCCAGCTACTTGTCCAAGTGCAAAACAAGGAGTTGCTTTTTTTGATTGTATAAATTACAAAGGTTGCGTAGGCACTTTTTAACTTTTTAACCCAAAATTAACAAAACATTCCATGCTGGTGTGGTCAGAAGGGAACTGTAAGAAGAGCGAGATGGATAAAGCAGTTGGATTGTTCTATGCAGGTAAAGCAGTTTCTGTCTTAAAATTTTTTACAGTGTTCTTTAGTTTTTTGCTGAGTATTGTGTTTCTTATTTGCACATGCATTTCATAAGCACAAAGTAATTTTTTACTCTATTTGCTAGATCCACTGCCTTTAAGAAAAAGATTTCAAAATAAGGGAAACTCACCTGGTGGGAGTTGCTGAGCATAATTCTCCAAGAGTAAAATTTCCAATTTTCTCTTAAGATCTTCTACAGCATTTTTGACAACATTAAGCTTCTCATCAAATGTAATTTTATTAATTGTTAAAGGTGAGCCTTCATGCCTCTGCCTCTCACATAAGTCACTCTAATAATGACAAAATGATCAAGGGAAAGATGGAAACAACAGCAGTTATTTAATCTTGCAGATTAGATTATAACATAAATCCTGAAAAAGAGCAGTGATCTCTCCAAGAATCTTATTCTTTGTATCAAAAGTTTCCTTTGTAGGACAGTTACCTGCGCAAACCAACCCGAAATCTCACAGAAATTAGTGAAGGATATTCTTATTAAAAAATAAAGACTGTTTTCCCCAAGAAAACTGAGAATGCAACTAATTTTTCTTTTATATATATTACAACTTCCTTAAGTATTCATATGAATACACAAGTTATTCTTTTTAAACTTTGTTCTTCTTCTAGAACCAAAACCAATAGTTTGAAAATGTATTAGTGTGAAGAAAGGGTTAACCTAGTTTGCCTAAATTGAAAAATTGTGGAAATCTACATTTGAAGTTGCTCTGTTTGCCTGTGTGTACAGTCTGTAGGAGGAAACAGCCTTTTGGAGGCTGGATTAATCTCCTTTGCAGGCAGATATCCCAAGTAGGCCAGATAACACTGAAAGCACCCATTTCTCCTCACTGCCTGTAACAGGACCCTGGATCAGGTGAATTCCAATGTGGGCACCTGTGCCTGGGTCCTGGAGTCCAATTCTGCCTCATGCCACTGCCCCACCCAGTGAGCCCTACTCCAAATTCCTGCTGGCTAACTTGCATCACTTGGCACTGCTGTTTTCAACATCAAAACAGGCTCTGCACAATCTGAAGTGCTTTAACTTCATCTTTTGAGGGCCCTTGACATGCTTTCTGCAAGAAAACTGTTACAAAATATTTAATAACTCTGCGGGTTTTTAAACTTGCATACCTATGTGCAAATACAGATTCTGGAAAATAAAAAGATCATGAAAGATCTCAAATTTAGATTTGACTGAGGACTGGATTTCAGCACTGCAGCTCCCACTTTACTCCAGCTCACAAATATCCTTGGAAAAAATCTAGTTCTGAATTCCATTCCCAGCCTGTGCTTCTTTCAGTACTTTTTTCCTCTGAATTTCTCACGACAGCAATGTCCATGGATTGGCACCATTGTCTCTATGAGAATGGTGCAGTGGGGACCCCAAAGGTGCTCTGTATGTATTCAGCTATCCCAGACAGTGAGCTTGAGTTTCTACTCATATTCTGCCATTTCATTTCAACACTTACAGTTTGGGATTTGATGTCTGTGAGCTGGTGAATAGTCTCTTCAATTTTCTGTTGAGCAGCTTTTTGCTCTTGTTCAATGAACATCAGTGTGTTTCTCTCCTGTCTTTCAACATATTCCTTCATGCAACAGAAATCTTTAATAATCTGGCTTTTGATCTGAGATGTATATTCCTGAAAGGCAGAAAATATGGAGTTCATTGTGTGGTTAGGAAAGATGCATGGAATATGAGAATTACTGCCCCATCTAATGTGCTCTTTGACTGACCCCTGTAGACCAGAAAACTTTATTCAAAGGAATAAAATACATTTGACACTATCCTGCATCACATGCAATGAGATTTGGGGCATGTTAAGGATCATGACTGTTTTATGGCCAGTGAATGGACTCTGCTTGACAGCTTGGAAAGTTCAATATTCCCTCTTATGATCTGTAATTTGCATCTAAGTGTACCAGAAGCATTCAGGCTACCCCTGGGATAAGCAGAAAAATGCAACAATGCACAACTCCAGTGGCCTTTGTGCCAGACAAGACACAAATTAATGCAGCTGATATATTCATTCTCATCAGTAAAAACAGAATTGTGACAGAAAAGAAGGAAACAAAAAGGCAGATTCCAGCTCTGAGATGGAAGGCAACCCTGCAGTCAATCACATCTCCAGCCTAGAACAGTGGAAACAGAAGCTTACTGTAGATGATGAATGTACAATGAGTACCTTTGTTTTATTGAGATCTTTTCTCAACAGGTGGACGGTCTCTGCAGTTATTTCTTGTTGCTTGGAGCTCTCCCATATCTCTTCCTCCTTTAAAGTGACACAAGGGACTATTTATCTATATAAATCTCAGAGAAAGCATGACTAGGCTAAGCTGCAGAATAATAAAAATTCCCTACATCACTGACATTAGTTAAGCAATGGACTGTTTGAGGAGGTGCCTGAAATACACAATTCTGAGTAGGAATAATCACAATGAAGTCAACATCAACAGTCACCAGTTAATTACATATTCAACTATAATTGTGAGCTTCAATATGCTCTTAGCTTGACTGAAAAAGATACATATGTGCTAAAATAATGGAGGTCAACACATTTTTCTTATCTCCTCCTCTGGGAGTCGTTTTAAGCAGAGACCTAGATCATGAATCTGTCCCATTCTGTGCCATGAAGCTGGGTGGAGCTGTAGCACTGTCTAATAATGTTATGTGTCCTTTCAGCAGTCTCCAACGCAATACTGATGCAATAAATAACACCCAGCACAAAGAAGTCACTTACTACTATTGTGCATCAGCTGAATATGCACAGGTATCAGTTCTTCTAATTCAGCTATGCAGCTCTCGATGTGTCAGACACCACCAGGGAGCCCCAAACACTGTTAGCCGATCCCATCTGCTCAGTGTGCCACTGTGCCGTGGGATGGAGCCCCGGGCTACGCTGGGGATGCCGTGGGACGGAAACCCGGGCTGTCCCGAGAGTGCCGCTGGGTGCTGTCCCAGAATGTCGCGGGCAGGAGTCCCTGGGTGTCGGGGGATGCCGCCCGGAGATATTCCGAGGGAGTCGGGGGATGTCACCCCGGGATGTTATCCCGGAACGTCCCGGGGTGTCGCGGAGGAGCCCCAGGATGTCGGGGAGCCCCGGGCTGCCTCCGGCCGTACCTTCTCCCCACGTCCCCGGCCGGCCGAGCTCAGGTCGTTGCAGGCAGCAGCTCCATAGGCTTCCAGCTCCTCCTGTGTCTCCAACTTTTCCTTCAGCTCCCGCGGGATGAGGCTGAGCAGCGCGGCCAGCTCTCGGTTGGGCCGCAGGTGCTGGAGCTCGAAGGCGCGCCGGCAGAGCGGGCAGGGGGCGCGGGGCCGCCCCGCGCAGTAGCGGAGGATGCAGCCCCGGCAGAAGCTGTGCTCGCAGCCCGTGAGCCGCACGGGCTCCGCGAAGAGCTGCAGGCAGCAGGAACACTGCAGCTCCAGGACGCGCTTCAGCTCCTCGAGCTCGATGGCGGCGGCCATGGCCCGGCCCGGGGCGGAGCGCAGCGGCCGCGCGGTTTCGATTTCCCCGGGCCCCTCCTCCGGGGCCGGTTCTGCCCCGCTCCGTTCTGCTCTGCTCTATTCTCCTCTGTTCTTCTCACGTGCCTTGGTCGCACGATTTGGGTTGCCGGTAGAAATGGACTGCGACGCAGAACTCTCTAGGGCCTGGCCTTCACTTTCATTGACTGCCCAAAAAAGTCCCCGTTATCCGCACTATTTCATTTCCACCGCGAATTTCCCGATTTTGTAATAGTGAGAGTTGCTGACATGGGCAGTCTGCTGACCCAGCCGGGAGAGCAGTGGCACAGCACAGCAGTGCAGACCCTGTCTGACTGAAGTCCTGGCTACTGGAGGGACCGAACCCTTCTGAGGTCATCCCGAGCTACTCAGGTCATCTCAAAATAACAACTAACAATGAAGACTGGCATTCTTCCTCGTACAAGTCAAAAGCTGCTCTCTGTTGATTTCAGGAGCTGCAGGATTAGGCTGTTTAATAGAATTGCTGAACCACCATGTGAGCTAGAAGGAATGGCTTGTGTGGGGACAGAGCCTGGAACACAGAGAAGTTCAGGGAGCACATCAACAAGTAAAACTGCTGCACATTGCTCAGAGCTGGAGGATGAGCTGGCTGAGAAAGGCAGAATGATGAACCAACTCAAACAATTCCTTTGCACTATTGGGTGAATGGGGGTGGGGAGAAAGAAGAATTAGTGTCACTAATTCCTGCAAGTATTGGGACTTCTCATTTCTGCAAAAAAAAGAACTATTTAGAGTAACTCAAGACCAGCTGGCAATTGTCAGCAGAAGGTGGAAGCCTCACCAGAAACTTGGTCTGCAAGACTTCCTCTTGATTTGCAAAATAAGGCTATCTGTAAAGAAGAATTAAATGTGTGAATTACTTGCTGCTTGGCAGAACCAGATCTTGAACTTTGTCTTGAGGCATGGAACACTCAGTGCTCTGTGTCAGCCAGTGCAGTCTCCATCAGTTCCTGCACACAGTGGCATCTGATGAGAAGGCTCCCCTCCAACACTGAACACCAGTCCTCACTCATGGAGCATTTGCAAACAAGTCACTGAGGAAAATACTTTTAAAACTTGTTTCTGCCTTTCAATGTTCAGTTTAATCAAGCTCATTAAGCTTCATCTGTTCCTGGGTGAGACAGATCAATGGATGTTCATCCTTTACTCTCAATGTATTCACAGGGGCACCGTGTGGGGTTGTGCTTTGGGAAAAATTCATTGGATGTTGGATTTACCAGTCACATAAAATTCAAACAGTAGAGACTGTTGAAAGCAAGGAGCCAGAAGAATCCATGTGATTCCATTAGAGGAGTGATTCCATTACAGTATCCTCCACAACTTAAACGTGGCTTGTTTTTTTATTGTGCCAGAAATGTAGTGTTGTAAGAAACATTCATCCCACTCTGTTGAAAACAACCCTGTCCCTGTGTGGCCAGAAGCTGCAGCTAGGTGGAATGTAGCTGCCTGCCTGCTGCTCCCTGTGGACATCAGAGTTGGGTGATGACTCCATTCAAGGCATCCATCCACTCCCTCTGCTTCCTGTCATTCTCACAGATAAACACAAACTCTCTCACTGGTGTGACCAGAGTGATCACTGGTTGTTTCTTCTTCACCCAGACTTTTTGCGGCAAATCATCTCGTACTTCATATCCCTCATCCCTCCTTCCGATGAAAACCTGGCCCTGTGCAAATGCATCCTGGAAAGAAGGGAGCAGAAGACAGCCATTAGCCAGCAGACAGGGAGCTCCAGCAGACACTGCTCTATCCTCTGACATGGAACAGGATCTGGGGATGCACAGAGGGGAACCTATGACACAGACTGGTGACACCAGCAGGGAACACACAAAGGGGTATTTTGCACTCACATTCTCAGGAGGAGAAGGCAGGGCCCCACCTGTACAGAGCTGGTTGGTGGGTGTGCAGAAGGGGCAGGGAAGGACATTCCCATGGCTAAAGCAGTGCTAGGAAGCAGGATACTGGGGCTGTCAACTGGAATATTGCTCATCTTGGCTAAGATTACAGACAAAGAGGCACTAGGGCTGGGGGAGAGGGGGCATGAACACCACAGGCAGTAGCAGTTACTTTTAGAAGATCTTTCTCACAGCCACTGTACTTTCTCACTGTACACTGGCCAGAGTTCCCAACCAGCTCAGCTTCAGAGACATCCTTTGGCAGGGAGATGGGCTCTTGAGGCTGGCCCTGCTCCAGTCTGGCACAGCCACTGGAAAAGGTGGATGAGAACAGACCCTTCCTCCCCACCTGCTTCACGAAGAGGCTGTGGAACAAACAACACTCCTCTTACCAGGGGATTTTTGAAGTACAGCAGCTTCCTTTCCTGAGAATCCAAGCAGAACCAGCGTACCTTAAAGGCCTCCTTCTGCTGCAAGGAAATGGTAAAAGTTCTTTAAAGATCCAAGTCTCAAAGTGGACTTTGGTGTATTCAAATCCCAGGACCACTTAAATGACTTGGAGCTGGAGTTTAGTTTCCCTCATCCCTGCAACTGATAACAGGACTGCTGTGTGCAGCCCTCAGCTCTCCCTTCTCACTGGGCTCAAAATACAGATTTACATTCAATGACAATCCTTTGGGCAGGGAAGTAATCAAATTAACAGGATTAAGGAAATTGCATGAAATGGATTGAAAGCACTGCAGAGAACCCCTGAGTGGTGATAGTAAAAAGAGTGATCAATCAATTTCAACAATCTGATAAGGGAGGTTGTCCCTGGAATTTTGGGTGTACAATACTACTCGGGTTTTTTTAGGTGCTAATTCCATCAGCTACACTTACCTGACCATTCCTGAGCAATTAACTGCTTCAGGCTCAACTGAAGAGGCCTCTTCTAGGACTCGACTCAGTTTAAGCAGAATTTAGGCCTCAGGAGAAAAACACAAAATCTTTCATGCTCTGTGCAAGTGCCTGCAGAAGAGGTTGGAACACTGGCACAAGCTGGGCCAAAACCCAGCATATTCAGTTATCAGCACTGCACTGCTGAACTTCATAATGGGACTTGGCTCATGGTTCTCTCAAAGGAGAGCAAGGCAAGAAGTGGCTGTGTTCAAACAAGACCTCGGATCTTTATCTCCTCCTCCAGCAGTGCCCAAAACCCCACTTTTCTGTTCCAAGAGTATTGGCCCAAACACTTCCCACAATAAAACAAACCAAACTATTGGCTTCACTGTAGAGAAATTTGCTCAAATGACACTTTGCTGCTCTACGTGGATGTGATTTAAGTGCACCTGACTCTAAGTGAAACGGAGAAGTAGGGGGGGTCAGCACATCATGTTCTGCTGTGGCAGGAGCTGCAGTTAGCAGATACAGCAATCCATGTGGTGCTGTGCAACAGCATTTGCATGTTCATTGACAGCTAATCCACCTTGCTAACTTCAAGGATTCTTCTTTCTGATCTTATTTTCTACGCAAAATAAAACATGGTCCAAAGAACATGACAGGTTTGAATATATTGTCTTTTATCAACCCAGGAAACAGAGAGTCACTGAGCAAATAATTTACGAGTCAGAATCATTGAACTGATCATTGAAATCAAATATTTTCTATCTGGAATGATCCTGTTTGTGTAATGCCAAGTATGCACTTACTTTTGGTCCTGTTTTCTCCATATATCCTTCTTTGACAAAAGTTCTTGTGATCCTGGGTATGAGCTAGGAGAACACAAACACAAAAAAAGTCTGTGTCTGTCCCAACTGAAACCAGGACAGGCTGTCTCATTCAAGGTTGCATTTCTGCTCTGTTTTTGTGAAAGTTAATCTCTATCAATTAGGGCTTTTGGAGTCTGGGATTTTTTTTTTTGGCTGCTTGGTAAATGGAAGTCTGAAGTAAGAAGGAACATAACATTTTTGACAGATTACACTGTATAAGAATCACATGGAGACTTTAAGGCCTTAAATGCTGACCAAATTTTTGCATGTTATTAAGTGTGGCCTTTCCTTCTACCTCTTCTGTGCACTCCCCAGACCCAAGTGCTGCTTTTTAAGCACCTGACTCTGTCAGAAGAAGTGAGAAAATGTTTTCCCATGCTCTATTTGGCTAGACTGCTTCAAGCCCTGTTGAGTTCTCACCTCAGGCTCAGGGATATTTGGGAAGGTTGTTCTCAGATAATGGTAACGTGCTGCCCGAATAGCATTGAACCAGTCAACAATCTCCTGGGAAAGAGCAAACACAAACATAAAGATCAACAGGAAGAGTAAGAGCACCGCTTCTCCAAAATGCCCTTCTCCTTCCTTGTGACCTCTTTGTAAAGAGATACTTTCTCCCCAAGGGGCAGAGAGGGTCAGTGATTTATCCCAGACACCTGAAAAATGTTGACCCTTGAAAATAATTTGAGAATGTCCCTCCTGGGAGGTCCAAGACATTCTCAGCATGGACAGTCATCCCAGTCTGTATACACAGGCTTTTTCAGTTGATTCAGTTATGAGTTGTTTAAAAACCTCTGTACCTGGAAAGACACAAGAACTCTGGTGAAGGAAAAAACAGAAGTCTAACAATATCTATAGAGATACTTTCAAAAATTATCATTATTGGCTTGGAAATAATGGAGGACAATATTCTCTATGCATGTCAAGAATTTAACCATGAAATTGTGTAAAACCATGAGGCAGTTACCTTACAGAGATTTACATCCATGCGCCACTTCAGACTATGCAAAGGGGGAGGTGGAATATATGCCCCAACAGAAAAGGAGCAAGATGCTTCAGGTAGGAGTATCAAATTCTGCAACTTCCTGTATTCTACAAGTCTTAGTGATGCCAAGTAAAACTAGATCTTGCAGACACAGTAACTCTTCCAAAATATAGATCCAACATCTAAGCATCTTGCTTACTCCAGAATCTCCATTATATTCACCTTTCCACTTTCGTGATAGACAAAAAGGTTCCTTGTTTGATCATCTGTGATGTATGTGATCTGCAGCCCATGACTGTGTCCTATTTTCTCCACCTGGAACATTGCATTCAGAGTCTCAATGCTGATAATGGCTTTTGGACCTTTGGACTGTGAAATGAAAAGCATCACTGTATTAAAGCGCTCTCGGGGAATGTACTGCAGGACAGATCAGCTCTATGAGACCTAGACCCCTACTGAATAGAAAGGAGACCTCCTAAAATATCTGAATATTGGATATACCTGAAACATAAAGCCTTAACTACATGCAATATAAAACCACTTACAGAGATTCCTTGACAAATGCTGGGTCACTACTAAAGAGGGCTGGGTCTGCATTGCAAGGGATAGGTCTATCCCCAGCCTCCCAGTTAAGAGAACAATTAGCTACAGTCTCTTGCAGAAAGGAGTTGAGTTGAGGACCCTGCTCAGGAGCTGATGAGAGGATATTTTGGTAATGTAAGAGGTAACAACTGCCAGCTGATCTCTTCTTTGTCTTGCTATTCAACTGCCAGTACCCATTTCCTTTGTTCACTAAGTAAAAGGAGGCTGCAGGGTTGAGATAAGGGATGAGAAAAATAACTAAATCCAAAATTACCCAATATACCACGTATGTTAATGGAGAAACATGTGGACTGCTCTAAGCACAGGCTGGCTGCAAAACTACAAACAAAGCTACTTGTGCTGGGTTTTGCCCACAAAGAGCAAGGTCTGAGGGTGTGTGTTGACCTGCTACCTACGGCCAGCTCTGGCTGAAGAACTCACTTCTTTGCTGTAGTACTTCATCACCCCTTCCCTTGCTGATAGGAGAAATTGCCTCTTCTGGAACTGTCTGCGTCCCTTCCCAAGCTTCCAGAGGCATCCTTCACGGCTGCCTGCAGACCAGACAGAAAAGTGTCAGAGAAGGGTAGCACAAGGGCAGGACTATTTAGCTGAGGGTGATGTGGCACAGTTTCAGGTCTCTTCTCCATCTGAGAATTTTCCCCTCCTATGAAAAAATCAGTGGAAGAAATAGAGAACTGTAAGATCTGAATATACCCTTGCACTTGTGTAAGTGCCTTTTCTTAGGAGTTTCTTTTCAAAGCTAGACTCAAAGCAGTGACTGCACATCCAGCAGTTCAAATGTGACAAGCCAACCTTAGAGATCTCCAAAGCTGCCAACAGAACATTGTGCTGTTAGCCTTGAAGCTGAGATCTCATTGACAATCCTTTTACCTGCAGAACAGGGATCTTGGCAGACTCTGGTGTTGAGAAATTCCCCACGCTCATATTTAGCTCTAATCCACTGCTGTCTTAAAACCCTGGAAGAGGAAAACATGGATAAAGCTGATCTGTCTCTACTCTAGTTTCAGCAGCCAGCCAGGGAGACCTGAAAGGGAATCAAATGTAAAGGTCTGCAGCAGTAAATACACCATCAACTTACATGCAGTCATGGGACTTGGGGATGTAATAGTATGGAGGGACCTTTGCCTCATATTTAGCTTTGGCCCAGAGATTCCCGTGATTCCTCATAAACTGAAACAGCAAATAAATTACAGTTAGGTGTGCCACTGCAAATCAACACCATGTCATGAACATAGAATGAGACTGCACTTTTTGCTGTCTTGCCACAACTCTCAGTGTGTGTTTACATTAATTTATAAATTCCCTTTGGCATTACAGCTTGCTGATTTTAGGTGGATGCACCTTTTACAGTATTTACAGTTCTGAACCATGTGTGAAGGAATACAAAACTGTGGTTGTTGATGAAAAGAACAAAAGAAAATTAGGAGAAAAATTATTTATGATCTCCCCATTCCTTCATCTCCCCCCAGATATTAACTGTGATTGTATTATTAACAGAATTCAACTGAATTATGAGACGCTGAACCAACATTTAAGAAGAGTATGCTGCTTTCTTAATTGCACATACTACCAGGAAATATTTGTGAGTTTCTAAACCACAGGAAGAAGTTACTGTGTATATAAAAATACACACCACAGAGTGTTAGGAACATGGTCACCTATCAGTGACCTATCAGTGTAATTTAACTGAGCAGGTCATAAAAAACCCCTCTAAAGTTACCCATGCAGTTAACAGAGTGTGGCTCTGTTGCACTCTCCATGGTGGATGGCACAAGAATTACATGGCAGAGAAGGTTGGGAAATGTGGAGAATTACTGCTTTTTCCTCTGTACCTCTATTAAATTGCTCTCCCAGAAGTCAAGTCGAAGGGATTTGACTCTGCTGATTTCAGGAAGATTGCGATGAATTCCAGAGCAATTCAAACAAATGAATATTCCAAGTTTGTAAGAAGCCCACTCTGGATCTAGACAAAACCAAAAAGAATCAATTAATACACAGGAAAAGGCAAAGCCACTGGCAAGGGTGAAAACCCACATCTAATGCACAGCTCAGGCTTCACACCTAATAAATACCTGGAATCCCACCCCACTGTTTATGGCTGTCACTGTGTTCAGGGGAACAATACCTACTTTTCCCAGTGAACGATGTGGCCCCTGCGTTTGTACATTCTTTAACTGTCTATTTGCTTTAAAATTAAAGTGACTGTGCAGGCAGGTGAATGGCGATGGAAAAGCTCAGCTAATTATTAGTTCTGCATGAAAAGTCGCTGTTGCTGAATTAACAGTGGAAGGAAGGTGCCGACAGTGCGCACTACTGAGAGCACAACGGAGTGCAACCACCTACAGCGAGGACTCTGCGCTGCCCGCGAAGGCTCCTGCTCTTGCCTGCTGCTACATCCTCTGAAGCAGCTTTGACAGGGGCATCCGTATAGGCACTGAGTGTTCTGGCAAGACCATTTCCTTGGATTGCGCCACCACCCACTTCTCCCTATCACGCTAAACAGAAGCAACTTGACGCCTTCTTCAGCTCCTACGGGCTCCCGCCTGACCCACCGGAACGGGCACTGGCGCCAGCGCGGCGAGAGGGCTCCGCCGGGTTTTCCGTGCTTTTCTCTGCCCCAACCCTTGCGCAGAGACATTCCCCGAGCTGAAAATCCACCCCACGCACCCTCCTCCTCCTGCAGCCTCATGCCCTGTCCACAAATACCCGGGGAAGCGCCTGGTGCCGCGGTCGTTTCCTGCCCGCTGCTGCGGTCCCCTGGCCCCGCGGGGCGCCCCGAGAGCCGTGTCCCAGAGCGGNGCCCCGTCCCCTCCCGTGTCCCGGCGCCTCCTCCCGCGGGCGGTTCGGGGCGCGCGGCCCCCCCGGCCCGGTCCGCGGCAGCTTTCCCGCAACGAGGCACAAGTTCCTGCGCTGGCAGGTCATTACTAAGGGGCCTGTGTCCAGGAGGGCTCGTCCGCGCACCTCCAGGTTCGCCTCAACCACACCTCCCTCTATAAAAGTAAATTTACAAAGTTTGCTGGGGAACAGAACGGCCTCGCACCCCAGACAGTGACCGAAAAAGCATCGGTACCGCCGGGGCAGGTGAGTCCCGCTCTCCCAACGCAGCTCTGCCCCACTGCGAGGGCTCAGCACAGGCTCGGAGGGAGCTCGATGACACCAAGCAGTGCCAGAAAAACCCTGCCCACATAGCTCAACAACGGGACAATACAGCATTTCAACCCTACTGAAGATGTTCCTCTTCCACGATAAAGCAAATGCCAAAAAGTCATGCCTTAATATTCTGTTTATCTAAGACAAAAGACAAAGAGAAAAAATTGAGACAAATATTTTCAAGAAAGTTAATTCAGAAAAAGATTGAGGTATTCAAATATTTTTCTAGTTTCGGGTTAAATTTATTTTGCATTGCTAATTTGCATTGCTATAGTGCAGTAGTATAATACACAATGCTTCTTTATTAAAAGTTTACAATCTTGTAAAAACACTGTATTTTTGTAGATGACTACAAACTACAGTAGACATATATTAGCAGTTCCAAATACTGAAACCTTTTTTCCATCTTCTAGGTACTAAATAGTGTTATGTCTTTTATTGATTTGTAACTATTGTGAAGTTATGAAATACACAGCAGCAGAATATCTGAAAGTTTTTCAACTACTTACATAGAACCTCTTTCTAGCATTCACCCTCTAGGAACTGTTGCTTACTGGAATGTAAAGGTGGATTTAATTTTCCCCAGGTAATCTTGCAAATCATACACCAAAGCTTTTTGCTTGCTTAATTTTTGTAGTGTCCTTACAACTCCTGTGGAATAAAAGGAACATTTGGTATGACATTTGGGGAGCGGTTATTTATATATATGCATATATTTCATAAAGACTTGAGACAGTCTTGCTCTTGAAGGGGTCCTTCCCTCTTCCAAATTCTATTCTGCAGTAGCATTAACAGTCTAAGCCTTTGGCTCATTCTTGCAACCATACCTGCTTTTTTCTATATTATTCATGGGATGGTAGAATAATGTCACCCTCATTTACATTCTGGAAAGCAATATTGGAATGACAGTAAAGAGAAAGAAAAGCTTGAAACTTGGTTGAGATTTCCCCAAGCAGAACAAGGTTGTTGGTTTTGGTTTTAAGTTGCTGTATATTTACTAATAACTGCTGCTTAAATGGGAGAGTCATTGTGAAACTCCAGGGTTGTTTCTACTTCTGATTTCAAGTCACAGAAATTAGCTGGAGGGCAGTACATAAAGGACTAACCAGGGCTCAAACTATTGCAGGAAAATATTTTGCATCAAAAGCAGGCAAATTTCACAGCACTGGAATGGAGCTTGTGAAGCATTTCCTTCTAAGCAGAGTTAGTCAAAACCAGCCCCAGGTCCCTCTTCCTCAAGCCCATCCCTCCTGGAAACTTGCTTTATTCTAGCATACAAAAGATGCTCATACTTGATGCATAAAAATCCAAAGGTGCTAATTTATCAGAACTCAAATCATCACACGCAGATTATCTTTCATTCAGAGTAGCTTGAGGGGTTTCATGTGGTAAATACCTGATCAAGAAGGGAAATACTTGAATTCCACCTTACCTCGTGGACACCACAGCAGATTCTGTAAACAGCTTCTTAAGGCAGTTATTAAAACTAGAGAGCTGACTTCAAAAGAAGGTAAATTGTCTCTCACTGCTTTCTAATTTGGGTCTTTTTGATTATCCCTGAATTTCCTAATATACTACTACTTTATAGGACTTGTTTCTGGTTTATGTAAGTCCTCAGTGTGATCCAGTTAGATTGATAGTACCTTTAGAAAGCAGTGAACAGATACAATTTTACTTATTAAAAAAAATCAAAATGTGTATTTATTTTTACAAATCATACAGAAGCACAGACTGTTGATACAAAAAATCAAGCCATGAGATTTTAACAGCCACCACTTTTTTTTTCTGATAATTCTGGACTATGGAAAGAGTAAACTATAATGATCTACAATGCAGAAGCTTAAAATAATTTACTGTTTCCATAAATATTTCTAATTCCTGAACATCTTTAACACATGAAAAATGTAAGATGAGACCAGAACTAGCAAATGGCCTTCCTTATTTTTACAGAGACACTGAGGTAAGTGGAGCACCACTGCATGGCAGCAGTCTGACTCAGTTTGAGGAACAGGAACAGTCCAACTGCAAAGAAAAGGCAGAGAAGTACATGGTTGAACTAATTCCAGTTTTAAAATCCTTTAAAAATATGTTTCAGGAGTTTTACCTTTCATTCAACAGAAACATTGAGGTTGTAGCAAAGTCTTACAAATTTATTGTCGTATAAAAATGGATTCAATCACAAATAACCAGGCTGAATTCTTGTCAAATACAAAAAAAGAAGCTTAAGAATAAAACACAATATACAAGACTAGAAGCAGTTAAATATTCCTGTACCCAAAGTAACGCTGGGATAATTGTTATTTACAAAATCTTGCCTAAATCTTTTGAGACCGTGTTGAGCTACAGTAATAATTTCTCTACCTTTTTAGGAAATTAACATGCAGATCTGACAGCTGTAAACAATGAAAGGAATGTATACAAATATATGTACATTGAGGCATAGTGCTTTGTAAGGACTTTGTTCCCTGTGGTTAAAGTGAAGAGTTGATTTTAGTCATTTAGACTTTGGAGGACTTGTTGCACCCTCTCTGTGCCCCCTCCCACCTCGAGTTATTTATTACTTTAACTGCAAATTCAGAAACAAACTTGTTTGAACAAAACAGTCTCCTCAGAAAACAGCAACTTTGCTCTGGAAGTTGTGGCAGTTGGTTGTTACAAAAGGACTTCTTGCTATGTGATCCACAAATCAGAGAGAAGGAGAGCGTTAAGTCCCCACTGAATAGTTTGTGCATTTAATGTTATGAATGCCCTTACTGGACAAGCACCAAACAAACCCACATTTCAGCTGTGGAGAGCAGTATAATGACAATATATATATACATTATTTTAAATACTTATAAAAATTTAATATACAAATGGCTCTGAATATACAATAATGTGGTAATTTAAAAAAAAACCCAAACTATGGTGAGAATACCACCATTAGGCACAAAGTATTTCTGGTGTTGGCAATTTTAAGGGAAGTCCAAAGACAGACCATTTATCGTTTGTCTAGGTATTTCAAGATGAATCCCTTCAAGATAATGCAAGAACCTATTAATACAAAAAAAAAAAAGTAAAGAAGATTGTTAAGGGAACAAAGTTATTTCCAAATATAAGGCAACATTTTTATTATTTTGACAGACAAATGTCCACCTTCCTTGCCTAGAATTACTTGACAAAATATTTTATTAAAATCCTTAACTACCTCCTATAATGAAATGTAGCAACATTTAGGATAACCCAAACTTACCTTCTTTTAGTCTTCCCTTGCTCTTTAAGCTTCTCAGACCTGCAGATACTGCGGAGAGTGGGGAGGTATTCAAGGGTACTGGCTTGCTTATTGCCTAGGTTTAAAGGACTTCTGGAAAATACAGTTTTGATGACAGCCAGCCTCTTCTGTGCTTTTTTGTGAGTGCTAAAACAGAGAATGAACCTTTATTGTTTCATATTCAAGAATGTGCACTGATGATTGTATTTCTTTAGGATCAAAGCCACTGGTTTAAAACTCTATTAAATTGATGCCCAGAAGTGCATCCCAATCCATCAGATGTCTGCAGCTTCTAATTGTGTGCTGCTTACACAGTATCACAAAGCTGCACCTGGACAGAAACATGAGGGCCAGCAGTTTATCTGGCCAAAGCTCTTGTCTTAATCAGTCAGGAGTCTGATCTGGTGTATCAGTCTAGATACAGATGTGAGGTTCAGTACAACCCCAACTGAAAGCATCTGTGGTCTTCAAAAATAAAAAGCATTATGCAATTGGTATTTGCCAGAATATCAGTGTCAGGTCCAGTGTATAACCCATGATATAAACCTGGTCACAGGATGCATGGTCAGATCCATTCTGCCATTGCTCCTCTGGGTACTGACTTAACAGAAGAAAGGATCTAAGCCATTTTCCTGTTCAGACCCCTGAATGGGCTTTAAGTACCCATTGTGCCAATTTTACCTATGAGGACCAGTTTATGTTAAAAACAATGTTTAATGCCCACACTTGATAGTATTCTTTGGTCTTTTACAATGTATTAAAGGTTATTCTTTGTCAGCATAAGTTACTACAAAGAATTTATTTTGGATTTTGTTAGGTCTTCATCAAGCAGCACCTACCAACAGGCTTAACATGAGTTCAGTATGAGCAGGTGACAAATTTGCATGTTTGGTACTTGCAGAATCCCATGTCTTGAAAAAGCCATTCATTTGGGGTTCTGTTATTCTTTTGGGGGTGGTGGTGCTGTTTATCCATTTTTAAAGTAACTAGACTAAGGTCACCATTCCTTAACAACGTTAGAGTCAGGCTGTTCAAGAAAAGTCACTTTTTGCAGATTGACAAGTTAATTTAAGGTTGTAAAAGCACAGTGAACAATATATTGCAGTGTTTTGAGGCACACTGACAACAGTCATCGTGGTATGAATGTGTATACATCAAACTTGATACAGTCCTACAAATGCTGTTCTTGACAAATAACTGCATTACACTCTAGAAATATTAACAAAGCCTTACCTTGAATCAGCTGCCTGACTGAAGGATATGCAATTCCTTGTGTTTGAGACAGGCAGAGTGAGTCCCTTCAGCTGATCACTTTCAGGTGTTTTACTGGTAGTCAAAAAGGATTCCAAGTTTTGTGAAATATTAACAGAACTTTGAGTGAAGCTGAGTGCTTCAATAGCTGCCTTTATTTCACTACAGCTCTGGGAACTCCACCAATCAGTATTTTCTATACTGAACTCATCACAAAGACCATTTCTGATTTTTGCATTTGTCCAATGAAATTCTTCACTTTTAGAAAACTCCAGTGGTTCCCTGGTATTAGTGTTTACACAGCAATCCAGGAAGGACATGTTTTCCACAAACTCAGTCAGTGAATTCAGACACTGAAAAACAACTGCAGACCTTCTTTCATTTACTGAGGTTTTAGTTTTAACTTCTTTTTGTTCTTTATGCACCAAAAATTTTGACTCCTTTTTATTCATTTCAGCACATGATTTAGGACTGTCTGATGGCAAAGTTATGAATTCAGCTGAATAGTTCAGCTCAGAATCAAATAAGTCACTATCATCCAACATCTCAAGCCTTTTCTGAGCCTTTGTCTTTTTAGACTTTTTTCCAGGGCTACTCTTCCTAGAGCAAGAACTCTTGGTAGATCTGTCTTTTGAAGAAACTACAGTAGTCCTTTCAAGTATAGACTTTGAGGCTTCAGACTGGTTTGACAAAACTTGCACTGGTAAGGGAAGAGTAAGTTCAAGATTACTATATACAAAATCCACATGCTTCATCTGGAATTCTGTGAGAAGCTGCATCAATTTATTCAATTCCTCCATGGTTGTGATTTTGTGCTGTGAAATAATAATAATGAAAGCTTTATCAACATATTAAAATACATTTCTTTTAAATAAAAATGTTATTATAGAAACTCTCACACTCCTGGCTTTGTGCATATGAGGTGAGGGACTGTTAGACTCCTCTCTTGCAGGAGACCACCCCAGTTCAGATTATACTTAATAACCACAGAATTCTCTAATTTCTACAACAAACCTTTTCAGAGATTTGCTTCTAAGATGATGCTGTTCCTGGTGATGTTTACACTCAATTGTCTGGCAATCATTCACAGTATTACCAAGTCAATTACAAAAATACCTTAAGAAATGTAAACACATCTTCTGAAGGCAACAGGATGTTCTTAAGGCCAAGCAATGTCTCTACACAGCCTGTATCACATGCTGGAAACTCCCAAAGATGTGAATCATCAGCTTGAGAAAAATCCACCTTGGAATCCTTAAACATTGCAGGACGAATGACATTATCTGCCTTTCTTGTCTCTTCTCCTCCTGCACAGAGATAACAGGCTTTACTTGAAAGGGAACAACTGCATCATGAAATTGATTTTCCACCTCTTTGCCTCAATTCCTGTCACAAAGGATGCTGTAACTGTCACATCTTGCTGTGGTGCTGGAGGAACAGAGCAGCTGAAATGAGACATCTCCATGCCCACATCACTGCTGTCAGTGTTACCAACCCTCTCTCCTGCATCCCAGCTAACCTTTGAAGGAGGCTGTGCCTCACTTGTCACTCCCTCACACCCCTAAACTCTCCCTGAATCCTTTGGGATCAAGTTCCTACCCCTGCCTGCTTGCCAGCTGTCCCACTTTTACCCCTTTTTCAGCTCTCCTGCTTCTAGGTGAACTGCCTACCAGCTACATGGATAAAGAACTGCAAACTCTGAGGAAAATTACTACTGGTTCCCTTCTTTGCCTAGTTTTGCTACTCAAAACATGAAAGGGAGGTATTAAGTACCATAATGACAGGCAATAAAACCCTCAAAATTAAGTTCCTTATGCATTAATACAAGGCTTTGAAGTAGCTAAAAATAGCAGAAGCCTCCCCCCCAAAAATTTAGGAGTCTTACAAAAGTTACCATTTATTCATACACATCTAAAAATGCTTTAATTTAGTCAAATTCATATTTAGATGGATATTTTTAAAGATTAAATTAAATCTTTAACATACCATGAGGTGCCAAACGCTTCTCTTTCAAGCATCCACCTCCACTTCTAACCCAGAACTGTAAGGACAGGACACTTTGTCTGATATCACAGTTATTTGTGGTCAGGAGAGCAGCCAAGTCTTTCACATCTGTGCGGAGGTTCTCAGCCAGGCACAGAGCTTGGAGGTAGCTCACACAGTTTATCTAAACAAGAGACACACAGACCACTGAAACAACTCCTGCCAATCACACTGCAGGAAGTCACACAAGAGCAAATTATTCTATTTATGCCTGCAATACATTTTGCCTTTTAATACAGAAGATTAGTTATTAGTTATTTAAACTAATATCTGAGCTATCAGACATTTATCTAAATACATTCTAAAAACTAAATGAAGTGACTAAGTGATGTTCTTATTGTAATTCTCAGTACCACTAAATTGTTTGGAAAATAAATCTTCCATGCTAGTAAAAGAGTTTCTAGATGTAAGGATAAATACATTCTACCCCAAAGACATCTCTGTCTCTGATCAAACAAGTATCTTACATCAGAAATATATATAAATCTACCCAAACATTTAAATTTCAAACTGAAATCAGCTGACAATTACTTGCTTAGGATGTACCTGCATTTCCAGACACAGACTTACCAAGGAAGGAGTTTTAAAGTTGATCTCTTCAAAGTAGCCATCAAACATTAAACTGAATGTTGGATCTATAAAGAGAGATCAGTGAACTGTCACGACATTATGATCAAACATAGTTATTTTCTTTATCCATTACAGCAGCCAGTACCTTTATTCAAACCCTCAAATACTTGCTTTACAGTCTCCACTCATTTAATTTTGCATTTAGGAGCAGTATTCAACCATCACCATTTACAGCCTCTAATTAGAAGTGGCTCTTCTGTCTGTAAAGCTAATTACTGTCACAAACACTACTCACCATTGGTGGTAAGAATCACAGGTCTCTTTGCAGTTGCCATGAATGTCTTTATTGCACTTAAAAATCCTACATCTTCATCAAATATTATATCCACCTACAGAAAACAAACATGGTATCAATAACCTGAGCAGCAGTTACAAGCTGTGAGCAGTCACAGCAGATTTCATATGAATTTTACCTCTTCAAAAAGAATGAGAGATGTTGCACTTTTCCTGTTGTGTTCTCCTCCTTCTTCTTTGTTTATTGACTTAATTTGAGCATCTTTCTTTACTTCCAGTGAATTCTGAGTATTTCCTGCAGATGGATGAATAATTGAGCAGGAAGGAGGAGTGAAACCATTTAATGCTTTCCAGGTACTAGCTTCAAAAATCCCCCATGTATCAAATGCTTAAGAGAATCTGTTATTTTCTCTACACAGCTCCACATACATTGTGTAGCATTTCCATCTCCATAGGTAATTCATTATTAAAAAGGAATACCTACCTCCATTTTTTTCTTCAGATGTTGCTTCCTCATCAATACCTTTGCGTTTGGCAGAAATTTTGAAGTAGTTTGCAAGTGTTTTAGAGGGCAAGCTTCGTTTTAATCCTGCTCCTTTTGGTGACACTGGTGGTTTTCTTGGAGAAATAACTTTCTTTGGAGAATACATTTTTTCTGCAAGGCATGTTTTATATTAAACTTCATCTGGAGATATAATGTCAAACTGATATTTCTCAGACAAATTTAAAGTAAAACCCATTTTTTATCTATGGTAAATGACAGGTTTACTGTGCTGATTTTTTGCTTGTTTTCCTTTTCTCTTGTTATAGGAAAAGCTTTCTGTTCAACTCTCTATTCAAATGCCACAGCACTTGCTCCACCACTGCAGAAATAACGTAATCAAGAGTCAGTATTTTAATAAAGTCATTATTTAATTTGGTCTGTAGTTGTGTTAACCAACAGACCAGTTCTTACTATTATGGCCAGGTAAGCTAAATCTGCTATCTTTTTAAAAACAATTGATATCTAAAACTTGTTTTGGGAATTCAGTCTTTAGCAACCTTCTTCCCTCTGTAAAACCCACCCCATAATTCAGACCAAACAAAGAGCCCCAGATAAGAACCACAACACTTACTTGGTGACTTGGTAGTGCTACAGCTGTTAAAAAAGCAAGGCTTGTGTGCATTCACACCTTTTTTGTCCACTTGATGAGACTGAGTAGCTTCCTTCAGCTGAGACAGAATCTGTCTCCCACTACGCTGGCAAGAGGCATTGACTTCAAATATCTGCAATGGTATTTAATTTACAAAAAAACCAAAATTAAATTATAGACATCTTGTATTACAAATGCCTTTGTATCATTAGCTATAAATAAGAAAAATGCACTGAGGAAGGAAAGAACTCCACAAACCTTAAACCCAAGCTCCTGAGCACAAGCATACACTGCAGCAGTTTTCCCCACTCCTGGTGGACCAGTTATCAGAACTGTATTGCAAAGGGCTGTCTCTTCCTCAAGATCAGATTTGCTATCTTTAAAGTCAAGGCTGCTTAAAGAATCTGTAGAATTATTAAAAAGAAAAGAAAGGATTACTGTTATTTTTTGCCGACTTTTAACAAAAGAGAAGCTATATGAATTCTATCAGTACCTTCTTGCTCTTTGTCCTCCTTTTCCCTTTTCTGATTTCGTTTTTCTTCCAAATCAGCTCTCTTTTTCCATTCTTTTAACCAACTATAAAAGAAAGGAAGAAAAACAAGAATAAAAACTGCTGGTGAATTAAGTGAACCAAATTAAGATGGGATAGAATATAAAACTAGGGGACATCAGCCACTTGTTACTCCACCTATCAAGAAATGTATCAAGGAACCTTGATAGAAACCTATCAAGTCCTTTCAGATAAAAGCAAAAAAATGTTCAGGATTTAATTTTTTTGTAGAAAAGGTTTCCTTTTTCATTCTCCATTCTGTTAGCTGACTGGTATAAAAATAAGTCATTTGGTGAACTACTTATTCACTCATAATTCAGTGTTGTTTTGTCAGATGGATCTTTAAATTCTGTACAAGAGTCACACCAGTAACTTAAGCACACACAGAAAATTTAACTGAAAGCACAATGTGTTAGGTGGACTTCAGTGCTAAATTCCTGTCAAAAGCAGACAGTACAGCAAGGTCAGGTTTAGGATGCTTGTAGGGAAGTACAGACAACTACTGCTCTCTCAGTACTTGAGCATTATCAAGGAAACGAGGTTTTGAGTTTATTTTGAGTTCCAACTTCTGACCTGTGTAGTCTTTCAATTTCTTTCTTGTTCCCTACAAGTTCACTGGAATCTTGAGGCTGATATTTTTCTGTCCAGAGCATGTCTTCCTTTTCCACACCTACAGAAAAAATATTGTCCATTTAAAAACATTTCTTCATGCAATAGAATTGATCAAATCTAGCAGAGTATCAGGACTAGATTTGATTTTTGCATCACAGTGGAAAGCTGACATAGATCACACATACACTTCCTCAATGCAAAGATTAAAACGAGACAGGAAATGCAGTTACCTGAAAGTGCACTTGGATCTGATAAACATCCTGTGTCTTCTGTCACACTATCTGGTTTCTGGGTCTTGTTTTTTCCCAAGTGTGTGGCTTGTCCTGTCTCTGCCTGTTTTTCTCCAGATACGGGAGGAATAAGGCTCCTGGAAACTCTTGATTTCATTTCAGTCTCTGTACCTTCAAGTTGTTTTCTTCTTTTTGATTTGCGGCCTTCCGTTTCTTTCCTTTTCCTCTTTGTTTCCTTCCAATTGTCAGGATGTTTCTCAATTACATCAAGATTTGCAGTGCCATCTCTGCTTTCTAAGAAAAAAAAATTGCAGCCATTTAAAATTTCAGGCTATGTCCATTACTACTGTACATTTGCTTAAGCCATATTTGAAGAATTTGGTCAAAATAACCTAAAATGTGAGGGCCAATTTATTTCCAACAACAGTATTCCTTCATTAATATATTTTTTTAAATTCCCAGTTGCTTTTTAATGCCAGAGAGAGTGAGGGTGATTTTCTCCCTACATAAGTTCCTAACCTTGTGCACTGTTTTCCAAAGCCAACTGCTCTGTTTGCTTTTTCAGGAGCCTGGAATAGTATTTTCTCACTGGAAACTGAGAATTTGAAGCCACAATCTCATCTAGCAAATCTTTCTTAAAAGCATCAGGAAAAGCTGGTCGGTGGCCTGAAAGCTGGAATAAACATACACACACAGAATTACTCAAAAACTTTACACAGAATGCTTTGCATAATTTAAACTGGTAAAATCTTGTTAAATTCTTGTTAAATCCAGAGATTAACAGAAACTGTTAGGAACTGATGAGAACTATAATGTGCGAAATTAGTAACTCACACACAGGGAAATTAAAAAAAAATAAATTACAGGACTGAAACAAATTCGAACAACAGGATTTATTAAAAACATAACTGCAAACAAGTATCAAAACAATTTGAATTTGAAAGTACTAACCACAGGTGCAGAACAATTTCCAGTTTGTTTTGAATTCACAATGGAAAATTCACCAAGTGAGAGAGTGATTTTTGTGATGTTTGTGACTTCAGTACTCAGTTCTTTCAGCTTAGTTAATAGAGGACATGATGGTGATTGCAATTTCCACATTGGAGAACCTACAAAAGAACCCCCACCAAAAACCAAACGAGTTATCTTCTATTCTAAGGAAAAGAAATGGGGTGGTCTTTTCTCTTTTGTGAAGTCTTTTGCTTTTGTCAGAAGGAAATGGTTTCTGCCCAAATCAGTCCAACACAATCTTTATTCTCCAAATTGGAACTTATTAGACCAACTTTTTGGACTAGATATTAAGAATTTTGCATCCTTACCCATGCATGTATAGACTACTTTAGCATCAATTTAATTTTTAAATTTTGTATTCAAAAACATCTCACTGGAAGCTTCTAAGTTTTGTTCTCTTACTGAGACACAAAATAAGAGGAAACTCCACCTATTCCAGTCCTAAGCTGTTCAGATATTTTCTTTTCTGCACAAATTCCTCAGAAATTATTATGTACATTAAAACAGAACCCAAAAGCTTAACAAAAGCTTACAGTCATCCTTCTGCTGTACATGGACAACAGTCTTAAAGCAGGAACTTGCAAGAGAGTATGCTTCCATTGCTGCTGCCTTCTTTGCAATCTGCCTTTTCAGTGACTCTGGCAATCCACTCATCAGGAATTCACGTTTTGCTCTGAATCGATCACCATCTTGAGAATTTTCAGATGCATCTTGGCTTTAATGAAAACAGAAAAGAAAAAGAAAGAAAAGAAGATAGAATTAGTAGAACTTCCAGCTATGCAAGGCTGAATTTAATCACATTCTCTTCCAAATGAGTTGAAGATAGTCTACCAGAGCTGCTAAAATTAATTTTAATGTGGTTAGTTTGAAATTAATTTTGTGTTAAAATTTTTAATCTTATTTACAGATTCGATTTTACATCTAATTACAATTTACAGATTAGAATTTACAGATTTCTACAGAAAAAAATTCTCCTTGTTTTTGTATTTTTATATGCAATTTGAGATTTCTTTTTAATGAGTCATCAACTACATTTCCGAACATCCAATATGGTTCTAAAATGGTTAAGGAACTCTCAAAAAAAACACTAAAATTTTACAAGCAGATTAAAATAATCATCAGTATAAAAGTCATGAATATTAATATCACATTTCAGTAAGTATATTCAAATCTGTAAAATGAGAGAATGTTAAAGTAACCTTGAAACGTATTTTGATTTTTGGGCAACTGCACTCTTGACAACTGACCTGCTTTCATCAAAGATCACAATTGGTTCACCAGAGTTTTGAGCATTTTTGCCTCGACAGGAAGGTGGACATCCCAGTCTCCCTTTAAAAAGGTAAAAAACTATTATTAGAGTAGCACTGATACAAGATTCTAACCTTGCGTCTGTGTTCACTACCTGTATGTTCCATTTAACATCATCAGGGAATCTCCTTTTCTTAAGGAAAATTTGAGTACTTTAAAAAAATTAGTTATAGCTTTGTTTCTAATTATTTCCTCAGTATAGATGCTATTTTCTAACATTAGGAAAAAAAAGGAGACTCAACAAAACATGGTATACAATTGACAATTTTTCGAATGGTTTTCCCCGAATGAAGAAAAAGCAACACATGTAAATAACCTCTGCACTATTAATTCATATAAAAAGGGAAGGTATATATTGGAATATTATACAAGATAAATTAGAAGAAAAGATTAATATATTGCAAAGGCAGCTTTATGAAATTAAGTTACAATAGTCAGTAATATAAAATGTTTTTGTAATAAAAAATAAACACATTCAGTAAAACCCAATTACCATTGGAGTTCTTTGCAACCTTCAAGTTTTTAGACTTCTTCCCCAAAACATCATTTAAGCTCCGAAGTTTCTTTTCCTTCACACTCTGCTCTGTAGTAGTGACACTATCCATGTCTGAACCTAGAATTATTACTGATTCCTAGAGGGAAAGCAAATCAAGTAAGAAAGGAAACCCAACTTTTCCTCTTTTATTAACAATACACTGCAGATATCTACCTTAGCTTGCAAACATTTCAGGTAAAGAATCAAGTAGGAATCATTTGTGTTGCTTATATTAATAACAAATAAATACAAATATTTCCCCCCCCAAAGTACAGCCTTACATCACTTTCTTCTGATTTCTTCTTCTCAGCAAGAGCTCGCTGTCGAGTCGAGCGCCTCACGGGAGCTGCTGAGTCTTCACTCACTTTTGATCTGTTCTGCTGTATAGCCTTTGCTTTTTCAATCAGCTGCTTTGCTTTAGATATGTTTTTAGAAGTGGAGTTTATCTGTTAACAAAGAACAAAAAACTGAAATAGCAATTAATAGCACTTTCTTCACTAAGTATTTTGCATATAATTTTTCACTTTCATAGAAATACGTAATTGTTGCAAAATTTCATTGGTGTCGAAAAGAAAATTAAGTAATTGAAAGGACAAGCAAACCAAGATGGTATCAACAGTTCTCAAAGGGAGTGAGAGCCCTGCAAGGAGATCCCAAATTTTTTCAGGGAACAAATATAATATGGGCAGTGATATTCTTAAGGCTCAGTTGTTCTGCAGTGCTCAAACACTATCACAAATCACTGGATCATTTAGGTTGGATAAGACCTCTGAGATCATCAAGTTCAACTTCTGGCCAATCACTCCCTTGTCAAATAAACCACAGCACTAAGTGCCATGTCCAGTCATTTCTGTTATGAAAAGTGGATTTTTACTAATAAAACATGTTTTAAGATCTAAGGTACAAGAAACTATCTCAAATTTCATCATAAATCCAAGTATATTCCCTTTCCAAAGGGCAGCTGGGAACTGCCATATTTTATTACACAATACTGAATATACCACAGTTATACCCATAGAGGAAATGACAAAATACTGACACCAATTGTTACATAAATTACCTTTGTGTTTTTGGAGTGAAACTCTTCATTTTTCATTGCTTCAGTTTTATTTGATTTTGTAGCTGCTTTAATACGTGTAAACCTCATTCTAATTAGAGAAAAAACATATTATGAAATTATTACTGGTTAATAAAGGGAAATGTTACTCTCTATTTCATTTTCAAAAGCCTTTAAAAATGCAAGCCCCAGCTGGTGGTTGAGGTTTTTTTTGTTGGGGATTTTTTTTAATGTCTTTAGTACATACACATTTATAGTCACCTTTGGTTCCTCTCTATTTTTACCCACCATGATCAGTATCCATGCAACTTTGATACACAGTCCATTTACAATTATGTCTTATTTTCAAAATACTTGCATACAATTAATGGAAAAAAGGTAGAATATACTCTAAAAGGTTTACCTTATTGGGCTGTTCCCATCAAAGGGCACAGTAATCACCTCAGCTCTGTACATGTTGCTTTTCTTGCAGGATTGTCTATTTGCTTTTGGGGTAGAAGTCTCTAATGGGCAGGCACTTAATTCATCTGCAGAGCAGGCACTTCTAGCCCTGGGCTTTTTAGGTGTAACATTTGTTGATGTTTTGGTTTTCTGCTGTCTTAAACTCCTCCTTAACTCACTCACTTCTGGACTTGATAAAATTATTGCATCTAAGGTGTTTCCCACAGTAACAACACTAGCACCTGAATCCTCTTCTCCAGTGTAATTGCTGGTGTTTGAGACATCAGTTTCCTTAGTTTCTGAAGCCTTCTTTCTTCTGTTTCCTTCTTTCTGAACCTTGCTAGATTTTCTGGGTTTAGTTCTATTGCTTTTAGGTTTAGAATGTGTACATTTGTCCACATAATCTTCTGGTATCCCACTTTCTAATCCTTTATTTGAAGGAACGACATCTTCAGAGCCCTCTTTTTCTTTTGAAGACTTTGCAGCAGCTTGCTTTTGTTTTCCAGGTGCCTTTTTAACCCCACTTTTTGTCACATCTGCTGTTGGTTGTCTAAAAGCTTTCATAAACTGATGCTTTTCTTCCAGAGTACATTTTGGCCTCAGAGAATCTGCACCTCCAGTCTCCAGCACAGCCAGCTCCAATTCTTCTTCCTCAATAACGACGTTGGATTTTCTTTTCTGAGTCACCTGTTCAGTTTGCTCACTGTCCAAGAGGGCTGGGCTGCTTTCTTTTTCCCCTACACGTCCTTTCTGCTTCAAAAATATGGAAGCTATTTTCCTAGAGCCTTTCTGCTCCTTATTTGAGGGAGGTAATTTAGGGGGAATGGAATGAACTTGTGCAAGGACAGTCACTGTTCTGAGTGGCAGCTGTTGGGATTCCTCACACTTTTCTGGGTCACTAACACTGTCATTTTTGTCCACTTCATTTGCTGTACCAGAAGTGTCCATTGCTGACTTTGTGTCTTCTTCAACATTATCTTCTCCCTGACTTCTCAAGAAGTCCTCAAATGACACTGTTATTATACAATTATTTACCTGGGATGTCCCATCATCCATATGAACCTCAAAACTGGAATCACCAATAGCAGCATCACACTCTGCTACTGTATCTGTCTTCTCTTCAGTCTTCTTTTTACTCATTTCATTCTGGTTTTCCAAATAAGAGCTTTCAGACAAATCAGTATTTACTTTGTGCTTCCTTTTCCTTGATTTTTTAATCCTATTTTTTGATCCATTTGTTTCACAACCAAAGTTTTTTGCATTTTTTCTGGAGGGGATAACGTTAAGGAAGTTCTCACTTTGATCATTATCTTCTGCTAATTCTCCTGCACATTTTTTGTCCACTAGAGTACAAGAAGCAATAAAGTCATTACTGTCTTGTTGCAATCCTGTAGTTACTGTGCTGTCATCACTACTAATTTCTATTTCAAGGTCATTCTCAGATTCTTTCATTTCTTTTGGCATATTATTTAAATTAACTTTTTTCCCTTTTCTCTTCCGCTTTAAAGATAATTTACACTCTTTGTCATCAGCGGCCAACAGTGTTTTATTTTCTCCAGCTCCTACTGGGAATGCAGCATTCTCAGTTGCAGATGTCTTTTTAAAATAATCCAAGATATTGTTGGATTTTGATGATGACAATGCTTTGTCCACTGGTTTTGCTAATGGTGAAAAATACCTTGTGATTGTTTTTACAGAAGCATCTTCCTCTCGCCGCTTCTTGCATGGCTGTAAAAGGTACAACATGAATCTTAGTTTTAAAAAACTTAAGATGACTTATATAGAACTTTTTCAGAAGACAAAAATTCATGTTAATGTGCTCAGACTGGGCACGCATCAACTATTTCTCCATGTTTTCAAAGGCCATCTAAGCCTGAAATAAAGATTCTTCTATTTCAGATAAATAAAAACCCTGTTCTGAAACCTTGAGATGGTCAAAACTGAACAGGATCACAAAGTCTTCAGAACAGCTCTGCAGGGATTTCACAATACTAGAAGTCTGAAAGTCTAGGTCAATTCAGATAATCGACCTTGAGATGCTCCCCAGAGCGTCTGTGGTAAGAGGAAATTCCAACATCACTTAAAAAGGTCTGATCCAACCGTAAACATCTCACATATCTTAGGAAGACAGTGTACCTTTAAGAGGACTTAAAGTAAATGAACACAAGAGAATTCTTATCTCGTATAGTGATTTAAACCATGAAAGAGCATTTACGTCTACAGCTCCTAGAAAGACTTTGGCTCATAGACTTTTGTAAATCATGGTTTACCAGAAACTGAACTCCTCGGAAATCACATCCTCTGAAGCAGAAAATGTCTCTTCCCAAAGCCCCTCGAATGCGTTTAATGACAGCCCGGCCCGCGGGGCTGCGCGGAGCGTCAGCAGCGCCTGGGAGCACGGGCCGGGGCGGGCGGCCCTCACAGCTCCCGGGAACACCGGACGGGCCGGGTCACGGCAGAACGCCAAAGGGGGCGAATGCCAAAGGAGCGATCGCCAAAGGAGCGATCGCCAAAGCGGGCGATCGCCAAAGGAGCGATCGTCAAAACGGGCGATCGCCAAAGCGGGCGTCCCCCGCCAGCCGCAACCCCTCTCTCCGCCCTCACAGCGCGACCCCCGGCCCGCGTCCCCACCTGAACGTCGCCGTCGTCCCCGGGGAGGACGGGGGAGGCGGCCGCTGCGGCCACGGCGACCCTGCCCACCATGCCCCGGCTGCTGCGGGCGCGGAGCCCTCCCGGATCGCTCGGGG
>WBNO01007210.1:171-30649 GCA_013400575.1 Peucedramus taeniatus | reverse complement strand
CTGGAGTGGCGGCGGGCCCTGGCCGCTCCTCTCCCGGGACGCGGTGTGTGTCCGTGGCTCCTGTCCGCCGGGAGAGCCGGGATGGGCTCCGGTGTGCCGGGGGTGGAGGAGGGGGAGCCCCGCCGGGCCGGGGGTGATGGGAGCCCCGGGGGTGATGGGAGCCCCGGGCCGGCGTGCGGCCTCGGCGGGTGCCGGAGATGGAGCCCGTGGGAATGGCAGATGTGCGACGTGTCGGAGGAAGGGTTGCGAGCTGACGTCTGTGACTGAGCTGAGCCTCATTTTCTGGGACCACAGGGAGCTTTCCCGGGCAAGAATAAATATCTTAAAGAGCTACGTTTTCCAAAGTAGCTGGGACGCTAAGTCTGCTTTCGTAGGGTGTGTGGTGCCCATCCTCACAGCCTCACCTGCCTGGGCGAGCTGCTCCTGGTTTGGGTGCTGTGCTGAGGGCTGCCGTCCCCATGCACCGCAGTGCCTGGCTCACGTACTCGTGGGTCAGGCAGGAGGGCTGCCCGCATTCCAGGTTAGCTGGTTTGTCTGCAGCTGTGAGGGAGCCAGGGCAGAGCTCCCGTCGGGACCGTGACCCGCCCGCCGGCAGATGCAGATAGGCCCGTGTGGGCAGGGAGAGCCACGGTGCAGGGCCGGCTCCTCTGCTCAGGGAGCCTCTCTGCGTGTGGGGCTTTGCGGGCTGGAAGTGATGCCTTGCTGTCTTTGATTCAGCTCTGCGAGGGGTAAATAAAATCCCAAACAAAACCAAACTTAAGAGAGTGTTTCCGTGGTGACCTGTTAGTTTTTCTGAAGCAGATCCTGTTAGTGCAGAAGCCTGCTGTGAATCTGCTGGTGAGTGTCCTGCTCTCAGAGCGTGTGGGTGATCACTGGACAATTAATTAGTCAGCGTTGAGACCACAGGCTGCTTAAGAAAATGAATTGTTCATGGCTGTCTTTCATCCAAACCTTGTCATCTCAAAGTGTTCTGGGCAGAGAGAGGCAGCCCATGTGCCTTTGTGCAGTGAGTGTGTAATTAGCTCACCTTTCCTTTTGCTCTTGGGGGCAGTTCCCTTGCTGTGTGCATGTTTCTGTTTTCTCTCTTTCCATCTTCAGGACCACTTGCTGTTTTGTGCACATCCAGGAGTTCCCTGTGTTCCCAAAGTGTTGAGTGTGCTAGACTGGGGTTTGTACAGTGGCAGTTTTATCATCTGAGGACTGGTTGGCTGATGTGATGGGACTGGATGTCTTACATCCTTTTCCTTTGGACCACTGGGGCGTGATTTTCTGCAAACTTCACAGAGCTCTGTGTGCTCAGGGACTTGCATTTCCTCTTTTGCATGATGAGCAGTATCTAATTCTGGGGCTGAGCTGCTGAATTTGTATCTGCCTGTAATGGAGGTAAAATGCTTGGAGAAGTGAGCGTTCTGCCTTCCTTTGCCCCACCCCTTCACAAAGCTAAATACTTCCTTTTTTTTTCCTCAAGCATTGAACTTACAAGAAAAGGGAAACAGAGCTGTGTGGCAGCTGCAGAGCTTCATGAGTATTTGTTGAAGAGGAAATTTATTTTACCTAACCAGAGAACTTCCTGTGTTGGTTGTCTGTACTTCTAAAGATCTAGAAATTACATGTAAGGCCATCAGTGTGTTGCAGCATTTCCTTGTGTGCGTGACTTAGAAAAGTTGTTCACAGGGAGATGTTTACTTCTAATTTTTGCATCTTTAGCTCAGGGATGTTCAAGTGTGTTTTCTTCCCTAAAAGCCAGATTCAGCAAGTTTGCAGACATTTTAATGAGCACTTGTAGAACCTTCTGTGGTCGGGTTCTTCCGGAATCAAAACAGACTTGCTGTTCACCCTGGCCAGTCACCAAGGGTAGCTGTTTGAACAAAATGGAAAAGAAAGCAGTTTTATGAGGATTTTAAAAATCCAGTGAAGTGATAGCACTTGGAAAAGTGCTCCTAGATAGTCTTCTAAAAGTCTGGTTTTTGTTTGCAAGGAGGATTACTAGAGGATGGCAGAGTGGTTTTTGAGTAGGATTACAGCAGTGGGATTTTCTTGAGGGGCAGCAGGGAGGAGATCTACAGAGCATTTTGATTTTTCTGACAAAAAAATTCCTTGATTGAAGCACCCATAATCCAGGTTGTATTTTGCTTAGTTAATATGCTCTTCCCCTCGTCCAGGCTGGTTTCTTTGCCTCCCTCCCTGCTGTATGAGTACTAAAAATGACTTCACTAATTTAACTGCCAGTGGTCATTTTTTAAAGCAGACTCCACTCGCAGCTTTTCTCCAGCAAGTGCAGATGAGATGCTTCAGAAAAACAAAAGATGTGCATGGCCTTTGCCTTTATCCTGAATCCTTCTTTCCTGTTACCTGAATTCAGATCAAGGACAGTGCAACGTTGACCAGAGATGTGCTTGAGCAGCATTTTAGTGATTTGAAAGGGACCCTGAAGAAGCTGCTGGACGAGCGACTGACGTCCCTGCTGCAGGAAGTGGATGTGATAGAGCAAGAGAGCATCAAGCCCCTGGATGAGTGCCAGAAGCTGATAGAGCATGGAGTCAGCACAGCTGATGATCTGCTCCGGGAAGGTGAGGCAGGACCTGGTGCTGAGTCTTAGCTCTGCCTTCCAGTGTGGGTCTGTCAATAGTCTGGAATATTCCCATTATTATCAGTGTGTTTGGCTCATTTTGGACTTATCTCGAACTAAATGTTTGATTGGGTAGATGTAGTGAAGAGCTGATCATTATTATGTCCTACAAATCTGTATTTCAGCATTTCATTCCAATCCTAGGGTGTACAAATGTCAATGCAGCCTCTCCTGGAGGGCAGAAGTACCTATTTGAGAATTATTTCACTGCAGAGACATTCTCTACCTCTTCAGGCTAGACAGAAAAGTATGTCAGGCTACTTTGAAATAAAATACATTGTGGGTAGCACTGTAGCAATGAGTCTGTTTTGGTGAAGAAAATTATGTCTGTCTTGCTGAAATAGCAGCTGAAATAAACACATTGTCCTGCTGAGTGTGATTATGTTTGCTGTTGGTGGGGAACATGAGGAATCAAGTGGCCACTGTATGGGGAAAATTTCTCTAAAGTCTGAAGATGAGGCAGACAAAAATGGACATGTGGAATATTACTGTAAGGGCCAGACTATACCCTGGTGATGCTAAATACCTCGGCAGAAAGGAATGTCACTCTTGCCTGTTTTCCCCAGGCTGGAGAACCTACTGGGAGCATGTCTGAGCCATGAGTGTGTTGGCAGTTTCCTTGCATTGTTCTCGTGTCTCAACTTTAACTTTCTTTCAGCATGAGCTCAGTTCTGGGAGCTGAAGCACATTGAGCTGTGTCCCAGGGGTGGGAAAGCTCCCAATTCCTCCTCAGCCCTGAGCTTTGTCCTGGCTGGGGAGCTCAGTGCCTCCTGCTCATAGGAGCAGTAACTGTGTTTAAAGATTAATTTGTTGGGTTTTTTCCTACCCCCACAGCTCTGGGACAGCTGGTATTCACCTTGCTTTTATTTTAAGTCTCAGGTTAGTGAATCAGCGTGGTGGCAGAAGTTTTTTGTATGAAGTTCTGTGGGTCTGATGAGAAGCTGGCTCTCTGCAGTTCCCATTGCCCCAGGTGCTCTGAGCAGGAGCATCACCCAAGGCTGTGGGCAGGATGAGCACAGGCTGCAGCTGAGGCAGAGAGGAGTTAAGCCTTTGTGGTTATTAAATCTCCTGCTGCCAGTTATGACGTGTGCTTCCCTTCAGAGATTTGTAACGTGTGTAATCCTCCACTTGGAAAAGGACTGAGCTTGCTGAAGTTGTAAATTACCCTAAAGTCAGCAGGCAGGAGACTGGAGCATATGTCTGTAAGATGAAGTGTGGGATGCTACTTTATATGGAAAGCTTAGGAAAATATTTGTATTTATCTCCACACTTCAATGCATGGATTAGATTATTTCCTTCATTGTGACAATAGTAGCATTTTGATTGTAGCAAACAGAACAGTGACTGACATTATCTCTTGCTTTTAAGTGTCTGCTTTTTTATTTTCTGATCAGTGAATGTGCTTTGCTTTTTTCTTCATTTAGAGCTGGTGGAGAAAGGGATTAATAATCCTAATTTTTATCATCTCACCCCAATTCTGCTCCTAAGACCTGAGGCAAATTATTACATCTGTTATGGGTGTGTCTACAGGTAGCTTTGAGGGCTTCAAAAGTTGCTAGATAGGCTTTACACTGTTACCTGTAATTGTATTTTCTAGCTAAGACTAGCAAAAGTGCTGAGAGTGCTTCACATTTAATTGGTTGTTCGTGTCAGAACTGGTTATTCTTTGAAGCAAAGAATGCCTTCTGTGGATGTTGTCTCATTAGGAATATTTTTGCTGTTTGGTTGCAGGAGAGAGTGCAGTCGATGGAGATGTGGGACAGCAGAATGAGAAACTTTGCAACTTTACAAAAAAAGCTTTACATATTCAGCTAGATAGGTAAGACACCAACATTCTGAGGTGATCTGAGGCAGTGGCACATGTGCCCTTCTTTGGAGGGGATCTTTTCTCCTTTGAAAGAAAAGCTTTCTGCTCCATTGCCTCAAAAGATTCATTTGAGGTGCTGCTGTCCTGTTTGTTTCACAGACTTTCTTTGGGGCTGGCACTCACAGAAGGGAGGGGGTTTGCACCCTCCATATGTTCTGTGGAAATATAGGCTGTTTATTTGTGAAGGATGAAGCCACTCCCTGCAGAACAGCCTGTGTTTCAGAGTATTTGCTGACAAACAGTCTGGTTAGGGCTGAAACACAATGTTTGCTGAGTCTTTTAAGTTTGGAGTGCACGTGCCAATTTCTGCAGCTGTTCTCTCTTTGCAAGTCTGCACAGATTCAAGGGTATGGATGAAATATGAATTTGTGGAAGCTGGCCCCTCTCATTACAGCAAACTTTCCTTTCTCAGCTTACCAGAAGTGCCCTCCTTGGTTGATGTGCCTTGTTTATCTGCCCAGCTGGATGACTGCCTCCTTACTATACTGAAAAATCAAATATTCAGACATGGAACTGTGGCATCTCGCCCACCTGTACAGCTGGAGGAATTTGTGGAAAAGCCTGGAGGCATTTTAGTCCGATGGTGTAAGGTAGGTAAAATATCCTGTGTGAAAATCCTTTAGACTTGAGTTTTTTCTTAAACCTAAACAATCCACTTTCTTTCTGAACTCTCTACTGCCTTCCAAGGACTAGTCCACTCCAGTGTGGAGTTAAAAACTTGAAGTTTTTATGGTAATGGTGTCATTTAAAGACAAGGTAGTCCAGTTATGGTGTGTGGCTGGTGCAGGGACACTTGCTTTAGCAGACCCAGGAGAGGCTGGACTTGCTCTGTTATGTTTTTACCACTAAGCACGTTTGTGTTCTAGGGAGATGCAGTGGGTAGAAAAAGAAAAAATTATTATATTAGCTAGTCCAGTAGCCTTTCTCCTCAACACACAAAAACTATTTTTGAGTAAACTGCTGCTGTGGTCTGATGTGGTTTAGTTGTTGGACAGCTCTGTGTTCCTTGGCAGCATCAAACAAACCTTTGTTTTAGCAGCAGCCAGTCATTGGTGGCCACCCTTCAGTTGTACAGGATGTGGACTCAGGTTATTAAACCATAGGCACTGCTCTCAGGTGGGGTCTGATTTCCTGAGCTATACAGGAGTTCCCTGAATTTGGTTGTGCCTGGGGGATAATGGAGGGGTTTTTGTGAGGGGGTGTGTGTGTAAATATCTTTTGACTCAGAGATATCAAAGAACTGGAGATCATTCCCTGGAACAGTTTATGAAGGACAACACTAATTTTCCCTTGCTGTTAAAAACTGGCACAGAATTTCTTCCGCAAAGTTGTTTTCAGCTTTTGGCAGAAGGATCTTTTTATATCTCTGCTAGAATGAACAGCCTTCTGTTAAATGTTTCTTCTTCTGTAGATATTTTCTAACTGTAATAAAATAATTCTGATACATCTTTTGTTGGCTCAGACACTGATGTTGGTTAAGACACTGCTGTTACTTTCTACAAGGCACATTTTCTGCTCTGAAGTACCTTGTGAGTCTGATCACCTGCAGTGCTGTCCTGACACGAGCCCCTCCAGAGGGGAAAGGAGAAGCAGGGGGGTCCCTTTTCACACAGTGAATGTTTCTGCAGGTGGAGGAAGATTTCATACCCCAGGACTACCGGCTGCAGTACCGCAAGAGCACAGCCAGCCCCTTTGAGGACGTGTACGTGGGCTCAGAGACAGAGTTCATGGTGCTGCACATCGACCCCAACGTGGATTACCAGTTCCGCGTGTGCGCCCGCGGGGACGGGCGGCAGGAGTGGAGCCCCTGGAGCGTGCCCCAGCTCGGCCGCACCACGCTGGTCCCCCACGGTACTGCCCAGCCTCCCTTCCCTGCTGCTCTGAGATGGGCTGTCTGGGACATGGCATGAGCTGTCCCTCCATCCTACAATGCATTCTTGGCTGAGGGATGCTCAGGTGGCTCACTGCTTCCTTAGCCTTGGAAAGCACGTGAGCCAGAAGAGAAGCATTATTTTTTTCTCCCTCACTACAACATAAGCATTTTTGATGACCTACAGCTCATAACAAGCTCTTATCTTGGGAGAGGAAAACTTGAATTTTCTCTTTACTTACAAATTTCTAGGCGCAGTGGGTAATGAAGGCTTTCCTTTTCTTACAATAAGGCTTGGCAGGGATTGCAGCAAAGAGTGAACTCCTGGTGAACTCTGAGCTGGAAAATACTTTTGTAATTGCAATTTATTTGAAAAACAAATCTCTCCATAAGAAAAAGGCAAAAACAGACCCTGTTTTTAACATAGCTTAAGCTGCATGAGGTGGACTGAGTAGACATTGGGACTGGCTTGATTTTGCAGAGACAGGACCAAGTTGAGGTTAAGAATTTTCTTGCCTTTTTGTTTGTTTTCTTTGAAGAATGGACAGCTGGTCTGGAGGGTTACAGCTTGAGCAGCCGAAGAAACATCGCGCTTCGGAACGACTCTCAGTCCTGTGGTGTGCTCTACTCCAAAGCTCCTACTTATTTCTGTGGGCAAACATTAACATTCAGGCAAGTCCTTTTTGGGTGGCTGGTGCATCCCCTGTGAGCTGTCACATCTCAGTTGTGTGTAAACCTGAGGCATGTTTGAGTTGTAAATCAGCTCGGCTCCAGTCAAGGTAGTGCCTCTGTGACATCTGACCTTCCTTTAGTTCTGCTTCCTGGCTTTGTAGGAAAACACCTGATGTTTTTGTAGGACCTGCACTTACATAAGAGTGAACTCCTAAGGGATGGTAAAATATAGCTCATGCTGAGCAGATCTGTGGAATGTTGAACTTCCTGATGTTTTGTAGCAGCTGTTACTGGCTGAAGTCAGTGGAGCTTTGCCTCTAGCAAAGCTAGAGCTGACCCTCGGGTCAGGGGTGCTTTCCTTCCCAGACTGTTCACTGGCTCTGAAGACTTTGGACATGAAGACACGGATGTGCTGTTGGGATGACAGTCTGACAACAATGCCTTTAACATGTGAGATAGTTGGTGCTGGTCAGACTACTGCTTGAAACTGGCATTAGAAGATCCAGAGTGGAGAAAGGATCTTGTGAATTTCAAGCTTTCCATTTGACACAGAACATGATTAAAAACCTTGGCAGCTTTGCTGCCTGTCATCCTATCCCTGAGATGATGCTGTTTAACAGGGTATGAGGAATGTCCTTGTGGATATGTCAGTTGTGATTACAGACCTCAGAGACTCTGAAGCTTTGTTTAATCTTTTCCCTGGTTAAATAAAACTACTTGCTGTACAGCAGGCAGCCCCCACAGGCAATTGAAAAGGGCTGTTCATGATACTTTCATGACTTATTCCATGGTGTTTCATTTATCCCTTCTTGATAATGGATTATGTTAACTTTAGATGGTTGTAGTGTGAGGATGCATTCAGTGGCCCTGTCTGAGATGGATAAAAAGATCCGAAGCTTTCATTTGAAATCTGTTGCTAGATTTAACTTCTCTTGGCTCAGCAATGCCTGTGAAATTAAAGGCAGAACTTTGAGGTTTCCCTTGGTTCTCTCTCAGTCCAGTGCTTTTATCCTTTTTTATTGGTTGCATATGAAAATGTTTTGCTTCACATTTTGGTTATGGACTTCTCTCCAAGGGGAGATTGTTTCAGGATGGCAGAGCTTGAACAAGCACATGTCCACAAGAACTGTCGTGACACAAGTCTTGAGGTTGAGGACAACCTCAAAAACTGGTTTTGTTCCTCTTCCAAGGTCTAAGAGTAGCTTCTTGTTTGGAAGTGTGAGAAATTTTCCTGGGCTGGGAGATGCAGTACTTGGTGCTTGACTTCCTCCAGCTGTTGGAACACAAGTTATTATTCACAAACAGCTCTGTGTTCTCTGTGTTCAGGACCCAGGCACAGCTTGTCAGTGAGCACTGAAGTTGTGATAAACACAGTGCTTTGTATCTACATTTTAAAGATAAACTGTGGCAGTTGTCCTGAGGTGAAGCATTTGGCCAGGCTGTAGGGAAACATCACTGCTTTAGGTCAAGGCTCCTCCTCAGCCTCCAGGGAGCTGCCCTTAGGGAAGGGAACATCTCTCCAAAGCTTTGTTTGCTGTGGGGATCCACAGCCCTTGTGGCCAGGCACACAGTGCTTTGGGCTCACCCAGCAGATGCCCTGTGGTGGTCACACTTTGTCAGGAACCCAGCACAACTCTGCTGACAGCTCTTGCTGTGCCTGTGGTGCCCAGGGATGGACCTCTCTGTGCTCTGAGGCAAATGGAAACTGCTGGGGGTTCACCAGGTTCAGTGTCTGGGCTGCAGTGGCAGAGATAAGGTTTTGTTGTGCAGCATTTTTGTTGTGTACCAAAATGAATTTGAAATCTCCTTTAGATTTGCTTTGGGAAAGCATGGTGGATCCCTTCCAAAGGAAAAGCTCCTTGGAGATTCAAGTCATCATTTTCCCTTCGCTTTACAGTGCAAGGCTATTGCTCTCTTAGTGGCATTCCCAGGGGACTGAAAAACCTAATGGAGTGCAAAAGTAAAACATGGTTCCAATTTTATCTTTGCCTCTAAATACTTAACCCATTGTGTGCCAGTCCACTGCCCCCTTTAATTGCTGTTTCTTGAAAGTTTTGCTGAAGTTTTCCTTTGTTTGCCAACAGCCACGGATCAGTCTGTTCTTTCTCTCAAGCTGCAATGAAAATAACAACTGCTTTACTTTCTAGAAAAGATCATCTGAATTTCCTGAGTCACTCAGGCTCTCTGTAAAGTAGGATTTAGCACCTTTGAGAAGTGGCAGTACAAGAGAAAGGACTCAAGTCCAGAACAGCCCTTCAGTGTAAGAACTGTGCAGCCTCGCTCCTCTGCTGGGGCCCAAAGGGAACTGAGTCAGTCCTTGGTCATTTGCACAACTTGTTTGCATTTTCTTCAGAAATTGTCTCCCCAGACTAAAGCTCTAAATACAGCTCAGCAGAGGCCAGACATGTAAATGCTCTTGTGGGCATTGCTTGGTTTGCACCAGGCTGATTTATTACAAAAGCCCAAACCAAATACACTCCTAAAGCAACACCCCATCCTCATCCCATTACAGCAGAACATGCCAGGGTCCACAAAACCTATTTTAGTCATGCTTATTAAATACCTGCTGAAGCTACAGCTGTCTTGCCATAATAGATGATGCTGACCAGTAGTGTGAGATAGCTGATGGTCCAGCTGAGCATATTGTATGCTTCAGACAACTGGAAACCATTTTGAAAGGTCATTTCTAAGCTGTGACAGTGGAGAATTGTGTTAAATAGCACTGGAAGTTTGCAGGAAGCAAAGGTTTGCTTCATATTTTGTACAGATAAATGGAGTATTGCTCAGTGGAGCTCTTGGGAAAGCTGGTAGGAATTTTGGTCATTCACCAGGGATCTCCCCAAAAGTTTGGATGAATTTGTTGAGAGCCCTGGAGCACAGTACAGGGCTCTGGAGTGACGGTCTGGATTTCATGGTATGTTTTGATTTAAAGCTTCAGGTTTTGACTTAACATGTTGCTTGTTAGGATTGAGACCGTGGGCCAGCCAGACCGCCGGGACAGCCTGGGCGTGTGCGTGGAGCAGCGCAACGGCGACGACTCCCTGCAGCGCGACAAGGCCGTGTGCGTCAGCACCAACGGTGAGTTCAGCCACACAGCTCACAGAATTCACAGAATCACCAGGTTGGAAGAGACCTTAAAGACTGAGTCCAACCCATGCCCTAACACCTCAACTAAACCATGGCACCCAGTGCCACATCCAGGTTTTTTTTAAACACATCCAGGGATGGTGACTCCACCACCTCGCCCGGCAGCCATTCCAGAACTTTATCACCCTTTCTGTAAAAACTTCTTCCTAATATCCAACCTTTATTTCCCTTGGGGTAGCTTGAGACTGTGTCCTCTGGTTCTGTCAGTGCTGCCTGGTGTAAGAGACCAACCCCACCTGACCACAGTCACCTTTCAGGAGCTGTAGAGAGTGATGAGGTCACCTCTGAGTCTCCTTTTCCCCAGGCTGAACACCCCCAGCTCCCTCAGTGGTTCCTCACAGGGTTTGTGCTCCAAGCCCCTCACCAGCCTTACTGCTCTCCTCTGGACACGCTCCAGCAGCTCAGGATCCTTCCTAAACTGAGGGGCCAGAACTGGACACAGCACTTGAGGTGTGTCCTCACCAGTGCTGAGTACAGGGAAAGGATGACCTCCCTGCTCATGCTGGCCACACTATTCCTGATACAGGCAGGGATTTTCCTTCCCAAAACCCACAGCCCCAGGCTCTTTAGATCCCTGCATTATATATGAGCAACTTTCATGTATGTGCTGCTTGTGCAGTTAAAAATCCTGGGTGAGATCACAGATCTCCTCTCCTGCTCACAGTTATTGCAGCCTGTTCCATGTGACAAGAGAAATGTAGCAGGGTTACTTCCCTACTTGCTTGCGAAAAACAGAGAGATGTGGTCTTGCACGTTAGTATGTACAGAAAATGAGAAATATTGTTAGATCTGCTGACTGTTTCAGGGGCAGTATTTGTAAATGGAAAAGAGATGACAAACCAGTTGCCTGCTGTTACTTCTGGCTCCACCGTGACATTTGACATGGAAGTTGTGCAGCTGGGACCCTGCAGCAACGAGGGAGGAAACTTCAAGCTTCGAGTAACCATCAGCTCTAACAACAGAGAAGTGGTCTTTGACTGGGTACTTGATCAGTGCTGTGGCTCTTTGTATTTTGGATGTTCATTTTCATACCCAGGCTGGAAGGTTTTGGTCTTTTAGCAGTGAGTAAAGGGATTTTTTGTTCTTGCTGTAAAGTGTGATGTTAAAAGCTGAGTTTCCAGCTGTCTGACAACAATCTGGTAACAAACCCCTGTTTTTATAGTACTTGAACTCCACTGTATTGTACTTCATACTGGATTCATTTAAACAATAATTGTGAAACATTGGATTTGTTACTCGGGAAAAAGCTAGAAACAAGCATTTGTGTAGGCAAATTAATTTAAGCAGTCCATCAGACCTTTCTCTTTTTTCCTCTAGACTTGATTTTTGTCAGTATTTCATTGTACTCGTCTCAGGGTACGCGCGTTGTGTAGAATTAACTTTGCTTAAAGCTGCTGCTCTGTGAAATAAGTGTTTTAGGGGTGGTAATGGACCAAAGTTGTATTTATACCACTCAGAGCACAGTATTTAGAGCAGTGAGGTCCTGCTATGCTTCCTTGTGCACGATGCTGCCTTAGGAGTCTGCGGGCAGCCGCGTCCTCCGCGCACGGTACTGTTCATCCCTCTGCAGGGAGGTCTGAGCCAGCCTGGGGCTCACAGGGAGCCAGCCTGCTACTGTCTCACTTAAGTGCCTTATTTCCATACTTCTTGAACTGTTTTCTGTGTTGTCACTTGGAGTATGTTTTCTAGAGTAGCTGTGTGGTGATGCTTGTGTTGGCCATGCACGGCTGCCTCAAGCAGAGCAGGATGTGATCCTGAGCCTCCCTGAATGTCTTCCCTGGCTACAGTTCACACACAGAGCCTGTGTCAGAGCAAGTCTCAGTGCTTTGGTACCTGAAATCACCCTGTGATTCCTCAGAGCCCTCCTAACACTCAGAGACAACCTTCTCTTACTGTTTGACAACACAAGTGCTGTTGTGATGTGCAGGATTCCTGGCAATCCCAAATTCTGCCTGGGGACATGGGGCAGTCATGCAGGTGTATGGCCCAGGCACTGCAGAGACTGCAGCTGCTGCTGGAGCTCCACCTGGAGTGAGGGAGATGGGCTTTGGGTGGGCTTCAGGCAGGCCCCACCTGCACAGATTTAACCTGGGGCAGTCAGCATTAAAGAGAGGGTGGTAATGAAGCTGTCTTCATTACATAGAGTAGGATGGGATAAATAATAGTGTGAATTAAATGACCTGGAATTCAGAAGTTAGGTAAAGTTACACATTTTTCCTTTAAGGAGCAACTAAGATGGATAGGCTCAGTCTCAAAGAGAGTCTATTCCTGGTTAAAAGATTGCAATGCTACTGGATTTAAGGAATATTTAAAAGTAACACTCATTGACAGGCTTCTTACCTCAAGTTCATTTAAAATTAAATATATTTTATCATGTTAGAGTAGCACTATTTTTATAAAGCCTAGACAATCATACTGCCTTTCCTTCAGTGGCAATGTGCTACATTAGCCCTCTATGCTACCATAATAAGCTTAAAGCATAAAAGCTTATTTTACAGTTAATTAACATTGCCCATACTCACACTGTCAGTACAAAAAAGATCAGCCATCCTGCCTGAATTTTTCCCCAAGCAGCTGTAGCAGGGGTACAAGAATTTCAGACAAGGAGAATGGCTGTTGGTATTTATACCATCTACAGGAGAAAAAAAATGTGTGTGGATTTAGATGAGTGCAAAGAACCTGCACAAGGCAGAGTTAGGGTGGAATTGGCTGGAAGACATGAAGTGAGGAACACGGAGCTGCTGCAGGTCAGAGCATCCACTGTTAGCAACAAAGGGCCTGCAGCACTCAGCTTTTCAAGCTTCTCTAGTTCAGTGTTAGGGAAAAAGAGAATAGTGGCTTATCCTGTGCTTTCAATGTTACTTCAGTTCTCCTGTGAAGAGTGTTCTCAGTACTTCTACAAAAAGGTTCAGTAGATCAAAGCATGTCCTGCTCAGAGGGTCAGGCAGGCACTCCAGAGAGCAGCTGACTTAAATCTTGCTCCATGTAGTAGTGCTGGCTGTTCTACTTACAGACTTCAGGTATCAGGTACTAGTTGTAACTTAGTACTTCTACCATATGGAAACTAAAATTGTGAATTTCCACACTTTTGAGGTACCAACGGGTCAGGTACCTTTTCATCTGCTTTTAGAGGGGTGGTCAGACTGTAGATTCTGCAGGATATTTACTTACATATTAGAAAATAAAGCTTAAACTTTGAATTCAGGTACTTCCAGAGGTGGCAATGCCGTGTCAGGTTAATCAGAATATACATAAAAGCAGCTGAAGATGACTGTGAAGGGCCATGAGAGGCCCCTACTGCTGCCCTGGAGAGCTGGGGAAGGCAAGAGAAGTTTTTCTGCCTTCAGGCTTTAGCTGTGTGTTGAAGGAGGGCAGTTTGCCAGTGGTTCTTTTGTTGTTATTGTGGTGGTTTTGTTTGTTATTTGAACTTGGCACAAGCCTCGCTGTCCAAATTGCAAATGAGGTACTTTCAGCCACCTCTTGGAGCTGCACCTTGTGAAGAGTCTCAGGGCAAGAGACCCAAGCACTAAAGGAACAAAGGACACAAAGAAGCAGAAGAGGCTTGAACTAAAAGGTGTAAATTCTGTTCTTCCGCAGCAGAGTTCAGCTGGATGGAAAACTTGACACTTCCTTTACAATTTGCACCTCTAGCTCTTGGAGCCCTGCAAGCAACAGAGTGTTAATGGCTTATGAAACCCAATCCTGAAAGTTGTTTTCCTAAGCTAGTACATTAACTTACCTCAACTAAGACTTATGTGTCAAGAGAAATTTGAATTTTTTTAAATAAAAGTTTTATCCCTCTACTGTGTATGGTCTAGAAAATTATTTATTGAGGCATAAAGCTGAGCACCACAGCCTTCTAACAAGGTAAGAAAATGTTTTCTAGAGCATTGCAGCCATCTTTAAGAGCTTCTCCCCCTTTATTTTTCCCATTTATTTAATCTTCTGTCCCTCAGAAGTCCAAAACAATTTATTTCCAGGTTTCCCACCTATGCACTTACCTTTATTTCTAAATTTTAACTGACATCTCTTAAAAAATATTTTCCCCTTATTTTAATAAAATTTATTACAGCATCAATGAACTACTTCCCTCAATATTCCATCACAGCTGATTTGTCTTGTCTCCATTTCACTGTTCCCATCTCTTACTGGTGCATTCCATGGTGCAGCTCTTACACATCTGTAGTTTTTGGCCAGCAGCAGAGGTATTTAATCACCTTCAAATAAAGTCCCTGTTGGACTAACACACAGCTTTACTTCACTGCCTTAGTTTTGCTTTACCTGGAGCCTGTTCCAGTTCTTTGGTCTCTTTTAAAGGAAAAACAGCTTGTGAAACCAGTAAGTGAAGTTGCTGACTTGGCAGCTTTCTCTCATAAATACTCCATTCACATGAGCTTTCTTCATGACAAGATGCCAAGTGTTTCTCCTCCAGAGCTGCAGCTTCACTCTCAAACTGAACAGCCTAAAAACTGCAGGTCAGTCAGGGAAGGACTTACCTACTCCAAAGCCTTTGTTTTCTTGGATGTGAAACCACAGATTGTAACAGGGAACACCTCCACTCACTCATGATGGCACCAGACCTCTGTGAATTAAGAAATATTTAACTTGGAACAACACTGTCAAAATTGTCCTCACAGAACACCTCCTGTATTCCCAAAGGTAAAACCAAATTTCTGGTTTGGGGGATTGTATGGTTTGAGAGTTTTGTTTTGTTGATTAGATAAATAATCAGAACAGTTCAAATCATGGGCAACTGCTTCATTCCAGGTAGTGAATCTTTACCCCACCCCTCAAAATTCAAGGGCTACATTCAAGACACACTCCAAGCAATGTACACTGAAGGTTAACAATTCTTCTAACACTTCTGAATATAGTATTTAATGCACTGAATTAAAGATTCAAATCATATTAGGTTCCAGGTTGGGGTTCACAAACCTGTTGTGATCACCAAGTACCAAACACCATTAAAACTTGCCATGAGCACACTGAAGGCCAGATCAGGAGAACCCAATGTTAGAGACAAGAACACACTGCCCATCTGCCTGAGGTCCAGTTTGCAGAGCCCAGCTGGCACAACCTGCATTTCAGGATCTGAATCCTAACAGGAGAAAAGTTCCTCAGTCACTACTTGGCCAAGCAATCCAACTCCTGACTTGTCCCACAGTACCTGGAGCATCCATCCTCTGCAGGCCCAGAGAAACAGGATTTAAATCAACACTTAAACTTTACTCCACAGAAGCCAAATACTTTGTAAAATTTCTGAAAAATTAACCACTTGCATGTAAAAACGACACAAATCTTAGTTCTGTAACTGACAACACAAGTGATGTTTCATTTGCACTTCTCTAAATGACAGTTCTGCACAGTAAAGCACAACTTAAACCCATCTCAAGTATTCAAGTCCTACCCCAAGAAAGGAGAATGAAAGTTATTATCATCTGGCTAAACCCCTGGAAATTTATGGAGATACTTTATATAGAGCTGTAAAAGTCTGGCAAAGGAGAACACATCCAAATTTTAAGCCATGCAGAAGAGAGTTTATAGAGGTGCTGCCTGAGGTGTTTGCACATGGAATGACTGGACACCCATCATGGCAGATTTTGTATTACTGAACTTCATGTACAAAAGCTGATTTCAAATAAAACATTTAATGAAAAACAATGGTTCATTTAAACAGCTGAACTTGTTTTGTTGGGTTTTTTTTTGGGGGGGTTCTTTTGTTTTTACATCTACTGTACCGTTCAAATTCTTTTTAATCAGCTTACATGGCATCTTCAAAGGAACAAATAGCAAAAGGCATCTTTATAAATAGAAAACAAGGGGATTTTTTCAGCTTTTATTATAAATTGACATGACATACAAAGTTTACTGAACAGAAGTAATTTCATTACTATTTTTGGGGGGATCACCAACTTTTTGTGCAAACAATGCTAGCCTTCTTTTAAGCATTAAGAGCATAACTGCTTAAGAAATGACATAAGCAATAATTCTAGAACTACATCTCCCCTAAAATAATCTATTTTTTACATATGTGCACAGCTTTAGCAAATTAAAGCCAGAGAGAAATGCATGATGTACTATCCAGAGGCATAATTAGAGTTTGCTAAAACTCAAGAGAGCTGGCAATTCAAGGAATTTGTAATGAAAAGCTGCAGTTTCCCTCTTTCCTATTTTGTACACAAAATCAGTGACTAAGAACTTAATACTGGATGACAAATCACATCCACACCATTAGTTAAATAGTCTCACAGTTAAACACATCTTAAGGACCATCAAAATCAGTATTTACATTTTATAAATTTCTGAAGACACCATTAGAAAGCTTATATACCCCTTCAACAAATAGGGAACTGCATCTCATGGTGATGGAATGAAATAAAAAACAAAAAATACCTGTATTTACAGCAGCATTGTTCCTTTATAAATAAAGAATATGAAAAATGAAATATTTTAAGGATAATAAAAAATTGAGGTGATGTCACTCAACCACAGTGCTTGCTGGAATAAAACCCTTCGGTGCTGATACTGTACCAGTAGTGAAACCACTTTCCATTGGAAAAAATCTGTAAACGTATGCATAAAATGTGTTAACAGCAGTGCAAAACTGCTCAAATATAGTTTAGTCAGCATCTTAGTATCTGTATTGAATACAATACATCACAGAATACTTACATAAGAAGTGCAACACATTTTCTGGTCCAATTTTACAGTGCATTTTTCCCTCAAGAGTGGCATCTCGAAAGCCAAAGCTAAACCCACGGCCTGGCCTTGCAGTCTGTGCTGAGGCGAGAACTTCGCGGCAAGGCGGCGACGCAGCGCCTGCAGACGGACACCAGGCTCCAGCCTTAGCATGGCACCCCAGGATGGGCGACCCCAGGCACCAGGGGCTGCACCCACATCCTCTCTGTAGCTGTGTAAATGTGTAATAAAAATATAAAGGAGCTAAATGTTCAAGTTTAAAATGGTACACTGGGCGATCAATACATCAGAATTATCCACGAAACCCAAACTGCTGGTTAAACCTCAAAAAGCCAAGGTGGGACTTCACTGTGTCTGGAACGTGAAAAGCCAAGATCTTTCCAAACAGGCACAAGACAAAGGAAGTGCTAAGTCTGCCAACTTTGATAATTTTTAGTGTAAAAAAAATTGATCTGTAATTTATGATCAACTGATAAATGATTTCAATTACAAGGATCAAGGTTAAACTGTAAATAGTCAGACGTTATTTTCACAAAAAGCTAACTGGAGAATTTCTAAATAAGAAAAGCAGAAACTGTATCCCAATCCCCTTTCCCTAATGTTTCACAACTTCATGGTAGGAAAAACAGCCAGATACAGATGCAAAAATCTTAATATAAAAACGGTTTTACATATACTTAAATTATGTAAATTCCATAAAGTTCTTAAGACACTAATTACTAAAATTACAAAAAGATTTTTATATTGCTCTTCATGCTCAAACTCTTAGAATATTGTCATTACATCACCAAAACCAATATACATGTAGTACTTGCATAAGTAACTGAATAAAAACCCTGTTTAAACAATATCCTTGTTGAAATCATTTATTTCCATCCAGCAGTGCCTGTTTGGAATCTCTGTATTTCTGTGTGTAATTCTTTATAGAGCTCATGCACCCTAGAATGTCACTTCAATGCTTGTCCGTTGAATGACAATTGACTTTTGACTTCAGAGCTTCTGCTTCTTGCTCTGTTTTGTGACACCTGAGATGCTTTCCACTTCTGAAATCCTCTCTCTCATGGTATTTTCACTGTATCCATTTGCTGTCCCACTTTGCTCCTCGGAAGATTCCTCGTCCGTCGGGGACGCCGATTCTCCTTTCTCCAACTTCTGCTGCATCTCTCGGAGCCTGGCCACAGCTTTGTCTATGGACATGATGCTGATGAGGTTAAAGTCATGCATGCTGACCAGGTGGAGCATAAAGTTTCGACACAAGTTCTTCTTAATGATTTTTTGTCCATAATTTTCAACAAACAGCATACAGGCATGATTCATTTGATTGTCAGCAATAAACCTGTCAAATAAGAAAGCCATCATTAGGCAGACAGAACATTTTCCAAAACAAAGAAAGATACTCTACAACATGATTTATCAATATAACTGCAGAGACCAGCTATTACACAGTCCAATATTTTTTTCTTTTCAAAGCCCAAACACTACTAGGCAAAACTTCTTTAAAAGTTTAAACTCTCAAAAGCTTATTACAAGTTATCCTTTAATGACTCTTTCCTAAACAATTGAGCCAACTGAATTTTAAGTATTTAGTGAAATGTGATGCAAAATGATCAACCAAATCTATACTACAATTTATTTGTATCAAAACTAAGCACTGTAACATACCCGTGCTTCATAACATGAAGATTCCATAATTTCATCACTTCTTTCTCGCCTTCGTTAACATCAGAAAATTCTTCAATTTGCTGGAGATTGGGAGGAAGGACAGGAAAAGAAACAAACACAACCATCAGAACTGCCTATCTGCTGCCAAGCAGTGAGACCATAACCCAAAATTCAACTCACACACAAAAATATAAATAAAAAATTCAGGCTCTGCAGACAAGAAAGTTAGAAAAATGTCATTTGATGTAGAGACTTTTGATGATAAATAATGTCCTTATTATACACAGCCCAAACTGTGTGCTCCTGATTCCAGCATCTCCTCTTTGAAGGAGAAAAGCAGCCACAAACAATTAAAACTTGTTTGAACCCAAGGGGATTGAACTAACTTTGCAAACTGAACGCATACTTGAAAAAACAAACTTTGATTCCAGGAGTTTCCATCAACAGTACTTCAGCAAAATTTTCTGCTCCTAAAATGCAGAATTTTCACAACGTATACCCAATTGTTCCCTAAAACAACTGCAGATCATCTTTTTAAAAGCACAATCCGCTTAAAATAACTTTGTACAAAGGGAATAATTACAGTAATGGTTTTCTCCCGAAGCCATTCCGGGTCCTTCTCATCCTCACTGTCCACCTCCATCTCCTGGGGGCGGAGGGGCAGGCAGGTGTCGCTGTGGAAGTAGAGCCGGTTGTGCCCGCTGCTGTACGTCCGCTGCTGCTCCACCTCTCCGTCCTCCGACTCCAGGAACTCTGACATGCTCGCTTTCGTGCGCTTTGGCCTGCCCAAGGAGAAGTCACTGCTCTCACCAGCACATCACAGATGCAAGTACTGACAACTGTCACTGATTAATACCAATTATTTTAAGCTCTAGTTTAAGCAAAAATGTTAGGAAGGGGGAAATCTCCAGCAATGAAATAATCCCCATTAAAAACCCAAGAGCTCCTGATTCAACCCTCCAACTTCATCTTTTGGGGAAGAAAAGTTTTAGGGTAAGGGAGTTAGAGAGCTACATTGTTATGAACAGATATCTCAACTGGAAAGATAGAGAAAAATCACAGGTGAGGTTATCTTCTTTCAGTTACATTTTATTTAGTCATAACAGTGAAATTTAGCACTGTGTATATGCACCTGCAGATTCACAAATCCCCAGGTATCACAAATGTGGTTTATGGGCCAAAAAATTATTTACAGAAAGAGTGGCTGGGCATTGGAATGGGCTGCCCAGCAAAGTGGTGGAGTCACCAGCCCTGGAGGTGTTTAAAAAGACTGGATGTGGCACTCGGTGCCATGGACTAGTTGATAAGGTGGTGCTAGGTCATAGGTTGGACTTTATCTCCAAGGTCTTTTCCAGCCTAGTTGATTCCGTGACCCACATGCAGAGGCTGTTTGCCAGCTCCTACCTGCACACCAGGATGTGTGTGATTGGAGTTCGCTTGACGGGCCCGTTGCGGCTGAAGGCGAAGCCGGGCTGGCGATGGATGTCCTGGGGGTTCCCCGCGTAGGAGCCATCGTAGCACTCATTGATGGACACGTCTATCCGAGCACCTTTTGGATGATACTGGAGCACAGTTGCAAATACTCAGCAGACAGTAATGACAATGCATCAAGAGGTTTGAACAAGTAACCTTTAAATTCTGAATACCTTAAATATCACCTCTCAATAACCTGATACAGCTCTAAGTTTCCTTTCACAACACCCAAATAATTTTTAACCCCTAGAAGCAAATTACACTAAAGTTTCCTTGCTCTGTACTGTTTTACTGTTTTGTATAAAACCATTCAAAACTTAAATATAAAATTAAGCAAAGTATCAGCAAAAGACTGTTAGCAAGAACATTCCTAAATTTCCGAGAGTTCAAGAGACTTCCAACCAAATACAATTACATTGCTTTCTACATCAAAGAACACATTGATGCAAAAGCAGTAGCTACATTTAGAATTCAGCCTCCAGCGGTTACCATTATTTTATATATATATATATAAAATATATATCCCTGCATTTGTAGTATCTGTGACAGACTATACAGAGCTTCATAGTGCTGTACTACAAAATGGGTACTTACAACATAATTAAAGATAAATCTGCTGTGGCAGAGTTTAAGATGTTTGAGTAAACTATAGAGTTTCCGACAGTTCAGCGTGCACCAGGGGCAGTGCAAGTCATCGCGGGCCTCGGTCTGCTGCCTCGTGTTATTGTTGTAAAGGAACTAATGCAAACAAAGGAACAGGCAGAGCAGAATTAGCAGCAAATGACTTTCAGTCATTAAGTTCCAACCCCCAAAACCAAGTTGGATGTCATTACAGGAGACCTCCAAAGCAATAGTTAGATCTTAGGAACACTCTATGAGCTCAGTGTACTGAAACACTGGTATTTCAAGATTTTTTTTTCCTCATTGGAGACCCACCTGTCCCCCTCCAGAAGTCTAACAAGCAATGTCCTTTGTCTTTCAGAACATCAGATGTGTCCCCAGGAAGATTAGTTTTCTAGAATACATCTGTAAAGAGGAGTCTGTGGAATGGCTTTCAGTCTGTGAATCTGAGACTCTTTAAGGCATCCACAAAAAGGGCAAATGGAAATTTACACCCAGCTCCCAAGAACACATTTTAATTCCACACAATATTCAGATTCTAGTTTTTCCCTTTAGTGATTATTTTCAATACCTGGTAAAATATTCGCAACTTCTGTCGAGGTTCATTTAAAACATCTCTCTCTTTTCTTGTTTGAAGGTCTGTAGGCAAAGATTCTTTCACAGCTGGAAAAAACCACATGTAGAGACACATTTCTTTGGTGCACAGGAACAAACATTGTTTCTTACCCAACTATGGAAGTTCTGAGAAGTCCTGAGAAGGGCACTGCTGAAGGAAACAGGCTATTTCAATGGCCTTTGACATAAGTAGCTCCTACCAGCAACAAGGAAGTCTGGATGCTCAACTTCCTTCACAAACCTACAGGCAAACCCATTTCTAACACAAAATTAGCTCCAGCGTTGAAGAATCATTCAGAGAACTTAAAAATGGTCAGGTAAAAAGCAACATTTTTCTTAGTCCATTTAAGCAGGGAATTCTTTATGTATAGTTAAAAGCTGGGAAATAAAAACCATCCCTTCTTTCAGACTGCTGCATTCAAACACATCACTTAAATTCGATTTCAGAAGTTCCACAAGTATCTTAACAGGCAGCAGAAATGTAAGTAAGCCTGGGGACAGAACCACTGCACTCCACATAATAACTTCTACAACTGGGACCTAGAAGATTCCTTACTCTCAGAGTCCCAATCTAGTTACAAGCTTGGAAATGCTGATTACTCTGAAGTGAACTGGGTGTCAATCCAGAGTCTAGGTGTGTTCATGGGTGTTGAAACAACAGGTGCAGCCTGTTGCTCTCTGTACAACTTAAGTTTTCCAGATGTCTTGAGCTTTACTTGCCAACACAAGGTTCTAATACAAAGTCACAAAAAACTGAGAATGAAACAAAACAAATATGGAATCTAGGCCAATCTTCCTTCTAGTTTCTATACAGAGCATGAAGCCATCTATGGAATATCCCTCTGGCCAGTCTGGGTCAGCTGTCCCAGCTGTGTCTCCTCCCAGCCCCTTGTGTCATCTGGCCTCTTTGATGGTGAGATGGTGTGATAACCTGCAAAGTCCTTGACGTAGTCTAAACACTGCTTAGCAACAACTAAAGCATCACTGTTATCAACATTATTCCCATCCTAAATCCAAAACACAGCACTAAAGCACTGAGAAGAAAATTAACTCCATTCCACCTGAAAGTAGGGCACCTCTAAATGCAGAAACTTAAAGAACACTAACTGGAGTGAGTAGGGCAAACCAGACAATCCCAGAAATCCTAGTGATGGATTTTCCCCAGTGTATTTCACAGCAGGATTTAGGAGCATTGTATATAACTACTTCAATATTGTCCTGATGTATAGCTTTTAACCTTAAAAAAATTACAAGATATGGGATACAACAAAGCCCACTCAGTTTTGCTTTTTCCTGCTGAGAATAACCTGAAGCAGCTGCACCAGTGAGCCCTAAGGGTTAAGCAGATGATTATTCAGCAGCAAAACCAAGGTTTGCTTACCTATAGTCTGAGTAGGTTTTACAGAGTTGGGCTTGTTTTCTTGAGGGAGGCTTTCAGAATTTCGTGTTGCAAGAGGCTTAGCTATAGGAGCTGTAGACTTATCATTTGTGTCTCCTGTCCAACGAAGAGTAAACTGAAGTGTAGGTCCCTGAGAAAATGTTTCAAATGGAGGCAACCTCTGGAGAGTGGGGGAAGTAAAAAAAACCCAGCAGGATAAGTGTCTTCATAAAAACAATCATGAGAAAATATTCACAGAATGTAGACTGATGTAATTCTTTTTTAATGCAGGTAAGGGCTGATCAGGATAGTTGAGCTTATAATTGTACTTTTACTATATAATTTGGATCATCTCTGCTTTTTTCATAATTTTATGAACATGTTGAGACACAAATACTTTGCAACCATCTGGAATCTTCATGTTCTTCCCTTCAATCACTTACAACTCATGCTCTCCCAGGACATGTGAGCATGACTATTAAAGTACATACAATCACTGCATCACTGAGCGTTGATTCACCTCTGTCAATAACTTCTCTCTTCTCAGCCCTTCCTCCTACACTGATACATCCTCTTCTCATCACTACATTTTATCAGCACTCTCTTAAGCTGTGTACATAAGATCACACCTGTCTGGGTTCCTCTTTCTTCCCCTTAAATATTCTGCAGTTTGCTCTTTTTTGATATGTCCAACTTGTTAGAATAGCATTTAAACTGCCTGATTTTCTAGGTCAGGAACTCAGAAGTCACTGTAAAGAGACAGCTGCCATACTCAAAGTAGTTGAGTAGACATCTGCTTGTATAATGATTCAGTGTAGCCAAAGCTTTCTAAACTGAAAGCTAAATTAAAACATATGTCCATAGATTCCCAAAGAGAATTATTTCCTGTGAAGACAGGTTTCTTGGCCATAAAAACAATCCCTACCTTCCCATCCAGAATCGTTTCCCATGTTGCTCTTTTCTTGCTAATGGGACACTCTTCCATTTCCTGCATGGCCACTTCATATTCCCCATCCAGAAGTTGCAAGCGTCTGTCAAGACAAAGTATGTCTTATGTGTAAAAAAGCTCTTTTATTGTTTGTCTATTAAAATGCACTATTTCACAGTAAGTAAATTTCCATGAACCTAAAGACATATTTTCAGGCAAATTTATTTGACTAGGTCTAAATCTTAAGCAAACATCACCCATAACAAAGAAAAATATTAAAGACTAAACCAAAAGTATATACATTTTTATGCATGATTTGGTTCTGCTGCAAATCAGTCTCATTTATACAACAGCATGCCTGAGAATGTCCTTGCTTATCATCACTACAAAACCATCTAATGGTTCATCTGTTGTTTAGCATATTGAAGTTATCCAGTTGAATTAAGTAATAGAAAAGAACAAAATACTGTAAAGACTTCTAAGAAGATACAGATTACAAAAGGACATTTATTCAAAACCCAAACTCTTCTCAAAATATACTTATAAAACCTTATTTGGATAAATAACCATTTTGTCAGAATTAGCTGGAGCTGATTTAAGCAGCTTTTCTTCAAGCTCCATTTTTATTGATAAAGAAATCATGTAAGTACCTACCTCTGCCTGGGACCTGCATTTGCCATGGAAGGAACTCTTATTTTCATGTACTGTATTTTGGCTGTTGGCACTATGATCCTTTTCAGCACAAACAACCAAAAAACTGAAATGTTCGCTCAGGAAATGGTCTGGTCCTTATCTTTTTAACTGGATCCAGAGTGCTCTAAGCTATTGACACATGAATTCACCCCACTCCACCTTCTTTAAACTAACATTAAGTAGTATCATGATAATAAACAATTAAACAACATTAGGCCTGTTCTAATTTTAACTATTTGTTTGGTTGTCCTGTAGTAATGGAGAACTGATGTCTTCTATAGCTGTCAGCAGAATGACACCTGTGATTACACCAGAAACACTCTGGGCATGGGAAAAATTATGGCACTCAGAGTGTAAGCAGTAAGGGTATTTCAGAGACCTTTTCTTTGTTTAACTTTTTAATTATGCTGTCACTGATCTTTAACAGAACCAGAGAAATTACGCTTGTCAAAAACTGGCAAGGAACAGACAAACAGATGCAAATTACCAGGACAATATTCAAGTTCACAGATGGGAATTATTTACAGTACTCACTGAATAGGTCTCAGTATGTGATATGAAACCTATAGGTTTTTTAAAAAAACATAACAAGCCTGAGGTCTTATTGTAAATAACAACTAAAATGCAGCCAAAGACAACCTACACTGTAACAAATAACATATTAAGCTTATTATCAAATTTCTAATATTATGGTGACTAAAAGTGATTAATAGAATGATTAATGGAAGCTATATTTGTTTTTACAATATTACCTGTTTTTATCAAATACAGTCATTTGTGCTACAAATGTCTTTTCCCCATCTTCACGATTTGAAGAGTTTCTTTTTCTTCTAGCTGGAAGCTCCTCATTGACATCTGCACATAAGAAATAGGGTATTCAATCATTATATAAGCACAGATTCAAAAGATCCAACAGTATCTATGCACTCACAAATATAACTGGCTACTGATTGTGTCAGATGTGCCATACAATAGAGAAGGACAATGCAATAAAAGAGCACTTAGCTTAACAGGAATCACATTTTAGGTATGTTCTCATGTATTTATAATTTCATTGTATTATTCTGTCAGCATAAAGAATTTGGGATTTGATCTTCCTCCTCTTGTGGCTATAAAATAGTGAGAAATAAAGCTTTTCATTCTACATGTACTCTTCAAGCTGTAACATTTGTGTTGTAACACTTCCAAACAGGATTAAGAAAATAAGTTTTAAAAATTTGTTATTGAGGTATTTTTCTATTGGCTTGTAATTTAGTTTTGCTGAGAAACACTGACAGCACCCATAGTGAGTCAGTAGTGACCAGTGTAGGTGGAGGAACAATGACAGTCTCACTGACCACAGGGCTCTCCTGCACTGTTCATCCTCTAGCAGTGCCGCCTCACACCTTCAGCATCATATTAGTAAGAAGTGGTGTTAAATTTACACAAAAGCAGAAGCACAATTTCTAGCTAGCAGCTGAATTTCAACCCAATCTCAAAAGAGACTGCAAACAAACAAAAGCTCAATCACTCAGTTATTACTGGCCCTTGTCACAGTGTGACCCACACTGCTCATCCAGACAACTCCACGCATGCCCACAAGATAAACCTTGCAAAAGCAGATTTCAAGGTTGAAGTTACCAATGTTTTCATTAGTTTCGCCATTGATCAGTCCATTAAATTCTCTCCTTCCTGGGCGAGTGACTCTGAATAACAATGAGTAAGACTTCACCATATGGCTGTTGCTTGGTTCAAACTCATTACTGGAAACTGCAAGTGATGGGAAGTTGCCTGGTTTTATTTGGCTGAGGTCTGGGTTTAAAGGCACCTGCTTTTTACCTGTAGGAACCTGTCTTATTGGACAACTGACATCCTGCAGCAAAACAAGAAAGATAAGGTTCAGGTTTTTAGACTTCAAAGTAAAGACATTAAATATTTAAATTGATGTCATTTCTAAACTGCATTTGTTCTGCCAGCTTTTGAAAATAAACCTTATAATAAGCCTTGCAACAGATATAAATAAAAAAATCTGGATCGATCCCAGATTTTAAATGCAAACCCAGATATTTTTAAGTGTAAATAAAACTGGCATTCTATAACCCCTTCTGGCAGCAGCCATCTTTCTCTATGTGAATAAAATAACACTAACATGAGGCACTTAAAAAGATTGTAGAACAGTCATTTATACTAATTTAATTCTGTTTACCTGAAGAAATTAAATGTTCTGGTTATATGTATTTTTTTTCCAAGGGCTTTCTGTCTTTTCCTTGCAATATTTCAAAGTGCATTTTTGCTATCTGTGAGATAAAGAACCACTTACCTAGGATTTATTATATTCAGTTACCTCTCAAAGAGATCATTGAACATTGTGTAGAATTGGGAAAACAAGACAAGATGGCCTAAATATGAAACTTGCAGCAAAACATTTGGAATAACCATTAGCACCTCCTGATCTCACTACATTTATCCACACTATAATAATTAACAAAATTGGCTAGAAACAGTATTAATTCTTAAAAATCTGTCAAATCAGCCTATCATTAGGGAAGAACACAGAGCTCAGACTGCAAATCTTTCCCTTGCTGGTTAAAACTTAAAGCCTTACTGAGCCTCCCATATTCTTGTAGATGGGGAAATACTTTGCCAACTGATGTGAAATAAGTACAGCTAAAACTGCAAGCAAATTCAAAGATTCTTTAAAAATAAATATTAAATTGTTTATGATTCATGGTAGCTAAAATCTGCAGTAATTGAAATAATCAAAGTAAAAAACACAGGTACAGAAAAAGCAAGGAAAGAGATGAGTTGGCAGATGACTGAGGAATTCAAAACAATTACAATTTGTTCCTTTGTACTCCTAAACTCCAAAAGGCACAGGCTACTTTATGATTTTAACTGCCTGGTTTCCTTAAGCCTCTGGACATCACACTAGAATGAATACTTTAATGATGTGACACACAAAAACTGAGGTAAAACCAGAAGTGGCTGAAATAGATGAGTGGATGTGATTTACAAGCTAAATTCAATCAACAAAGCAGAATGTTTTTTAAAATTAATTTCTTATAAAGCAGTGCAAAATCCAATAGAAAACAACTTGAATACATTAGTCCTTAAATTTAAAGGCTAATTTCAACAGAAGCATCACCATAAGGCCGTGTTACTTAGATATTCTAGAAGCAGCTAAACATTTTGCTTTAATGTATATTATTATTTTGTCAGATCATTTTTACCTTTCGTTTCTTGTGGCAAACTTTCACCAGCAGTACTTCCAGAGTTACAGAATTTTGTTCATTCTCTGAGTTTTGTGATGGCTTATCTAAACAGAAAAGTATTTTAAGTTCTGAAAAAGCAAAGATCTATTCAATGATATAAATCCATCTGAAATTGCTTTTTAACCACAGGCACATCCCAGGTAAAAGACCTCTAATAACATTCTTAGTTTCAACTCTCCCCAAACTTACTACAAATTTCCACTTGAGAATATATCCTAGTTATTCTCATATTAGCTGATTTAAAGGCATAGCTGGTCTCTAAAGTTTAAAAGAGCAAGCTTGTTACCTTTTTATAACAGAGAAAAGTGTTATGGGTAGATTTAAGGACAGTTATAATACACTAATTGCAGACAAGCTGAATTATTTTTCCCTAGTTTTTTTTTCTCTACAGCTTGCAAACCTAAAATTTGGGTTTTAGATCCAGATGCTATCAGATAGGAAAACAAAACAAAATTACACTACCCACGCTTAAATATTATGCAAGGCTAAATAAATGCACAATAGCTGTTAAAGGACTCTCAAACAAACTTGAAAAAAAGTCTTAGAAAATAAGACTTTGTTTCAGAGACTGCACAATAAATTTCCTAAAGCCTGGAATCTTCAAGAAAGCTGCTGCCAGTAGTGTGATCAGCAATGGCAGCCAAAAAACTAGAAAAATCATTTTATTTTAATGGAAAACCAGCTTTTACTCTCAGAGCAATAGAACTCTTCATTCTGGTCAAGGAATTCCAATATTCTGATATTGAGAGGCAAATCCTTATGTGCTTAAAAGACACCATGGAATAACTTCAAGTCACTAAAATATGATTTCCATGGCTTTCATAATCATTGACATGGCCTTTCCTTTTTTTCTAGACTCAACTTGACATTTTTTTTTCTTACACATCTATTTTAAAGTAGAAACCACTGAATCTTCCAACTATTTGAGGGCTGTGGGTTTTTTTTTAAGCTACTTCAAACACCAAAGACACATTCCCAGAAAATCACATTCTTCGGGAAAGAATCACTTTCCTCAAGGTCCATTTCCGTTTGAATGGATGATGGCTTGAAGCATTTCACAAAATCTCTGTTTTGACTAAAACCCTGAAGGCTTATCTTCTTAACATCACAATTACACTACAACACTTCTAAAGCACTACTGAATTAGAACTAATGAGACAGGCTGAACGAGTAAATTAAAATGTCCAAACAGCAGAGAGTAAAAACATTCAAATATTCACCTCACAGATCTCTACTAGTAAATTTCAAAGGTGTTACACAAATTAACAGTGGAATGAATGAATTGGCAAACATACCATTTTTATGGAAGAACCCAGTAAATGTAAGTTGCAAATGAGCAGACCTGCTAAACAGGATAAAAAAAAAAATAAAAAAAAAAGGAAATGTTAGAACAAATAAGTGTTTTCTTCTCACAGCAACCACTTCACTGATGTTCAGTACAGAACTAATGATTCAGTCCACAATTTTAACTTGGAAACTGCCTGGATACAGCAGTTACAGCTGATGCAAAACTGAACACCAGTTTTCTCTTTATAGACTCATTCTCTCTATGTACTCTATGACTTGATACATTAAAAAAAATGAAATTAAACACTACAATAGAAGAACACTGCCTGAAGACAGGAGACCTTGCCTTCACAGGCAGGCAAACATTTGTTGGACAGTCATCAGCAACAGAGCTCAGTTTTGGTGGAAATTTTTTTAGAAACTCACTCTGAACCATGGGCTTGGTGTAGATTAAAAGAAAACCAAACCAACAAGTATTTTAAGCTCAGTAATGAGAATCTTTACAAGGGGGAACCTGCACCTTTAGAAATAAAGACTATGAGTTTAATGAAGTCCAAATAATTCATAACATATACATCAAAATAATAATTTGCATCTGGTTTGTTTCACAGCCTAGACTATTCTGCTGACCACAGACCCATCTTATTTCAAATTGTAAAATTCAGGGCATATTTCTGTTTAAAACAGGTATTCATAAATCTAGATTTAAAAGGGTCTCAAAACCACTTAGTATTTCTGAACTACACATTGAACAAAATATAATCTGTCCCATTACCCCACCAGACAAAACTTTGTGCACCTTCACTTCTCAGGCAGATACAACCTGACACTCCACACTTATTTTTAAACACAAATATTCCCAAGAGCTCTGAGATGATCAATGGAAGTGCCCAACAGCTCAAGCATTCAAAGGACTCTATCTACACCAACTTGCATCATTTATCCATGTTACTTTTCCACACTAAAGCATTTTTTACCGTTTTGAAAGCACAAAAAACAACACACAAAAATCAATATTCTATGTTATTTCAACAAAGCAACTAATCACAATATGTGGAGCAAAATATAATTAAGAAAAAGAATACCTAGTAAATCCATAAAACCTCTTAGAACACAAAATTTTTAAGTTTGTTTCAGACTACACTGTATATACCACAGCTGCCTCTGAAGCAGTCTGATAATTTGCAAACACTGTGGGAAAAGAACAGGTTAAAAATAGCAAGTATACAACATAAACTACAAATAATAAAACTTCCTATTTTCCCAAATCCACCTCTTTTTTACTTTTAATTCCAACACACACAGATTACTTACTTACAACTGACACTCTTAAAAACAAAGTCAAGGCAAATACGTATTTGAGGTTTCAATACACATTTTAAGAGATGCCACAACAAATACTGAACTTTATCCCAATACTGCTTTTCTCCAAGTTAAGTGACCAGCATACATACACACATTTTAAGATTCTGGAAGCAACATTTCCAACAGCAAGTACCTTGCTTCGAGTAATGACTATCACTTGCACTTTATCAAAAGTCAATAGGACTTTTGATTCACAGCCCATGCATGTACTCATTTGTACCCACACATATAAATATACAGCAGGACAGTACCTGTGAGATTCTTGTTCTCCCTTCATTTTCTCTACTTTTGATAACATGTCATCTACTTTGAATGTTTTCC
>WBNO01007208.1:141396-192491 GCA_013400575.1 Peucedramus taeniatus | reverse complement strand
TAAACATGATTGCGTATTCCAGTTCTCAAGTAAGAAGGTGCTAACTGAGGAAACAACATCCCTTCAGTTCCTTTGAATTTAAATTATAGCTGTCTATGGTTTTGATGAATGTTGTAAAGGCTGCAGGAGCATTTCTAAATGTACTGGTGAACACTGAATAAGTATTCAATATTCTACTAGAAAAATCTCAAAAGCACACAAATTTTGACCAATGAAGTTCGCAAAGGAGCTTTATTTTAAATTCTAAATTTAAACACTGATTTTTTTATGAAGACATGAAAATAAAAGTTTAAGTGAGCACTGGGCCAAATATAATACATTTTAACCTTGCAGCGAAGACATGATCTAATGTTCTGCAATGAATGCTAATAAATACACCTGTGCTTTCTGGTAAAGAAACACGTCCATCAACTTTGTAACTAAATACTTCTATAATTATTTTCAAACTCATTCTGTCCATACACCAAACTGTCGAAACAAAGAAAATTATATTTTCTCATGATAGTAGGAAAATCTTGGTTAGTATCTTGATACTCTTATTTTAAATCTATAGCCACTGCACATAAATAGCTGAAGTGCAAGATTATTCACTTTAATTCTTATGTTATTTTCCTTAAACTATGTGTCCTTGGTAGTTTTTATTTTTAATGCAACTTTTAGGAGCAGAACACTTGGGCTATGCCAACTGCTTTTTAATGTTACAACCAAAGTTTGTAAGAAAAAAATCCTCTTAATTCCTGCGCTAGATTTGTTTGCACAAATACCATTGGAACTGTGTCAGTAATGAAGGTATGATCTGAACAGCTTAGATGTATGATGTTAACAACAGATCTTAACAGCTACTACACTCACTTAAAACAGAAACTCCTGACTCAGAACTCTGGGCAGCAGTTAAGTTTCAGTCTGTGCATATGTTCATGCAGTCATTTTAAACTTTCAGGACTGTAATTTATTTATTATTTACAACAGCAAGTCAGCAATACTTTCAGACTTTAATATTTTAAATTAATCCATTCACTTAAAAAAATAAGACGCACTTTAAATCAAAATGAAGTCTGAAAGATGTACACAATGTGTAATTATGTTCATTACATTGTGTGAAATAAAAAGAAAATCCTCTCGTATGTGATTTCAGAAATATCTGGGACAAAACTGAATTAACAACAGTTATTAACTAAATAGCCAAATTCTCATGTCACTTATGCTTATCACAAATAGAAGTGAAAAAGGCTACCCACTTTTTTGAGAGCAGCTACTTACCACTTCTTCCAAGGCAGCACTTCTTCCAAAAGAACAGGTGAGGTGTGCGAGGCAGTTAACAAATGAAGAGAAAAGTTCATTTGGAATGGCCGTTAAAATATTGCGAGGAAATACAGTTATCAGATTGCTGATAATACTGGAAATTCCCACTGCTTCAGAGTCTTCTATTTCAATTCTATAGATAGAAATAGCAGTTTTTTGCCATTAAGAAAATTGCTAAAAGGGAATTGGTTTTGTTGATACATTTTCAATCAATAAATTATTTCATAATTTAAGCAATCCAACAGTAAGCACAAATTACATCCAGAAATAAGCAAGCCATACCACTTCTCCACACAGATATGCTACAGTCCAAACTAAAGATTAAAAGATGCCATCTAAATTTAGAGAGCAGGCATACATACCCATTGATAGTATTCAGTAATCCCTCAATGAAGTGTGCCAGGTAATCAACTTGTGAACCTTCATCAGGAAAGATTGGCCCGTGCAAAGATGCCAGCTGTGCCAGGCACTGTAATGAATCTTGGGCCATATCTGTATCTTCTCTGATTTTTCGATGTACCTTTCAGGAAGTGAGGTAGTTAATAATACATGAAAACAGGGTGTTCTTACAACAGTCACATGGCACTCAATCCAAAAGAGCACACACCAAAAAAAGCTTACTATAACTTCCACTCAGTACGAAATACAAGGGTTTCTGCAACTGCCTAAACCATGGCAAACATCAAGATCGTGAATCAGGCTCACACAATCTCAAGCCTTGAATTAACTAACTGAAACTAACATTTAGTTAAGGCTCACCTACATGTTGAAAATTGAACTGTCTATTGAATGTTATGTCTTAAAGAGCGAAACAGATGCCAGCCAGTCAGACATGCTGCTCCTTCTAAAAACAGCAATAATGACAGTCATCTCTATTATGCTAACTATGCCTAGGCTATAGAGTCTTGCTAAAGTTAGTCAACAAGTTCAATCAAGATTATATAGATGGTTCTTTAGCAGAGGTAAACACTGAAGACATATACAAAAATGAATGCATCACTTCCTTGGCAACACCCTTATATTATACAAGGCCAACAGTAATCTTACTGCATTTGTGCAAACTGTTATGTCACTATTTCTGTCATTCAGACTTTCTAGATTTGAATCTTACTACTTCAGTAAACATATTCTCACATACTTATTTTAATCAGTCAAGTACAATTTAAAGAACTTTTTTAGGCTCATGCCTATTTTTTTCAGAGAAGACTTATTGAATAAATAAACAAATTAATATAGAGTAGCTTTTTCACACAGAAGTGAAAGTTAGCTAAATTATTTCAGCAATATTATACCAAAAAGTACAGTTAAAACACTAACCACTTTTCTGTGGTGTTATAGTTGCAAGTTCACCCAACTCATAACTAGTTGAATTAGCTGCAGTGTTAATCCCTGAAAGATCAAACTAGCAGGAGAAATAAACCCTGCAACAGAAATACCCCTCCTAATATATGTCCCACACAAGGCTGGGATTAGAAATGAAGGCTCTTGCTCTAACACAGCAATCTTGCCAACTCCTGCAAGGTTATTAAAATTTCTCAGATCAAATAAATGAATACTGCAATTTACTTACATTACCTCAAACACCAAACTACTAGTGCAAGCCTCAACCACTGCAAATCAGGAATCTAAAACCAGAACTGACAGCCTACTGCCCTGGCTAGCATTCATTCAAAAACAATAAAATACAGGCAAGCCTTGGTTACTATTAAGTGAAATGCAAATGTATTAAACAAATCTGCATATCATTATTATTTTTTTAATCACAAATAAGTAATTGTAAATCAATCAGGGAAACAGATATGCAACTCTGACAACTTCATACTATTAAACATAGAAGAAGGGTTAATATGTAAGCCAAAAAGTTATTTGCATGTGGAGGTTCACAGCTGACAGTAGCAACTGTCTGGATAGTCTAGACAGCTGTTCAGATTGTGTGTAGCTGCTGAGAGTTCTGCCAGTGATTTTTTCACCTTTTCAAAACTGCTGGATAAACTTGCAGTAAAAAAAAAAAAAAAAGAAAAAAAAAGAAAAAAAAAGAAAAAAGAAAAAAAAAGAAAAAAGGGGGAAAAAAAAAGAGAAAAAAACCCCAAAAATTCTATCAAGTAAGGACATGTATCCTAACACATATTGTCAAGCAGCACTGGAGAGTTACGTTTATGTTGTCTTATAACAACTTTGTCCAAGTTTTGAGCACATTTCTCTGCTTTGCAAAAATGAAAAAAAGCCTGAGAACACTGAGTTCTCAGATCCCAAGAGACGTAACCTAAGTAAAATTGCATAGCAAATGAATTTATAAGCCAATATATGTTGCTGCTGCAGTAAGTCCTAGCTGAGCAATGACAAACTTCTCCCAACAGTTGTAAAAACAAAACAACACAATTCTATCCATTTTTAACATTGTGGGGCTTTTAAGTTACGTTAATTGAGTACTACATTCTCCTCTCCCAACACTACTTCTTCCTTATTCCTTCTAACTTCCTCTACTTTAACTTCTGTGGATTTCCTTTGTGCTGAGGAAAGAGATGCAGAATTCTGCATGCTGAAAGTAGCTAGAAAACTACAACTACATTACTTATTTTCAGCTGTTCTGTTGAGCAAAAGCTTTAATATCAGCAAACACCTGTTTGATATTTTCTGAGAGCTGTTACACCTTATCTGAAAGATTCACTGCTCTGCTACTGCTCATCGTGCTTGCTTTTGTCTGATGAGTATGTGTCCAGAAGTATTAAATGTATAAAAGTTGAGAACTATAAACGTTTTTCTATTGTTAGTGGTCCTCAATTTAAAACAATTAATAGGCAAAATACAAATTCAGTACCCTAGGAAAAAGACAACATGTCTGTCTGCTTCAATAAGCAAGCTGAAGTGAACAGAATCAGTCCTACCTGATGCAAAAGGAAGAGTCCGACAACACAGTTTTAGAACAGGAAGGAGTTGCTTTCCCCTGTGGTCTGGACTATGAAAGTTGAAGAAAGAAACTTACTGTAAAGAAAAGCTCCATAACTCTGCTGTCCAGGAGGGTCTCGCGCCAGGATTCTGTTGGCTTTAGCATCACATTTTGTGAGGATTCAAACATAGCTATATAATGTCTGCCCAGTTATCTGGTGTCAAGGTCAACAATAACATTCCTACTTGGCTTTAAAAAAATCCTAGATACAACAGGATCCATTCAGAAAGAATGTAATGGAAACAAACTTTAAGCCTCTTCACATACACAGCATAATTCATGCATGAGGCCAAGGAATAAAAGGTATTAAGTATTGAAAAAAAGAATGCTCCAGGAATGTTAGATAACAGTTTGATCATAATTATGAGACATACCATAGCGATACGATCACTTTGATAACCAGGGTGTCTAATGTGACACAGCGAGAAGGGAAAAAAGCAACCGCAATTAACAGGTGTTAAAATTTATGCAAAATAGGAAATCATTTTCTAAAAAATTTTCCTGGCAGCTTTTAAAAAGGCCTTACCATAGCTAAAGATAGCTTATTGAAATCTATATCCTATTTTTCTAAATAGCCAGATATGTGTCACAGAATGCAGATATGTTAGCCCTCTATTAATTTACATTTTCTAATCACACTGAGAACAAAAGCACAAATCAGCACAAGGCATTGTCGTATTCAACACGTTTGTAAGAGATGCTCATGAAAAATGTGCACGCTGTAAAGACAATTTTGCTGCACTCATTTCAGCTCTCATCATGTATTTTGGCATAACTTAATTTACAAAATTCTGCAAATATTCTAGTACAGAAAAAACAGAGACATGAACAAAAATATTTAAACAAAGGTTCAATTCTTTGTCAGTCTGATCACACAACAGTTTTTATCAAAAATTTTTGGAAGTATTTCCCTTTGTGACACCACCTATTTCAAGTAGTAGTTGCTAAGTTAAAGCAGATTTACTAATGTTTTATTTATCTTTCTTAAACCCTACATTATCCTCTTTGATCCCTTTCTAACCCAACCGTCAGAGTAAGTAACAGCATGTTCAGCTGCACCTAATTTACTTACTGGTGATGAACAGCATTAACTTTTGTAGTGTAAGTAATCTGGTACTATAAAACGTGTATAAGAAACTATTTCTATGTCTAGAATGAAATTAATTTTACAATGGTATTGTTCAAAACAGTAGACCCCTTAATTTTTAATGGGTTTTGTTTATGGGAACAGTATTTAAAGCAAGTAAGTAGTTTAATATGAAAAATTGTGCCACAAAGCAGGATGCACAATTTCAGTTTATTTATACTTGTCTTCTGAGTTCTGCCACAAAACAAAATTCCTAACAACACAGTGTAAAATCACATTCCAAAAAAAGGGACTTTTTCCATAGTACAGTATCAAGTGGACCTTCACTGGTGGTATATGTCCAGCACACTATATTGCCTCAGAAAAATCAGAGGTTTTTACATTAGTGCAAAATAAAAGCAGTTTCACAATTTTCAAGATTATCAATGTATGTTGAAGTAACCAGATCTGCATTAATCCAGATGAAGTAACCAGATCTGCATTAATCCAGATGGGAGAAAAAACTAAAAAGTCACAGAATTTTCTACTTTACTTCCATCTGAAACACTGATGTAGTTTAATTGATCAAATATGCTTTGGTTCTACCCACTTAAAAAAAAAGTGCATGAAATTATCACATGCAAGCATCCTTTATCAGGAGTAATATTCTAAATTAAAACTAATTTTATCTGGCAAATTAAGCTATGCCTTTTTTCCTTTCCATTTAGAATGTCTTGGTAAAAATGGTATTTTAAAATTGCTTACTGACAAGAATGTCCTTTGCTGTGACTCTCCAATAAGCTATTGGCTTGGATGTATTATCAGAAGACAATCATGAACACATTACCAATTTGTGAAAAATTTACCCTTTGCTAGGCTGAGTCTACAGAGGGGACCAGCTACAAAATGCTTTTCACATGGAATGAAAGAAGTCTAGTTTGCTGTCACTATTTTAACAAGACTCACTATTTAGCAGCCTTATTCTGTTATTTTTAGTCTTCTTTCTCATCTTAACGGACTGACACATCTGACAATAGGAGATTTGTGGGTAAAATATCAGTTCACTGAACATTACAAATTATGACTCCACCTATCATGGAGATCTTGCAGCCATTTTCCAGCATGTACTACATGTATGCAAGTATTATCAGAAATTGGCTGTGGAGATGCTTACTGCCACAAAGTACTCCAGCTTACGTTGTGCTACGGTTTGGTCTTAGTAACAGCAGACTAATTATGCCAAACCTGAAAAAAATGGCACTAAATTACATGGGTGTACACAGGGCAAATGCACTCTTCATAATCCAAAATTCACTTACTTGTCAAGACTTACAAATAAACAAAAAGTACAGAATGAGCAAAACACTTTTTTTCCCTAAGCACTTAAGCTTAGACTTACAACATACAATAAGCATAGATTAGTCTGCCATGACATCCTGGAGAATTTGGAGTTTTGTTTCCAGAATGAAAAGCAATTGTAAACCACTCCTAGTAATAATACAAATGTTTATAACATTCCCAGGTCTACTGAGGAATGATTAACTTTAAATAAAATTTACTTGGAATGATATGGAAATCCAGGCTAACAAACAGCTACCAGAAGCATGTCAATGTTTCATCCATTTTGCAAAGTTTAGGACACTGATTCTTTCAGAGATTTGAATCTTCTGCCTGAATCAGTTTATTCAGTGATGTGAACTGAACTATATTAAAAATCATAAGAACATAATTAGATGCCTTAATGTATGATATGCTGGCTATTACTGCCTAGAGAGGAAGATGAGAAGACCATAATGTTAAAATAGATTTTCTTTTATCTTTGACTCAATTTATGAATGTAGACATTATTTCTATGCTTGGTTTTGTTTCATGAGATAGAGAAATAAGAGTAGTTTTTTCAAAGTTATAAATTGTTTATTTTAAAACTAATTTAGAAAAAAAAGTTTGAGGTTTTATGTGCTTCTTGGAGGAACATGAAAACAATGAAAATAAAAAAACCAAGAAATGTGTAGTTTTCCTCTCACTCACTAGCCTCTGTCCCAGGAAGGGACTGATAGGTGAAGATGAATATTAAAATATTTCATATCCTAAGGTAGTCATGGGGGATTATAATATTTTACTTCAGTACTTCAACAAATTCCAGTATCTGAGAATGAATCCCACAATATTTTCCCCAAGAGAGGCAAGGCTTGTTCTTCCACAAAACAGTAAGTCTGGAACTCAAAAATCAAAGCTGAGATTTCTTCTACTAGAACCCCATTCATAAGTTTGTGCACAGAAGTGAAAAACATCTCAGAAATTGAGGGAAAATTCCTGGAGTGCTAAGGTCTGAACATCTTTCTTAGAAGTTATTTTAATCACTTTACTTTTGTTGTTTGAAATATTTCTGGACTTTGCACCAGTCATAGACTTGCATTTTAAAAATAAAAAACTGCATTAGAAAGGTATCTGCCCTTAAGTGTTGTGTTAAATACTGATTTTATCTGGATTTTTAAGACCTTCTCTGGCTTTCTATCTAGTGAGCCAAGCACATGAGATGAGTCTAAGGAGCAACTGCCTAAAACTGCTGCAGAGGCTTGCTGCCCCCTATGGAGAAATCCTTCACAGACCTTTCCATACCTTACACTCTCAGCAAATACATCCAGCAACCAGGACAAGGGGCACATGTTTAAATACTATTAAACACAAGTATTCTTAACAGTCACGAGAATGAAACAATACTTTGTGTTGGAGACACTGGACTCAGATTGCAGGAACAGGAGTAGGAAGTGCAGGAACACCCAAGCTAATTTTAAACCTGGCCAATTCCAGAGCCATGCCAGTTCCAAGGCTCATGACCACCCATGTGGATTCTGCAGTTCTTGGTACATTCTGCTGCTATAGTTATGCAGCTGATGATATGCAAGCTGATCACTTCCAGCCTAACCGGCACATAAAACACCCATGCACATGTGGCTGCCACACAGATGTGGCTCAGGAGTCACACTTTTCCACCACACACCAGCTGCCATCCAGGGTGCTGTAACCATTGCTGCAAAACTGAAAACTTAAAAACCACTGGGGCAAGAAAGCAGAATATCAGCTCCCCCTTCACAAAAAGGGTCATTCCTGGTTTCTTTTCCTCTTCTGATATTAGTGCTGTTAAGATGTTCCTATATTGTGAACTGATTACAGAATTCATTCAGGAAAACTGAAATTATGAAAGATTAATTGTTAGAAAGTTCAACATCAATACAAATATGTTTAGTGCAATTATGACAGAATTCAGGGGATCTTCCAATCTTCTTGGGTTTACCCAATGTTGTCTTAAAAAGTAGCTAGAAAGGATTGACAAGAAAACAGTGTCCTGGAAATAATTTCTAACCATCAAGAATTTCAAAGCCAGGTCAGTTTTCACCTAGAAGCAGTAGGTGATAAAAGTCTGATAAAAGCAAAATGCAGCTCTCTTAAATACAGCTGTTTCAGTTACATTGAATTTTGTTCTATAACCCAAAAAAATAGACAGGATAGTTCCCCAACACTTCATTTTTCAGACAAGAACAGACTGCTGCAGTAAATTCAGGACAATTCCAGGCTGCTAACAAACACAAGGCCTATGGAAAGCAGCCATGCTGCTGAAGAAATCAATGTTGACACTCTTTGGTACAGGTAGAATCATTTCTGTAGCTAGGCAACAAATCAAACGAGGGGCCAAAACTTACTAAAAAAACCCCACCACATTTCTAGCCAGGTGGTTCCCTGTTCAGCATCATGCTCATGGGAGGTGATAAGGCAAGATGCTTTTTCAGCAGCAATGCCAATTTGAACCATTCTTCACAATCAACTTTGAGTTTTGTGTGTCGTTTTCATGCACTTCTATTATGCACAACAGATGGTACCAATCTGGGCTGGACTGAGCTCAAATCTTAGAAATCTGCAGAACTATATGGTTCACAGAACCTCCCAGACAGGTGTCTCATTCTGGTTTGAGGTTTAAAAGACATTTTCAAACAGAGATATGAAGAGCTTTTTTCCTTTAACTGCATGGCCAAGGAACACGAAAATGTTCAGATCAGACAAAAGCCTCAGTCAGTTCATACAACTGCCATGGCACCAAGAATTCCAATGGAACAGCAATGATGTGTATTAGTAGAGTGCAAACCACGAGGTCTACATAACCTCCATTTTAAATCTCCTATTATACATTCACTTGAAAATTTGCCAGCTTGCCTCTGAGCAAGTACAGGCACTAAATCCCAAACAAGAACTAAAGCTCAAGTATCTCTTTATTCATGTACTGTAATCCATACATTGAAGAATAAGGGATAAGTACTTCTATGACAGCTCCTAATGACAGATAATAGACACCTTTCTGTAGATGGGAGACAGCTGCACAAAATTCTTATGTTCTGTTCAAGAACTTTTATATTTGAGGCCATTCAGCCAAAGTCCATTAGAATATGGCTGCCAGGAACAGAAAAATCCCAAAGTTGACAAGAGAAATATCTCTGGAAATAAAATGATAGAAATTATAATTATATCCTGACTTCATAGAATGTGTATGTCCACGCCAAGGTGTATTAAAGCCCAAAAGCATTCAGCTTCTTAACTGGAGACTTTGGGTACTCACAATGCACTAAAAGTCAGATTCTTGAAGGAACTTTTGTAAAGGAGAGCGCTGTACTTTTTAGTACTGATCATCTGTACTTCCTTAATTAGTTGAAACAGTCATTTAAGAAAAGATGCAGTTAAAACCAGTTCCATCCAGGTTAATAACATTTAACAATACTGTAACAGCACTGAAAAAAGAAACTGTGCAGAAGCCAACATGCCACAAGATACCATCTCTGAAGCCTCCACAAACACCGGGTAAACTAATATCTCAAGGTGGCAGATAAAAATAACAATAGATGATTGCTGGAAAATGAAATAGGAGAAACTGGACATGACTGAAGGGAGGCCTCCTAGGTCACCGTGGCTTGTCCTTCCTACTGCAAGCACTACATCCCCAGATAATTTAAAAATACTGAGTTCCAACTTGAAATTATGTAGGTTCCAGAGTTTCTTCCTTTGTTGCTCCAATGAGGTGGGTATTCCAGAATGCATCTTTCATGGTGGCAACAGACAATGCAGACTTATCACAACTTTTCTTACAACTGGTAGCAACACTGTCCAAAACTGCATTTAACAATGCAACATTTATAAAGTTGTCCTGCAACAGCACACAACACTTGAGAAGTGGTATGTTTTGATTCAGTTCTAACAACCTGGGGATTTGAATAACATGCCACTTTGCAAGAGCGACCATACAGTTGATGCACATTTATGCTACTTCCCCTTTTTGGAAATACAAGAATCTTGCTAAATATTACATAAATATACTGCAGATTAGTGTGATGCTGCAACGAATACTGAGAATCAATCCTATCTTCCCTGGGGAAATACCAACTAAAGGAAAAAAGATATACCTGAGAATACAATGGATCATTTTCCTCCATGCTTCAGGTATTAAATTCATGTCCACTGCACATGTACTGTCAAGATTTGAAAAGAGTACACCAAAAGGACTCCAACCAATCAATCAACACAGCAATTCTTACATTCTTATGTAATGTGCTATCTATTTAGAAACTACAGCCAAGCTAAGTTTCACTGCCCCTGAGCTAACAATCAACAGGTCATCTGATCTCCAGAAATGGCCAGAACTTAAGAGCTGTAGTATCTAAAGTAGGCCAAACAGCAGAAAATATGATTCATCTTAGCAGTAGTATGGCTTGCTTTGGTATTTCTAGTAACATTTATTTACTAGCACCTAAATCACTTCATATTATATAGATGTATAACGGAAAGCTGGAATTCCAAGGCTCCACATGTTGCATGTGTCTGTCTATGTAGCTCCCCCAGTGCAAACCTTAGCCAAGGACTAAGATCTCATGAAGAACTACAGCCTTCACTTTTGAACTATACCAAGATCCCAAACACACCAACAGGTTAGAAGTGAATAAGAGCAGCACTGCAGAGAAGGAGTTAGAAGGGATGGTTGATGAAAAATTCAACATGAGCCAACGATGTGCTCTGACAACTGCATCCTGGGCTGCATCAAAAGGTTGAAGAAGGAGATTTTTCCCTCTACTCTGCTCCTGTGAGACCTGGAGTACTGACTACAGTTCTGGAGTCCCCAACATAAGAAGGACATGGAATTGATGGAGTAAGTCCAGAGGAGGCCATGTAGTTGATAGGAGCCTGGAGCACCTGCCCTATGAAGACAGGCTGGGAAAGTTGGGGCTGTTGAGCCTGCAGAAGAAGAGAAGGTTGTGTGGAGACCTCGTAGCAACCTTCCAATGCCTGAAGGGGGCCCACAGGGGAGCTGGAGAGGGATTCCTTCTCAGGAGCTGCAGTGATAGGACAAGGAGTAATGGGCACAAACTGAGAGGAAATTCAGGTTAGATAGTAGGAAGAAATTCCTTCCTGTGAGGATGGTGAGGTACTGGAACTGGTTGCCCAGAGAAGCTGTGGATGCCCCAACCCTGGAAGTGTTCAGGGCCAGGTTGGATGGGGCTCTAAGCACCCTGGTCTAGTGGAAGGTGTCCCTGCCTGTGGCAGGAGGGTTGGAAATGGATGATTTTTAAGGTCCCTTCCAACCCCTTACCATTCTATGATTCTTTATGTAGGACTACATAGTTTGTGCAGAGCCAGACTAAAATTCAGAGGGAACCACCACTGCACAATACAAGAGCATTTCCTTTCTATTTGAAATCCCAAATCTGCCCCCAAAGACTTTTATAAGGTGCAATAATTTGACTACAGTCTCCACTTTACAGGCACATGCACTAATTCCTCTCTGAACCCCTGCCAAATCACTTCAGGGATGAATAGAAGCAGGATATTTACTTTTAATCCACAGAAACTTTCTTGAAGCCAATATAACTGGCATTCTCTTTTACAGATGTGAACCAAGGAATATCCAGTTTCCAATACATTTACTTTTGCTGCCTGCTGCATAATGAACAGACTAAAAGAAAACAAAAATACACAGGTATCACCTTCTGACTGTCACACCAGGAAAGCAAATAAAATTCTTCACAGTGGATTTGAGAGCAACATCAAGATTCCTGCAGTATGTATAACTTGGTAGCAATTTCAGAAGTTTGAAGAAAAAAGTTTATAAACCAGCTTAAAAATTTGGCCCTTGAAAAGTTTGCTGAGCTTCCTAAAGGCAGTCTGGCTATTAAAACAGGTACTATAATGATTTACTACACATGCTGTCTGAAACCTCTATTAATTACAGAGTGTGATTGAATGTTTCTACAATATTTGTCTAGCCCATTTTTGGGCTGAACATTTTTTTCTTTTCTTCTTTTCTCCTTCACCAAGAGCCTTTCTCTTTCTGATTCCCATTTCTCTTCTACTTCCAAACTCCACCTTTCTCTGGACTAATGAAAAGCAGATATCACAAAAATATCAAATTGGAAGCAATGGCACCTGTGTAAAATGAAGTTGATATTTTCTTTCTCAGCTACTAAATACTTTTTTTCAGGCTGAAGAGATTCCATGTTCGAGTATATTCCATGTTCTTTAATGGGGAGTTGGTTCACCTGGCATGAACATGCATATTCCTACATGATGGGGCATTTGACTGTCCCTACCTCTTCTCTAAGGGAGAAAAGTAGGACAGATCAGACCTCTGCATAAAAATTGAACAGGGCTTAGACTCTTCACCATATGGGTCTACACTGAAGTAGCATATTGTACGTTTCCTGTTCCCTGCACCAACCAGACGGACCATAAACCTGTAAAAGGTGGGTGCTCTGTACACTTTCTCTCTTATGTAAAATACTTTTAAACTTTAATGAAGACCGACAGCAGCTTCTGTATGTAAGCATCTCTTAGCAAGCATGGTGGAGACAAAAAGCACTAATGAAAGAAAACATAAATCAAGGACTAAGCACAAAGCTTCTATGTTTTACTCTCCTTGCAAAGACTTTACTCTTTACCCAAGAAGTGACCCAAGTAAAGGGAAACAAAGGGCCTAACATGAAAAGGATATAATTTGGAGGAAGGAAGTTCCAGCTTAAGACCTGATTGGCTAGTGCAAGATAACGCTGAAACACTGAAGACATCTGAGCATTGAGGTTTTCACGTCTGCTGAATTCCTGAAGTACCTCTACTGTGAGCATGAAGATCTGCCGCAGATCATCCTCCTACAGTCAGGACGAACGCAACACATTCAGTATCTCAGGCATTAATGAAATGTTGATCAACAAGAAATTCTTCTCCAGAGAGAATAAAAATTTCCAGTTTCACCCTATTTTTATTAAAATACAGGAAATACTCTGAAATTGCCAGTGAGAACCTACCCCTTTTGTCAAAATTAATTGATTACACTTGCAAAGACTATGAAAAAAATCATCACATAAATACTAGTTGTTAAAAGATAAAAAAACAATATATTTTTAATAAGTGGTGGAGAAAAGAGTTGGTCTTTGGCATGAAAAAAAGTTGGTAAATTGTCCCACAACAGTCAGTTTAAAGCAATGCCTTCACATAAACATTTCTGACTGGCCAAACAATACATCTGAGACAACCAGACTACACCATCTGCAATAATATTTTTAAATACATACATAGCTCTCCTTGGCTTTAAACCAAAGCTATATTTAAGACTATCATTGTTCCACAGAGTATTCGTTTTGTTTGCAATTGGTAGCCAAGGAATTAAAGAGTCCAACAGCATAAAGATCTGTAGCTCTACATTCATAAAATGGGCACAAAGAGGTTGCACCTTTTGGATACAAGTTTTTTAAAAATACATTATCAATCTTCCTTAAGTAGCCAGTATCTGCATTATTTGCAGTATTTGCCTATTAAATGTTTTTAGGCACAGAGTGCACCTGACTGCACCTGGCACAACTAAGTATTTTTGTTTCCACATGTTTAGATTTTAGAAAGAGAGGTAGCATATATCAATACAGAGCTAGTTTACCTGAAATATACGTTTACAGTTACCATGGAACTCCATGCTTAGTCCAATGTTGCTGGTTTTACTTGAACTTGAGAACTCGCTCAACAACGCCGTTAGAATGGAACAGGCCAAAGTTTGCTATAAAAAACATAAGGGGGAATAATATAACTAAAAGATATCCAGTAACACAATAGCATCTACAGTGTCCTTCATTTTTTTATTAGCATTTTAACACAACTACTACTTCAGTTCCTTCTAACACAAACTAGAACAAGTCAAACTTTCAAGAAAATAGATCTTTGGATGAACCATTTCTGGAATCATCAGGGCTCCATCCTTAAAGAAGAAATTCGAGTATTGAAGCAGTATAAAAGCTGGCATCTGTGTGATCATCATTACAAATGAAACCAACTTATTGCAAACCATTTCCCAGCCTTGTAATTTACTTTTGTCTCCCTGGGCACAGGCCTTTACAGGTATTAGTCTCAGGGAAGATTCACTGTCCACTTATTTCTATTGATCTCATAGTTCAGGTCACTCTGAAGTTTGTTTTGGCCCTTCTTTGCATTTGTTTATACCAACACTTAACCATATCGGTATTTGATCATGATTAACTTTATAGCACCAAAAGTAATACAAAATTGTCAAAAACAACACCTGCAATAACACTGTCTACTTCATCTTCTCCCTCCCTCCCCGTGAAAAAAAAATATGAGAAATTCACAGAAAGCTCCGATACTTGAAAGGTCTTGGATACCTCCCTCCAAAGCACCACATCAACAAGCCTCAGAAATAACCCTTATAACTACTCTATTAAAATTATGCCTCTGAAGTGATATAAAAACTGGTAAGAAAAAGGCACGTTAATTTTAGAGAGACAGATTCATGAAGACTAAAGGCTTTAATTATATTTTTTTTACCTTATTTTAAGATAAGGTAAATGAAATGCTTATCTAAAACACTACTTAAAAGCCAACTTTCTATATGAAACACATGGCACCAGCCTTTGTTGATGTTTTTTGAAATATTAAAAAAAGCTTTTTTTCCTGATGTCAAAGTCCAGAAACCATCATCACCAGTTTTAACATCTTTTAACTGATCCTTGCACACAAACGGGAGCAACACAGTGGAGATGCAAGTAGTACTTGTGCTGTACACTGCTGTAACAAGCACAATAGAAAGTGTATACAGCTGAAATGAAAAGACTTTTTGTTAAAGAGATGTTCTTTACAAAAAGCTCCAAAATTACTGGCTATCCTCCCAGACTGTTTGGAGCCAAGGTGCCAGGGATGGATAGAGGGATAGGAATTGTTAAAGGGTCATGCATGCCAGCAAGTGTCCAGGGGTTAAACAGAAATATGCACACTACCTCTGAACACCCGAAAGATTAAAGTGGAGATGATACTATTTATGCAAGCTCATACAACAGCTGAGACCAGTGCCATCCACCCACCAACTGCAACATCTTTGTTCAGAAATGCCTCTGAAGTCAGTACCTTGACCCCCCCAGACAACTAGTTATCTTAGTCAGTAAACACTAAATTAACATTCTTACTTGCTAAATAAGTTATAGACAGATCAAACATAGTGGCTTTGTGATAATACACAGGTTTTCTCTTCCACTATGCAATAAAGCTGCACAAGTGCCAGCATATTGCTGCTCAGTTGCTCAGTAAAAGCTTTCCCATTTCAAAGAAAATAGTCAAGTGGACTATTTCTCATTTACAGAGAGCTCTGTCAAACAACACATATGACTAAAGAAGCATTTAGCCAAAGAAAACCAGCATCACAGTTTAAATTAGTTTACTCCAGTAAAAGTGCACCTTTGTCACTTATATACTAGAAGTACTTCTAATTAGCTCAAACATTTCAGTATTTTATTTCCAAATTTCTGTGCAAGGTATTCACACAATAAGTATTTTTTTTTAGTTAGAGGAAATACAGATTTGGTCTAATTAAAAAAAAAAAAAGAAGTATAGACTAGTATTGAGTATTAAATCCAACGTTAAAAGTTCCATATGAAAATAATTAACCTGGGTTAAAAAACACCCGAACAACTAAGAAAAGCCCCTCAAGTCTGACTTTAGAACAATGCTTCAGATCAGAATACATGTTTTAAAAGAAATAATGTAAAGTTTTCTCACATGACTCTCTAAATAGTTTAAAATACAAGTTTTTATTTGATGCTTAAATTACTCACATTTTTCAGCTCAAAGCAGCCATGACAGAAGGACATCACTAGCTGCAATTACAAATCTGTACTCTTTGATGCTCTGTAACATACCCTTATTACAAAGTGGTATCAGTAGCTCAAATAGTACAACAACCAGGCTAAAACTAAACTGCTTCTGCTTTAGCATGCTAAGATCCTGACACCAAGCCACCATCCAGACTACCAGAGGACAAGCAGGGCAGCGATGCAGACTAGCCATCATTTGCAGTTGGTTGCCAATTACTGGAAAATAAATCACCAAGTTCAAATGGGCAGGAGCACCAGGAAAAAGTTTGTTCCCACTCTGATTACAAATACTTAATATTAGCTGAAATAGCACCTTCCCTTTTCTCCAGTTTGTTTATATGTATATAATAATTTATCCTTTCTCTTTGCAGAGTAATGTGCTAGTGCACAGTAAAAGTGTGTTACAGATTTTTTTTTTGTGTGTGTGCTTTTCTCCTGATTTCAAGGAAAAATTTAAAAGTAAGGTTAAATTTTATGACTCATGGTAAAGACATCTCTTTGAAGGTGTAAAGAGCAATGGATACAGGTAGGCTGACTGAATCTGCTAAGATCCCAGTAAAGCAGCTTGAGCAGGGGCCTATGCCCCTGATTTCAATGAGAGCTAGTTCAGATAGCTCTGGGACATCAGTACCTGCTTTGAGCATGACAGGAGAAAAATTATGTTACTAGATTTACACACCTTATTCCATCCAGGAGGCTAGCTCACAGCAATACCAGGGCACACTGCATCCCTCTGCTCTATTCCCTCCTATTGAATTCACAGCATCCCATCAACTTCCTTAACCTGGTATTTCAATACCTGGGATGCAAATCCTGCCCCATTCCCTCACCATCCCAAGGGCCTCATGTGCAATATTTGCACATCCATACACTTCTGTTGCCATCTGCATCTGTGCTTACCCATTGCATCCATAAGGAATTGTAAGCACTCCTGTATATCCAGGTCACCAGGGCAGGAGAAGACTAAAGAGAAGATACTGGCCAGTAATTCCAAATTTACTGCAACAATAGACTGAGGTGAGACGGCTCGAGACTGGTTTCCTAGAAGGCAGGTGCCAGCCCCCATGAGTTTAACTTTCAGACAAGAGCAAAGGAACAGATCAAGACAATAACCTGTCCTTGCAATGTCAAGTATTTGCACAGAGCTTTGCAAAACCACCACTGCTTCCCAAAACTGCCATAAGGCTAGAGGAATATATACAGACTATTGTCCATAGCAGTAAGATGGCTATTTTCATGAGTATTAACAAATTATCAGCTTAAAAGAATATTTGTCCTGCCATCTATTAAACTTTCCTGAATACACAATAATATTTCAGAAACTCTGGAATAAAGCTCAAGTAAAATTTTACTAAAAATAAAATTTGATTTTCATAAAGTAATTTTACTGAAGATTAACTACTAATATTTTGAATAGCATTTTTTTAATATACAGATACATTTGGTGTGAAGACACTAAGTACCTCAACATAAATATTATCAGAAGAAAGATTTCAAAAACGTGAAAACCAACAATTTCAGAGAAACCAGTACTGGTGTGCTATGTGAATTAAAATTTCTTCCTCTCACACATAAGAAAATTGAATGCACCTAACACACAAAATTCTAGGGTGGAGGGTTCTGGGGTTTTTTGTGGTGGTTTTTTTTTAGTTTTTTGGCGTTTTTTTGGGGGTTTTTTGGTTTTTGTTTTTGTGTGTGTTTTGGGTTGGGCTTTTTTTTTTGTTTGTTTGTTTTTGGTTTTTGTGTGTGTTTTGGGTTTTTTTTTTTTTTGTTGGTTTTGGTTGGTTGGTTTGTTCATTTGTTTTCTGGTGGGCTGGTGGGGATTTTTTGGTTCTTTTTTAAAGGTTTTTTTTTAAGGTTTTTGCCACACCACAGAAGAGATTAACAATGCAAGTTAGTAATACCACACTGTAATAAGTAGAAAATGCACGTGACTCTGGGCATCACATTAAAAGCCAGATCTGAATGTCTATTGTACAGCAATGCCATTAACTTCATACCAGTAAGAGTACACCTCTGAACCTAGTTTGACTCACTCCCTAGCAATTTCACTAGTTCTGCCACAAGTACATACCCAAACAATAAGCCCATCTAACAAAATAAAATCCTTCTCTTGTTGAGAGCATTGCCTCTGAGAATAGCTTGGCACTCACCCCAGTTAGCTTTATTACCAGGAATAAACTTTATGAAAGATCGCTATACATAAAATAGACTCTCAGCTGCTCAAACAGAAGATCAATGGGACTTGTGATAAGAGATTAACTTGGCAATCAGACACCCAGTAGTAACATCGTTTTAGTGGATTTCTTTTTAAATGACTTTAATAAAACACAGACACTACAGAAAGACCGTGTGTCATTTTAACAGTAAACAACCTTTATATATCATTCATAAAACTCAGATGCAAAAGGTAAATACAACTTATTCCTCCAAACAGAATGTCCCCTATAAAAGAAGCTAAAGCCATAATGTTTGAAGGGATTTCACACTTGTGCCTGGGCTGCCCATGGAATAAATGAAGTGCTTAATTTGAGGGTAGTTAGGTTACAAAGCATCTGAAAGGAAGAAGAGTTCAAATACAGCCTAGGAAAAAATGGACATGTGGTACACCAGCTCTGCAGCAATAAAGCCAACAGACAAAGCAGAATGAACTCCAATATCAAAATTGTTTCCTCATTTTTAATTCAGAGTAGAGATACAGTTAGGGTTGTCAGAGATTTGATTAAAGAATTCATTTTAATACAGAACCTAAACTATCATGCAGTGCCTTCTGTAAGTATAATTTATGCCCAGAAAAAGCAGTAAACATATTTAAAAGAAGAAAGATTTTGCCTGAATAGAGCAAATCATAACATCTACCCTGCTACATTAGATCACTGCCAGCCTAAATATGCATTTAGAGGACTTTTTGTCTCCACATGTATAATGTAAACTTTGTTACTGAAACCAAAGGGAAACCATGTGAAGATTTAATAGTATCCCTAAACTACCTAAATTTAACTTGCACAAGAGCAGGAAGAATCTAAGAATAAATGTATTGGAAGCGGAATTTGCTGTGTTGCTCCTAGGTGATAGAATTCTGCAATGAGAATGTACCAAAAGCAATTTTACTAAGTTGTTTAAAGCAAGGCTTTCTTTATAAAGGCAATAATAGTCTTCTTCTCTAATTTCCTTGAATAAGCACAGCTGTTTTTGCTAACATTTTCAGAGTATCTAAATCTCCAGAACATAAGCTGCAACTCCAAATTGGAAGGTTAAAAGCATGGTCACAGGGCCAAAAGAAATATCTTTATGTACACAGAATAACTGGGGCCACTCCAACTTTTCAACTTGGGAGTACTGCAAGGTGGGTGGGGGACCCAGGAGCTGAAGTAGTGGTTCCCAACCAAAGAAAACAAGAACATATTCTGAAGAAATGTAAGCAAGCACCAGGAAGAACCCACTGATTTTCATCTGTTCCTTCCCAAATGAGCCAACTGGTGGAAAAAAGCTATAGAGCAGGGATATGATGATAGGAATGGGACCCACAGCTGCAGTTCTGTGCTGTCAGCAGTAAGGGACTGGCTGGGCAGTGCACTCCTTTCCTTTCATTCCCTTTCTGCCACTGTGCAAAGATACCAGGTTAACACATCAGAGCTACAGCAGAACAAAATGAGACCTTGCTTCCCCTCCTTGGGGGGAGCCAGCCCAACCAAGGGAAACCCCCAGGGGTGAGCTGAGAAAGAGAAAGCCAATTCCGCTGTGAATCACCATGGGCCAGAGGAAGATGATCTTGTGGCATGTGAAGCATGCAGGCTTTGGACAGAGAAGGGAAGTAGCAGCCTCTACTAATAATGGAAGAGGTCCAGGCAGAGTTTGCTGGAGCATAGGGTGCAAAACATGCTTTTCTTTGTTTCTCTGGAGATTTTCTTTGTTTCTCTGGAGACAGGCAAAGTTGTGAAGCAGAAATCAGGAGGAGAAAAAAAAAGTAATCTCATAAAAGAAGCTGAAGGCCTGAAAACCATTTATAAAGGTAACATATCCTTCTCCAGGTTCTTGTCTGAACGCCACCAGTTGGATCTTCACTCCTACCACAGCTGCATGAAAAAATACAGGACTTTTAATTAAACTCCAAATAATGAATAGTTAGACTAGCCATGCAGCTCACCATCAGCAGCACCCAGCTTTAAATATACCCCATCCTGACAAGTGCTCTGTGGTGGGTAGGTGTCCTCCCTTCCCCCACTTTTCCCAGTACTCATTCCTGGTCTTTCTTGCCTGCCTCTGCCTGCCACACTGCCAGCTATGTCAAATGAGCTGCATTACACAGCTGTGCTCCACAGCAGATCTGCCCAAAGAAAAAAATGAGAGGCTGTGAGGGAGAAGGGGCTGTTTTTAAGCAGACTAACACAAAGGTCCAGTATGTTATTGAACACATTTATTCTGAAGGGCAGTACCTTTGAGAGGAAGAAGGACCAAGCACCAAGCAGCTAAGGTCAACAAATGTCTTTTGGAGGCTTTTCCCCTCAAGCCTGTTTATTTGTGTGACACCACTGTAATAAAAAAAATACATGGTGTAACACATGCAAAGGCTTCATTTCTTCTTTCCCAATGAGTCTGTGAGGTCACAGGTGAGGGATTCCACAGGTGCAAATCTCATGAGATGGCAAAATTGAGGAAAGAAAGGGTTTGGGATGCCATACATAGAACAGGGGATGCACATCTCACCACTTGGAACACATCTCCTCACTTCCCAGCCGTGTCATTGAAACTGTGGGTCTAGTGTAAATGTAACTGGGGAGTAATAAATTTCTAGTAGTTATTAAGGAACTAAGCTGGAGACTTGTATCTCTGGTAAAGCCAGCTCCCTTTCAACAGAAAAATCTGAAAACTGCAAAAGCACCCTGATTAATTCAACTACTAAAAAACCACTTATGTTTTAAAGTTCTCTTACATTTCTATCACTGAGTTTCAACCTCACATGTGGAGTAGTTTCTGGATTCCTAAAATTCCCAAACAAATCTTTAATACACTAACTTAGGCCTTTATAGAGAACTTATCAACTTAAATATCCTGGTTCACCCTCTGCTTTTTAGACTCAACATGTCTCAAGGGCAATGAGGTACATAGAACAAGGTAACAATTTTATTCGACCAGAAGACACAACTTGGGGGGGATACTACATATGTTTTTGTCAAAATGTGAAAATCAGGAGAGCCTCTCCAACTCCTACCCTACCACATGAAACAGTAACAGCCAGACAGGTTTCCAGAAGTAAAATTCCCTTTAAAGAATAGAAACAAGAACTGTAAATGCTAAGTAAAAATAACTAGTTATCCAGGCAGCCATTATAATGGATAGATTAACCTCAATGAAAATGAATGCCTAGAGTTTTGCTTATTAATATTTCCCACCACTCATATGAAATGCATTCACAGCACATCCCTCAGAACCTTTAGGTAATCTGAAGCAGCTGGATCTTCTCTCTAGCCCATCTAGGGACATTGAGGAACAGAGCAAAAGATTTACAAATGTTGCAAGAGAAGGAACTGTTAGGGTTCCAGAGCTTTTCCAGCGAGTCTTGACAAGTCTTCCACATACAAAAAAAATATGTAGGCTTCAGATATGGAGCTTTATATTAAAATACATTCAAAAAAAACAGCTTCTGTTGCTTCCGAGTCCCATGTCAAGTCTATAGCAGCTGGATCCCTCTGCATCCGCCTACACATATACTGGAAGAAATCAAGGTGTGACCCATATCTTAGTCTGGTTTTAAACAAAATCTGATTGCGTTCACATGCAGACCAGATCCTCCTCCTGGGAGTCAGTCACTTAGCTGCCAGGATTCCTGTCCTTCTAGCAGGGATGGAGGACAAATTAAATCCCTCAGCTATGCAAAAGCAGAATAATTTAACGCAAGAAGAAAAGGCCAAGAAATTGAAGGCATTTATAGTTGAGAAGAACTTGGCCCAAAATCTTCTCCAAAATCTTGAAATCAGGGATAGAAAACATGTATTTAAAATTTTAAGACTGGCTCATGATACTGTGTCTGCTGCCAGAAGCTCTGTCCCCCAGAGAGATGAAGATTCTGAAAAGAGATTCTGAAATTGCTGTTGGAGAGAGATTACAGATTCTCCTTCATGAGCAGAGGGACAGCTTGTATTGATAACACAGGAGGAGCCAAACAAAACCAAGAATTCCAAAGCTAATCTTTGTCCTCCTAGGACAAAGATTACCTAAACTCAGTTACAAATAAATAGGTAGGCAGACTAAAAGTTTGCTTTCCCTTTTCAGACAAACGTTGCTTCTGTGAGATTCATAAAGCACCAAATGGCAGAGAACCAGCAGCAGAAGCCAACACTCCAGTTCTAAACCTGGCTCTAACCATGCATCCTTCCCATCCCTGAAGCATTAACTCTCCTTAGTGTCCTGTTATTTCCTTAACACGTACATTGTGTTCCACTATTAAAAGATTACTCAATACTAAAGCCATTTTATTACTCTCATCGCAATTCCTCTCCTTATCTTCCTTCCAACCTCCTTCTTATTTTTTCATTCTCAACAGTTCATCCATCAGTCTTGTACGTATGTCAGTTTGCCACTACATACCTTCATGTCCTAGCCTCAAAATACATTCATCTCTGAAGATCTTTTTAACTAGTACTCGAGAAGTTGAGGTACTAAGCACATCAAATCCTGCAAAAGGACACAAACAATAGACACTACCATCTAAATTCACTGCCCTCCTTTATTACCCCGAGTACCAAGACTTGATCCTGACATTACTCAAAAGTCCCAAAGACTTCATGGAGCAGGACTGGCTGATGATCACAAAGTTAGTACAGATATCTGACAGAAACAGAGTGAAGGGCTGCAGGGAATGGAAAAGATTAAGTACCTACGTTATTCTTGTAAGGTAAAGATGGATCAAGAAGCTTCACAGCCAACAGGGAGGAAAAAGTAAGCAAGAAGCAGACAAGAGAATGCTTTGCTCTTTTAAAATGGACTTTCTCTCGATTACAAACTGCTGTAGAAAGTCATTACCTCAGAATACTCTGAGTTGGAAGAGACCCACGAGGATCGAGTCCAGCTCTTAAGTGAATGGCTCATATGGGGATCCAACCCACAACCATGGTGTAATTAGTACCATGCTCTAACCAATTATCAGCAGCTAAGAGCTGCTGCTAACTCTTGTTTGAGAGTTTTAAACATTTTTAAATATGAAGTGACCTGCTGCTGACTTCATGTGTAGTGAACCTCAGGCAGGATGACACAAATGGGTGGGCAGAAGGTCAGAACAGAAGGCTGTGGATAGAGAAAGGACAAAGAGACTGGAAAAATAATTAGGAATCACAGGGATATTATAGACTTCTGCAACTTGAGTGTACAAGGAGGCAAGAGTGTGTATCACACCATGGGAAAGAAAGATGTCAAAAAAGTGGAATGATTCCTTCCACAGGGAAGCACAGAGGACTGGAAAACATCTGCTAATCTCTTTCAATACCTACATCCAAGCCTCTTCCCTGATTTGAATGGAGGCCTGTATTTACAATGAATATAATAATATAAATGAATCTCCAGAAGCACCTGTGACAGTGCAGTGCATGGCACTGTCCTGACAGCACATCTCGGATCTTGAAAGCACCACTCCCTTCAGGATGTGGGCTTCACACCATACTCTGAAGCACCCTTAGCTGAGACTCTCCACAGCAGTAAGGCAACTGCACCAGTGGGGTCCCACACAGCCCCACAGGCATGGCTGAATGCTACAGGGACACTAGTAAAGAAACAAAACCATCCAGCCATATTTGAAAAGATAACTAAAATAATAAAAAATTAATTGTACGAGTTACTTCATACAACCTTTCAAAGATGTTACATATTTATACAAGAGGCATGCCCTGACTTCCTTCAGAAAGCAGTTTTGGCAGATACCATGCCAAAACACCACTTTATTACTGCTTATTATTGCCATGCCAGTCCTGGGTGCCAGTACCAGAGTCTCTCTTGCAGCTAAGTCTCAGAAGATTTCAAGAACATTCTCATGAATGAGAACTGTTTTATAATATAAACTGTCATATATACATGGGAGCATGTGCTTATAACCAGTTTGCCAAAGACTACCAACCATATACCATGCCATACAGAAAAGATGTTTCAGCAGCATCACGTGTCTTTTTTTTTTTTTGCTAGTAAGTCTTATTAGCACACCAGAATAGAAAACATAATTATATATCCTAGACATTTTCAATACCATTCTTAAAATTTGAGCACAAATATTTTGGAAAAACTATGGAGAAATTCATACTTGGGAGGAGGGGGAAATAAAGGGAAAATGAAATAAAGGAAAATGAAAAACTGAGTTCAATTTGGCAGTGAGCTGAACTTGAAGAAGAGTACCCCTTCCCCCAGTCAGAGCTCCTCTGCAATGTGCTCTGCTCTGCAGCATGCCCAGGATGATATGCTTGGAGCAGGCAGTCTTAGCTTGCTGTATGCTGCAGTCAGTGCAGTGTGTCTGCGGACAGTGCATGCACAGAATACAGCTGCACAAGCTGGACTGCGCATTACTTAGTTCAAACTCCACGTTCCTATTTACACCACTTTTGTAGCTTTATGCAAAGATCCTACAAACTACATGAGCATACACAGTGTTGTGCATAAGGCTTGAAAACCTCAGCTGTAACTCTGTTGTAATAACCAGACTATGTTTCCTGGAAAAAAGTATTAACTAAGTTCTTCTTAACAAATACCCATTTCTATCCGAATCATGCAGAATCAAAAGGCTAAAATGGTTTCCTTGAGGTAAATAACTGTGAAATTAAGTTTTACAAGACTAAATGAAATTTCCATACCCTGGAGCGATATTACTTGTTGCTCAGAGGTGACACACTATTTTTAGGACGATGACATGAGATGGATTACTTCTAGTACAGTTTGATTGAATTTTCTGAGTTAAACATTTGCCACTCCCATCTATCTAGTACAACTGCTGCTCTAAATGCTCACCAGTGTCATGAGCCAGTTCTCTCAAGGCCTTTTTTTGAGAAAAGCTTCAGGTAAAGTTTCAGCATGGAATCTATATACTCTTTGATTTTCATTTGGTAGGAGAAAAAATCACCTCTCTTTAAGCTCTGGTTACATGCCTCTATTATGACCTATTCTAAACTTATCCCCTGGCATAGCAAACGGAATTTCACTAAATGCATAGATAGATATTGGACACCTTGTTTCCACTTTGAGCTCAGTATCGAAGGTAACACTTACCCCTAGTAGTATGACATTAAATCAAGAATACGTTTTGTATTTCCATTCCATGTTTTACTTCCTCACACCCCTTTCTCTCCACCTACTGTCTCCCAAAGAACAGCAGAGGCCTATGCCTCCTGCTCACAGTCCATTTCGACAGCTGAGCCATAACAGAGCGCAGCACTGCACAGATGGAAAGGGAGCAGAGCATGTAAAGAACCTCCCAGCTAAAAGAAGATCTGTTTTAGATCTTACTATTAGATTAAAGAAAACCAGGGGGGAAAAGAAAACAAACAAATAATAATAATTTTTTAAAAACACACAAAAAAAACCCCAAAACAAACCACCAACCCACAACTATGGCACTTAGAGCAGCTATTCAGAAAAACATTCCCTAAAAATATGGTCTCCTTGTATATCATAGTATGTATACACATACTACCCCTAGTCCCAAAACATTAAAAAATCTCCAATTTGGTAAATGATTGAATAATTACCAACTTAATGACTAATTGTATAAGCGAAGTATAAGATATTTTATACCACTAAGTATATAATGTAAGCTGCTGATACAGACAGCTTAACATTTGAAGAAAAAAAGCTAAGTACTTACCACAGTGGGGTTACCGCTGCTGATCAGCTGGCTGACTTCATGAAAAATGCTTTTGCAGTCGATTGATTTGTCTAATGATCCCCGCTTCACTATCACCGCTACCGCTAATAAAATCTGCTCCCGAACATACTTTTGGAGGCTGTAAACAACATTGCACAAATATATTTGCAGGTAATTCTGGACATCGATGCCCAATAAAATTTTAAACACATTTCTTTTTCAAATATCTTGTGTGAATTCATACAGGAAAGCTGACAGAAGCGAACTGCTAAGACCAGAAGATTAATTATTCTTAAAATTACCATGCACTGCTCCCTAGGGAAACAAAAATGATAGCCCAGACTTTATGTAGAATCTTAGATGTTCAGAGGTGTGTTTTCTATACTTACTTAGGCCTTTGTAAGACATAGGTTAGAAGGAATGTTCGCAGTGACTCAATGCTAGCTTTTTCCAAGAGAATCCATTCTCTTACAACTGCTTCCATAATTGCTGTAGCAGCTTGAAAAAGGACATAGTCCACTTTACTAGTTTCTGTGGGAAAAAACAAAGGCAGCTTGAGTATTAGAAGACATGTATTCAGCTTGAATGTGTTTCCAACAAAAAAAAATTAATGGAACTTGCTATTAAATTTCTATTATTAAATAGAATATTGTTGCTATGAAAACAGAGAAGGAATTTACAACTCAAAAGGGGGAGAAATAAACAATAACCCAATTATCACATTGTCCAGTTTATTCAAGTCAATGACCATGGGGAAAAGTTGTCCGCGCTAGGAGGCTGGTTCAAAGAACAGGAATAAGAATGCTAATACAATAGGGGAATAAAATAAACAAGATGACAGATTTAGTTCCAATACACTAATTAATAAAAGTGATTAATCTTGCAGGCATGTCAACGCTGGAAATTTCTGTGCTTGTCTTTGAAACAAATAGTGCATAAAAGTACAGGTATTTCATGGGTAATAAAAAGAAGCAAATCCACTTACACTTAAAGGTAACGTTTGTGCCTAATTATCCAAGCAAAAATTTTACACCGTGGTGTATTTAAAGTGTTCTACATCATGTTCAAGTTTCCAGATTTATTTTGAGTTAACCAAAATGTAATTTCTGCCCACAGTGTGGGAATCGTTTGCCATTATTATCTGAATGTGGGATTATTATGTATACAGATGCACTAAGGAAAGTAAAAAAGTATATTATGGAGAAAAGTAACAGTTTGGGTGATTACAAAATACAATTTAATATGAATATGAATCTAATTTCTATGATGCTAGAAAGCTACAGTGACATTTTTGTTGTTGTTACTTTGCTTTAAGAAATTTTAACTTGGAAATAGCAGGTAGTATCTCAGAAGCCAGTTTCAAAACATTCTGAGCTCTGTAGAAAGAATTTTCAGAAAGGGTGCAGCCACAGGGTGGCAAAAGCAGAAAATATGAAATAAAATTCCCAAACAAGAAGTAGAGTTTGAGCTATAATGGTTGACCTGCCAGGACCAGAAAAACTGTGCTTGAAAAAACCTCAAGCATGAGATGAAGGGCTTTAAATTACTACAAAACAAACTTTCTTGGCCCAATTACATACACACAAGTTTATAATATAAATTTCTTTTATATGCAAGTCCTATATCAAAGATAGCGGCTAATACGCTAAAATATTTTACAGTAATTTAATCAGGCTCCAAATCTAAACTCACAGAGGTAAACATGCTTAAATAAAAATAAACCACGTTTAAATCTACTTAGCTTAATTTGGAAAACTAAGTAACCACTTAAGTAAAAGATTAATGTGTATATCTAACATACAAAAACAAATTTAATTACTCTTGCATGGGAATTTTAATTCTGGCACTTGTTACCTTGGGTCTTCAGCTCTTCTAACTGTACAAAGCTCATACACACACAAAGAAAGAGAATGTAATTTAAAAAGGACAGTGTTTCCCCTTTGCGCCAAGTCCCGCGGCTGCACAACTGCAATCGCTGACACACAGGGCTGCAGCCCCCAGTGTAAGCCTGTAATCAGCAAGAGCAGCACAGGAACTTACTGAAGAAAAGAAAGACAAGTTTTGCCAGTACACTGAACAGCTTTAAGCCTACAGCAGAACGCAGTGCCTTGTGCTTCCTGGTTTCAACCAGGTTGCTGTTCTAAAGAACAACATAGTAGTGGCTGTTCCCCTTCTCCATATGCTCACCTTCTCCATTATTCTCGCTGTGTCATTCCCACATTCTTCTTTCCACAAATGACATCATCTTTGTTATCCCTCTCTACCTCCATTCCAGCTCCTATCTTGACTGGTTTTTTCCTGTTTCTTTTAAAAGCCATCTACTTGGCCTTCTGGTTCCAGCCCATCCTCCCTGCATATCTCCCTTCAGTACACCTCAAGTCTTTTATTTTTCATCATTAACAGCTTGTTTCTCTTCCCTGGTTCCTGATTTCTCAATCCCCACCTCTTCTTCCTCAGCTCCCAGATCTTAACTACTTGTTCTTTCTGTCCATACTGTACAGATACTTACTGAGGAAGCACAAAGTTTTGAAAAAGTCTCTTAAGTTCCAGGTCTCAGCATCACAACTGCCTACATTCCCACAAAAAACCTGCCCCATGTGGAAATATGTTGGACTTTCAATGGTGGTAGCATATGAAGTTTAAGGATGTAATATATCTAGACATCCAAAAAGTATTAAAATCAGCATCATAATCCGTTCAACCAGCCACATTTAAGATCTCATGAGATTTCATTATTTATTTCTGATTGATGATGAATGCATCCTTAGATCCAAATGGTCTGCAAACAAAGTTACTTAAGGGTGTTTTTGCCCACCTTATTTTCTCTAAAAATCAACATGAAAACAAGAAGCAGCAATTTTGTTGACCCATCAAGCAAAAAGTGTGATTGCAGTCTTCCAAACCAGGTGGAGTACTACTGTAATATACTAAACCCAGAAGAACCTCATTTGTAGAGAAAAATTTTGGTGTGGAGTGGGTGTAGGAAAGGAAGCACATCATGGTCTATATATTACTGTATAACACAGCAGTGGGTCTGCAATACTGACATCATAATAGTCATGAATTCTAAGTCTCTAATTGAGTAAATTTATAAACAACTGTTAAAAAAATACAGCAGAATGAATTAAGAATGAAAAGAAAATTTTCAACATAATTCTAATATTTCTCTGTTCATTCTGGGAAATTCTTTAAAAGAAAAGTTGCTTTTTGTGGTTTTGGCATGTGTTCTTTTGTGCAAACTTTGAGGTTTCCCCCATCAGGTCTCAGAGTCAGTTTTCACTGAAATTCCCCCTCACATCTGGTTAATACTAGAGTGCTGAGCAGCAATCTTACATCTTTACTGCTCCTGTAACTTTCAGATTTAGCTGCCAAACTTTAATAAGTCTCTATAGCACCTGTAAAAACATTTATCTTTTATAACTTGCTACACAAGCACATTTAAAGCACTTCCATTAAAGAAATTTCTGATGAAGGGCGGTATCCGCCTCTTTCCCTTCTCCAGGGGTATAATCACACAAAATTTCAAATCTATACTGTCTTGCTTGTACCAGGTGGACAGATACTTTTCTAGCTTCTTCCTCTTTTCTTCCAGCTGGGCTGTCAACAGCAACTAAGTTGTTCAACTAGAAACAAACTCTCATTTCAGCACCAATGCAAAATCTGGTAGAAGTGCATAAAATTGCATCGTTGGCTGATTTAATGGGAAGCAAGCACAAAGCCAAGCAACCACACTACTGGCAGCTGCACAAGCTGTACAGATTAGACAGTATTAGAATAATCATGTTGCAGAGGAAATCTACTAAATCAGTTTAGGAACTTAGCTGCATGAAGTTACACCTTACAGCTTCAAAACTGACAGAAATGAAACAAAAAAGTACAGTAATAGGCTTCACCCTCCACCAAAAAGTATCCCTCAGTAAAACCAAAAATTGATGTTCATAGACCCAGCTGCAAAAGAACAGCACAGTTACAGTTTTAAAAGAATGTACACACCTAAATTCATTTATTGAAACTTACCCAAAATATGTTTGCAAACAGCAAATGGTGATTTTGATTTTCTAAATGATAAGAATATGTGCTCAGCATGTTGGCGTTGTTCATTGTTGACCATGGAAGGTGGTGCCTGAAAGAAAAAAAAAAGTTCTTCAAGCACTGATCAAAAATATACTAAGAACAATGTCATGTCAATGTCATGATTGTCAAACACATAAATGTTTGCCTTGTTAAACACCAAAACCCAGTATCTCTTGGCAAAACTGCTTGCTCTCAGGCATTACCTCTTCTTATACACCACTGTGTATTTACATTGCATGCACATAGGTATGAATATAGAGATATCTGGCAGAGAGTGAATAATTTAAGTATAGTTTCCTAACAATGTTTCTGAAGAAAGTTGGAAGTCAGATCTAAATTCAAACCAATTCTTTTTCTACTCAGACCAAAAATACCACTGCACATCACTAAATGCTGCTAAGCATGCTCACAGTCCTGGAAGCAAAGCACTATTTTTTCCTTAGTTGTACATTTGTTTTAAAATATGTAGTTGTATAATAAATTCAGTGGACTTAAAAATTACTACAGATATGTTCTAAAATGAAGTATTGCCAGGAACATACTACCCTCTAGTGTTTAACATTAAAATTGACATCCTGAGGACTGGTGTGATTGAAAAGACAAGTAAGCCCATTTGGGAATGGCTATGGTGGTTCCTCAGCTTACACCCATTCTATTACATCCTGGGCACCTTGGCTGCTCAGGTAACACCTGCTGCTCTCCTGTTGAAAGCCAGCTCCAGGGAGGTTTCTACCTGAAAATCAGCTAGAGGTAAAGCATGAAACCATGCAATAACCTCAACCCCTGTGAGGTACCTACAGAACACAGAGGAGCTGCCTGCACTGCAGCCTCACCTCACTGTACAACCCCAACACCCCACACTGCCCTACAAGGTAAAAACAGCCACGCAGAAAGTATTAGCAGCTCCCAGCACCACACTGCTCTCCACTTCTGCCACTAATATTCTCTGACTTCTACTATTTGGGATTTATCTGAACTGCACACAGCATGAGATACTCTTGCAGGGGATTGACACCGCAAATAGGGTAAGCAAAACTGATGCTAACCTTTGAGAAAGGAACATGCACACATGTAGGAAGACCACATCCAAACTGCAGAGCAGGATCAAAGTGACAGCATAGGCTAGTGAACTTCAGCTAAACTTCCAACTCCACATTCCAGCCCTGTCCCTAGCAGTTTTAGAGGAACATGTGTGTCACCTACCTTTCAGTCATGGTTTATATCCACTGCTTTGGGAATAAAAGCATCGAGACCAACAGTTTTAACATAAGTGAAATATTTTCCAGTAAATAAACCACAAGAAATCCGATTTAACAGACATTTCTGTGATGTAACCTCAACTCTCCTGTATGCAGCAGGAGCTGTTCCTAGTGGGAGCAGCTATTTGTGTTCTCTGCAGTGTGAAGGACTATTCTCCTCTGCATGGACTCTAGCTACATTCACTGCAATAGAACCAGCTGTACAGAATGCCAGAAGAATATTTGGAGCAAGATATCAAACATGCAGGAATGACCTACACAGCAGCTTCTTGATATACACTTCAGTCAGAGCTGTGGCAAATAAACCAACAGGAAAAAAACAGCAGTTCCCACTTTTTCCCCCCACTGTATGGGCAAGCATTTGTGCAAATGCACAGAGAACCAGACTGGAGAAGTGATTACCAAAAATCATCCCAGATTTTTTCATCTGCATCAGTTCCCCAGTCTGGTTCACCATAACCCAACACAAAAACCTAAACCAGCACAGTATGGGACATATTGGGTAGTGAGAGGCTGATTTTTTTCAGCACCAGTTATGATTTTAGATGCATTTAATCTACAGCCTCTGTTGCTGTGTAATGCCTGGGAATAGTTTTAAGTCTCAAGGAACACACTGCCCAATAAAATTTCACAAAAACTAAGAATCAAATTTCTTGAGACAAGTGACTTACTAAAATAACTTTCTGCTACCAAAAGGAGAGGTCCTCCTACTCCTTTCTTGGTCCCACCTGCATGGTCTTGTTGCCTCTGTGCATGATACTTTCTATCAATTAGTCCACAAAAGAAAAAGAGTATAGAGATGAAATCCAGGGGCAAGGGGAATGAAAATTTGTTACTCTAATAAGCATCAAAAAGCCAGACAAATGCCAGAGTCAGTGCAATGATGGGGAGAAAAGGAGTGGAGTGACATTTCCCTTTCAACACTACTGACCTTGCAGCTCACAGCTCTGCAGTCTCATGAAGCCTCACTAATTATAGCCATGTTGGAACAAATCCTTTGGGTGTGACAAAGCATAACTTTTTGCAAGCCCAGGGCCATTTATATTCACATCCTTTGAGAAAGAAGACCAAATCAGGGCTACCTGATCCAAACTAATTTTGCTTTAATACATTATATTTAAGTTTGCCATACAGAGATCCTATCTATTTTCACTGTTCTGTAATACTTAAGGGCACTTTCAGGGATATCAGCTGCAAACTATGGCACCACTAAAAAAACAACCACAGAAGTTTTATGGAAAATACCTCCTTTATGCTTATAACTAAAAAGTAGACCTCTTGCTTTATATTATTTTAGCTCTTCTGCTTCTCTGAAGTCCAGTTACAGAAGACATTTGACACCTTGGAAAGGCATATGGCACACCATATTCCTGTATTAATTTTTAAAATGACAGTAACTTAACAATACATCACAAGCTTCGACTTTCAAAACTGTCCAGAGCAGACAAGTGCAACAGCTAAGGTCTGAACTGTACTGTAAAGCCACCAGAGGGAGCTTAAAGCTCACAGTCTACTGCCTTCACTGCATTCAGACAATATTTATCTGTACAATGAAAGTAAAGTCCAGCTACTTTTTGCTTTAAAGAAAAGGCTAGCATATACACATTCCGTGCAAATTTCACATTATAAGAACACTGGCTCAGTGAGCCCAAGAGCCCTGTACCATGGTGTCCAGCACCTCCTTGGCACAACAGGATTAGCAACATACCCAAAGTATTCATCATGTTTGGAAGGTCCCCTAGAGCACACACACCCATTCACTGTGTTCTTTCTAATTGTCTTCTTCAAACTCTTCTCTACTATCCAACTTACAAGGAATTAAAACACAGTAAGGTAATGAGCAGGTTCTTTTGGCATACTGAAACAATTTGCAGCTATACCACTTTCCTTTCTGTACTGTCTGCCATTACCTCTAAGCAGCTGTTCTTTTGTCCCGCAAGTTACCTATAAAAACTTTTCTGAGACAATGATCATCTTTCTGATTTTAGCATAACAAGCTACTGCCCCATAAGAAGAGAGTTCCTATGTGACACAGTATTATAAATAAAATTACAACCTTTCAACTACCAAAGATGTCTGGATACGGAAAAGGACCAGAAGCAGCATTGCCCACAAACAGGATCCTGCAGGACTACTGTTTCAAATGGCAGCTATCCACTCAAAGAAAAGGGAAACTGAAAAAAGATAAGACTAGAAACACTGTAGCAGACTAGCACTAACGCTTGCAAGACGTCTAAACTTACCTGAAAGCCTGGACAACTCCTAAGAAAGTAATGTAACTGCAGAAGAGAGGAAACCAACTGTCATGGAAAGTACACACATGACTAGGAAACATCTGTTGATCTACATGTGGAAAGAGTAAGGGCTTTGGGATTTTCTTTTATTTTCAGTAGGAGTAGTTAGATGTATAGAGAGGAACTGAACCTACACATATATATGCAGAAACACCTGCTTTATACAAGCATTTCCTACCTCAGTAACATACCTTTTAAAAATATAGTGCAATTATGTCTTACTTGCAGGATGGAAAGTGCCAAGAAGTTAGAGATACAAAGGAAGCAAACAGGTTGCAAATATTCATTAAGTTGAAGTCATCCTGTATTTGTCACTAACTGGCAGAAGTAGTAACGCCACATTCACATTTGAAGTCTGCTTTTTTAGCTCCTTCCTCTTATCAGAAAAGACCTTTTGCTTTAAAAAATATAAATGCATCAAATTCCACCACTCCCAAGTGATTCTGTTCAGGCAGTTTCATGTTAATCATCACAGATATACAAAATGCAAGTTTTTCTGATCACATATTTGAAGTAACATTATTTTCTTAGTGGTTTTAGATCCCAGAATAGAACTGCAGAATCACATAATCATTGGAAGGGACCTTTAAAGGCCATCTAGTCCAACCCCCCACCATGGGCAGAGACAATTTCACCTTCCACCCAACCAGGGCGCTCAGAGCCCAGTCCAATTTGGCCTTCAACACTTCCAGGGACGTGGCACCCACAACTTCTCTGTTTGGGAGAGAATATGCCAACAACATGTGCCAGTGCTTCACCACCCCTCACTGTAAAATACTTCTATCTTCTTACACGGCCAATAAAAAAAGACTGAATTGGCTTCTGACTATGAATCTTAACCTCTTCAATACCGTCAACACCTTGTTGAAGCTGACTGTTTAGTAGTTTCTGCTAATATCAATGTGGATTCCAGAGAATATTAGTTATTGCTTACTTAGGACACTGATAGTATCTTAAAAGTAACAACTTTTACCATTCAAGTGACAACATTATTATTAAAATCAGTAACGGAGTAGTTTTTAATTTAAATATTAGTTAACCAGCTTGCATTGGTACTTCTGCATAATAATTTTGCTAAGAAAAATCCTGGCCATGATCAAATATAAGCATAACTAAGGATGGGGTGAGCAGTGTTCATTCCTTGCAGGGAAAAAAAACTTGCTACGAGAAATTTTGATTTTTCACTTTTGCTATGGCAAGATAGCACTGAATATGACGAAAGCCAGCATCTTCCTACAATTACACTAGGGGAAATCTGCAAATTAGCATGTCACAAAGAACAGTCACACACTCCTCCAGACTTCACTGCTTGGGAGAACACAGAGAGAGTACACTGGAGTGTTTTAAGCTGACACCCACAATATTCCCACCTACCAAAAAGGTCCCCTATGAACAGCACAGCCTAAACACTAGGAGGATTATGGAAAGGCAAACATGCCTACTAAGAGAATTTTCTTGGTTTAAAAAAAAAAAAGTATCAAATTGCTTGTACCTGCTAGTACTAAAGCCAAGTAGGAACCCTTCTTGCCAAAGGCAATGTTTATGTCTGCAAGTGAAGTACATTACAAACTTGACAAGAGCAGAAACAAAAATCTGATACTTCTACTGAAGTGTGACTTCATAAAATTCACCACCAACTCCCCAAACTGAGCTTCCCAAATATGTTGGGGAATTATGCCTTTCTTGCAGTCAAAAGGTACAAAAAAACTGTTCCCAAACTCTGGTCTGTGGGCCACTCTTGGCTTATGAAAACCCAGTTCAAGACATTCTTGTTCTTCGGAATGGTGTCTAGACTCTGTGCCGCGGAGAGCTCGGGAAACCCAGGGGAAAAAAAGCTTAGGAAACAGTTCTCTGTCAATATACAAGGATAAGCAAAAGCCACCACAGATGGCAATGGCACTGCTGGGTTTGGACTTTGCTGACAGCCACCATCAGGCAAGACATGCTCAGAGAAGCAGGGAATAAAGGAAGCCCAGATGGTTTGCCAACATGTCCCAGCAGGCAGGGAAGCCAAGTAATAGTGAGGCATATGCAAAGGAGAAAGATCATGAGTGAACTTGAGAACCATGTGCAGGGGAACACCATGTGATGGTGATAACATAGCTGAGGAGTACAAGCAAAAAATAGAAATAGAAAAAAAGGGGGGAAATAACACAGAAGCAAGCAATAATTTTTAACTAGTGCACATACTGCATTTAGGACAGCTAAATATATTACTCCACCCATGTAAGCAATTGTTACAGCTGCAACATAACTAAATAACCAGAAGTCATTCAATTTTAAATTACTGTGTTCCTCTAACAAGATGACCAAAACCCACTAAAAACAGATTTCTAGATCTTAAATAACAAAAATACCTTGAAAAAATTACTCCCCAAAATAGTTCTGCTGTATAAACAATTTATACAGAAGAATTAGACTCAGAATAAGGAGATTTCCAAGCTTAACTCTACCAAAGTCATATCAAGCAACATGCCCCAAGACTGAATTACCCTGACTTCTGTGAAGTCAAGCCATAACATGTTTCCATTCCAGTTTTAGCAGTAACACTTTTCAAGTGTTTCAAATAAGTTTTTTCCTACAATATATCACAGCACACTCAAAAACTGTCACTTGTCTTATTAAAGTAGCTAATCAAAGAGATTAAATGTAGAGGTCAGGCACAGAGAACTGGACAATTAGCCACACTTTTGCTCTTAGATATTCACCCTACTTCTCTAGCAGACACTGACACCTAATGATGTAAGGATGCCTTGTCCTCTCATGAAGCAGATGCCACAAGCTAACAATTCAGACTAGATGAAGATGCTCAGCTCTGCAACTACTTTACAAGTAGATCAGACGTTCCAGCCTTGGGCACAAGGCCAGAAGGAATTTAAGACAATTGGTAACAACAACAACTTCTGCCGTCCCAGTCACATCTGTCATGACACGACTGCCCAGCTTTGAGTAATAGTTAATACAGAAAACTTAGCTAGCACAAAAAATATCTCCAACTATGTTCCAATTACACTTACACCTTTACACTTACTATTTTGAATAATCATTTAAATTACAGCAGTGACTCAGCCTCCAATTCAAAAGATACTCAAGATTATTCTGAAGATTGGCAAGAAAAATGCAATAAATAACCTTCAACCAGACCTGCACTAGAGACAACATGGTGGAGATTTAAGACTTTCTGAACAAAAACTTCCTTTGATTAAAAAAGGTCTTCTCCAAAAGTAATTATGACTCAAATTATTTAAACCCCAGAGTGCCCAGTATTTTTCAATATATATTTGGAACAAATGTGTGACTGCTGGAGGAATTGCCTCCTACACACCTACTCACTCACATCTTGCTTTCATGCAGAAACTTAACAATAGGGAAAAAAGACTATTTTTTCCTCATCAACTTTTGCTTTATATTTTGAAGCTGAAATATGTTAAGTCTTTTGCAAGTAAATCAGGAGACAAATTGTGGTTTGTAATAAGAGCTATTCTCAGTTTAGTAATGTTCTTGTATAAGATACTATATATATACACACATTAATTGACTAAAGACACAAAGTAAATCATTACCATCAATAACAAAACATTTTTTGAGATGACTTCTCTCCAAGGCAAGCAACAAACACTACTGAGATTTTAGTTCTCTGTTAACAATTTGATCCACAAATATAGACTATTACAGACTCTCCACTGAAATTACCCCTCATTTATGTGCACAACACAGCTAAATCTGAGAAATATCCCATAATGGATATTTAGCCTACAGTAGTCTGGCTGTTGACAGTGAGAAGATGAATGCTGACATGAGGCAACAGTTCAGACCCTTAAATTAAATGTTATTTATTTTCTAATCTCTACATTCACTGGTCTAACATTTCAAAGCACAAATGAGGTCTGACCTGCAGTTCTGTGAGGCAAAATAACTTTTCTAAAACATCTGACTGATGGCAATGAGAAAATCCACATGGTCCATTGAAGTCAGTAAGATCCAACAAAACAACATGAAGTCAATCCATGCATGCCAGAGAAAGTTCAATCAAGACAGAAAGTGTGACTCGCTACGTAAGAGGACAAAGATAAGAAAAACACCTTAACTCCACGGAACAGTTACAGAAAACCTCATTGAAACCCAAACGTTTTCAAAGCATTTAATATTAACAAATAAAATCAACTCACTGACTTCAGTAAAAATGGCACATCACAACTGTAGTAGCACAGGAACCCTAAAAATATGTTACTAAAGGACACAAAAAGTCAAAGTGCCCTTACAACAGCTGCATTCACACTAGCCTCAAGTCCTGCTTTCCTGTTTCCTTTCATTATTTAAAAGCAAATTCTTCCTATTAACAGATAGGAAATTCAGCAGAAAATAACCCCTATGCATTCTAGCTACTCCTCAGGTATCACAGGGTTGGTGGTGGCTGGCCCTAAATTCTGAGAGATAGCCAATTTGGCAACACCATCTTCTGACCATCTCCTGGAGCTGGAGTGAGCTTGGCCTCCTTATCCTGAAGCAAGAAAGAAAAGAGTTGGTGGAAATGAACCAAATTTCTCCCTCAGCTCCCACCAACTCTGGCTGCTTCCCTCTTTCCCCACAAGAGGCATGGAAGATACACGGGTAATAGGTGGAAAGGAGTCTCAGCACCAACACACACCACAAACCTCACTGCAGGGTGGACTATCCCCATGAGAGGTCCTGGTTCTCCAGCAAGAGATAGGATCCTAGCCTATCAACAGCCTCTGAAATCCTGATTGCAACTTGATCATAAGATTCAAGTAGCTCACCTCTGTATTGCTCATTTCTGTGCATATAAGACAGCACAGACACCACCTAAAAAGATGTGCCAGGATAGTGACAGTGAACTTCAATACAAAGTTTGAAGTAAAGAAAGAACCATTGTGATCTCTCTTCTACTACACAGGAGATCATCATAATGCTGGTAATGGCAATACTCATTTTCCAAAGCTCATAACTTGAGATGTACACAATATACAACCCATTTATCAGGCTCACTATACATCAAATACAGTCAGCATCTGCTCTCCTTCTGCAAAAGAAACTTTCATATTGTGCATGAAGAAGTGTCTTATATATATTTTTTTCCTATTGTCCAATTTCAAATTGCACTTTCTGAAAGAACAGCTATAACCACCCATGGCTGTAAGTGTGGCATTACTTTTACTTGCATGTAGCCTTCTACAGTGAGCATGTGCAGTGGAGTAAGACATCACAGGGGTAACCCCATGCACCTCAGACCTCAACACACAAGACAAAAGCCATCACTACATGAAATATTTAAACTGAGATAGTGATAAATTTTGATTTCTGAGTGTTTTAGGCTTTGACACCTATCAAAAAGGCATTTCCTCCCACCAAGCTAATGAAGAAAGGCAGGCACACAGGGCAGCCAGTTTCCCTGCCAAAATTCAGAGTTTAGCACTTCCTCCACCATCAATCTTGTTAAATGCCAAAACTATTTTGTCCTATCATAGTTATTTAGTAAGAGTTGATTAAAAGTAAGATAAGGAAGTTTTTTAATTTTATCTAAATTTGATGTAGAAAACTCCTTTGGTTTATTGTACTTTCAAAATGGCATGGTGTAAAATCCTATTAAAGACTTTTAACTGTTAGGATATCAATGAAAACTTATAGACACAAGTCAAACACACAAAGTACAATATTTGAATCATGTAAGAAAACAGATAAGATACAGACAGATACAAGGTAGAGACAAAAAAATCAAGGCTTAGCAAAAAAGAGGAGCAGATTAGAGGCCAGAGAAGGAAGTTCATAACCTGCATTAGGTGGAAGATAATAAAGCCAAGACAAGTTGTGAAATTGAAAATATTTTGTGACGAGAATAACATCTTTCATTCAAATCCAGGAAAAATTACGAACTTTCACTGAACACACCTCGAAAAAGGTCCTTCCCCAGTTTGCCCATACTGGGAAACAGCAAAAATCCATCTAGAATTGTACATACTTGAGAAGATGTCTTCTACTTTTACCTTGTTTCACCACTTTGTTCCACTCTTGCAAATGCAGCCTGAACCATGATACTGAAGAAGTTACACATGTCCGTATTCATCCGCTGATATACAGGAGCAGACACATGACACATATTTTGAAAAAAACTCTTCTAAACATTAATTTTCTATGACAAAGTTGGGGTTTTTTTTAATCCCTGCAGAAATGTTTTGGGATTCCATTTAGAAGATGCAATTTTTAGGACTCCCTTAAAGTGAGTGCCTGAGCTCACACTAAGAAACCTGCACAAATTAGCCAAGTCTCAAGCTCTGAACAGTCAAAGGGCTCCATATATTCAGGCTCCACTGAAAAAATTATTATGAAGAAATGTGGTCATAATCATATATTTTATTCTCAGCACTATTAGAGGGAATATTACTGTAAAATTAACAGGAGACTAGCTCCAGAAACAATATTGTCATTTCTCTTGATATTAGAATTTAATATTTATATATTCCCCACTAAACAATTCATTATTCTGAAGCTACCCAACATCTGTTCCTAATCCCACTTAAAACAAGCTCACAAAATAAAGGGTTTGCAGCTTACCCTCCCTAATTCTCTCAGGAAGAAGCACATTTGTTTTGGTGCCTGGGCTTTGGTGCTTGCTGTTGACAGGTGAGGAAAGCACTATTCATACTCTTGTCACCAGAGAGGAGTGTGCCTGTTTTGTAAACTTATTTGCACATTTCCTCAATAACAATGCAAGATGTAGTCATCTGAGAAACTACCAACACTGTGGTTGAAAAAGAAGTGAAATAGCAACAACATTATTAGAAAAATAAACAGTAGAAGCCAGTGGCCCAAGAGATGAAAAAGCTAAACTAAATGTTAACAGCTAAGGACTTGATGAAGAACAAAACAAAAACCGAAACAAAAAACAAAACAAAATGATGATGCAGAAAAAATGCAAAGCTCTCTTTGCACCTAAGATGAGTGAAGGTTAATGTAATGCTTTTCAGCCACAGCTTCAACACACAATTCATCTTTAAGGCACCTGGAATCAAACCAGCAGCTAGCTGCACATATTCCTCCCCCCCTCCACGGGGCTGCAGTTCTGCGTGACAGAGATACAGGCTCCCACTTGGGAATCTCCAGTTCCTGTATACACATATTCATAGAGATGCTGTGGAGACATCCTCATGAAATCTACCCATGACAAATGTGCAAAATGTGGCTCTTAGATGAGGGGTGTAACAAAAGAGGAAACTAACTGAGCTGTGAGGTGAAACCCAGAGGAGGCAGGCAGGGTCTGCCAGCATCAACAGCAACTGTGTAAAGTCATGGCAAGATGAGTGAGCATCAGACTCAAGGGATCATGTGAATGCCCGGACCACCAATACAAGACCAAGCTGTGGCAGGTAAGTTTTGGGGAAGTTCACAACAAAACTTTGAAGACCACCTATTTGCAGAACCAAACAAAATAATCAAAAGGAGAAGAACCTTTGCTGCTTGCCCAAGGCAGAGAAGTGACACATGTAAATGCTGGGGCAGAGAGGATGACACTTAACCCCACGTCACCAGCTTGGATACCTTCCACCTGTCCCCAGACAGGCAGTGCACAGAGATATGACCTCTCTTGTGCTGCCACAGGACACAGGTGGTAGTTCTGCTGTAACTCATCAATGCATCAGTGTGGTTTGTGTTTGTACAATTGTTTCTGCTTCTTATTAGCTCTGATACTGCTTGCACACCATCACTAATACCACAATTAATGATAGCTGGAACATTGTTTCACAGTAAGAAAGGAAGGTATAACTGCGTGTTGGTTGTCATTCAATTGCACCACTGATCTTCATGCAAACCAGTGCTTAAGTCCCAGAGCCACAGATGCTCTGTGGCACAGGTGAATGCACCAGCCTCTGGAGTACACACAGCTATTGGATTTTCACACTCCATGTTAATGATGCTGCAACGCATTTTTTGAATTCTGCAAACTGCCCATGTCCTCCTTCACACACTGTTGGAGCAAAAACCTATGCAGCCAGGATATTTACTTGTGATGTGAAAGACTAAAATTCAAAGTCCTTCCAAAGCAGCCTGAAGAAGGGATAGAACATGGCCCAATCACTTCCTTGTGTCTTAAAAACTATCAAATTACCCATTTCCAAAAAACTTGAAATACGAAGTTGAGGAATATACCACTCACTCCAATGCAATACCACATAGCTTTTCTGCAGCTCTTCAAATTAACAGATTTCAACACACATTTGTGAAGGATGCTGGTATTATTATTTTCCATCATTACAACAGGATCCTTGTCTAAGTTGACAGTAATGAAGAGGGGCAGCCTGGGATGCAACAGGCTGCCTCTCCAGAACTCCAAGGCTGTGGTGCTTGAAGATCTTCCACTCCTTCCAGCCATGTTAATAATTCCTCTCTGCTCCTAGACACACATTACTATCCTGTGCTAGCTTTGGCAACTGGCAAGTCCTTCTGACAGCCAGTCCAGCTCACTAACCTAGCAGAAAATCAAACCAGCAAAAAGACAAGTACTGTTTTTTCTCTGCCACTCGGTGTTAGGCTGGTTTAGGCTCCTGTAAAAATATAGCCTATGTCACACTTACAAGCCTGGGACTGCAGATGTTCTTCACCTTAGCCAAGGCTTTTGAAATCCCAGGGACCGCCATCATAAACTGTAAAATTCCATGGCAAAACACCTTTCTTTCAATGCACTTCATTGATTTCACAGCCACAGATTAATTATACAAAGCCTTCAAGAGACCCTGGCATAAGGCATATATTCAACACTACCACAGTTGTGCCTCTAGCATTTTGCACAGCTGCACATAACAAAGCTGGCCTGAATGACAACAAAGAATGAAATTCATAATTTCAGCACAAATCATGATATACCTTTAGCCTTTCTTCATATTCACTTTTGTAGTTCTGTAAATTTTGAATTTGGTAGGCATCACTAAACCAACTTATCTGACTTAGAAAGTAACAAAAGCAAAAACCATTATTCACTTGTTCCTACATTAACTTAAATAACTTTTAAATGTATTTTCTACTAAAAAAAAAATCAGTCTTGATTTGAAAAGAAAGGGAATTGTATATGCTACTTCCTAAGTGGTTTAGCAACATAATTTGACCAAATTTCTTCCAGGAGCATAGGCAAGCTCTCTCATCTCAGTCAAGATAGTAGAATTGTCTCTAATGCAACACAGTGAAAATTACTTTAATTAAAAGACTCTTTTCTCCCTGAATTCACCACCCAATCTAGCTCACTATGAAACCACTCAGGTGGGTGTATTATTATCCTACGTTTTGGCAGAGCCAAAGACAGCACTGTACAGCAGCCACTTATTGTTATGTCTCTGAAGTAGGAAAGTTTAGGGTTTTCCTTTTTGGGAGACAGGAAAGAAAGAAAAGGGACTATTTAAAGTATATCCTGTTGTCAGTTTTCCTTCATTCCCTAAAATCCCTGTCTTAACAACTACTCCCTGTTCAACAAGATGTTTTGGACTTCAAAGTCCAAAGGACCAACATCTCCTACAGCTCAGATCTGACACCTTCCCTTGTATGCCACATCTACGAGCACATATGTGGGTTTATGCCACTCATACACCCCACTACCCATCAAAATTCCAGAGATCTTATGTACACCTAATTCAGACAGACTTTTTAGAATCAAAACACTGTCAGAAACTGATGAAAAGGAGTATTTTACTTATCTGCTTGTGACAGGATCAGCTCAACTTAATAAGCAAGAGGATTTCTTCCACCTCTCCATAGGGAAAGCTCTTAATTAACTAATGAACACAGATTAGCATAACAACGATAAGACTCTTAGGAAGCAGGGTAAAGGGAAAACAGCAGTAGGTAGTGCCTGAAGAAGAATAATCCAGATGGAGTTATGGACTAATGAAGCTCTCCAGCAGATGAATGTAGAAGCAAGCACACAGTATTTACATCGATTACTCAGAACAAAATATAGAAATATGCCAATGCAACAGTGACACGTCAAATGGGTGTAAAACATATTGATTCAAAAAGACAAATACTCCCTCTGTGAAACAGTCACGGGAAATAAACCTTAAGCACGCATAATCCCATTTCACTAGATTTTAATTTCATCAAACACAATGTTTACTTTTCAAAGATACCAGAATCTCTATCAGTTCTCACTTCTCTAATCTCAACTCTTCACTTTAGTACAGATAAGCTCCATGCACATTTGTTCTCGGCTCCCAGGTAAGAGTTTCACTAGCATGGTGCACACTGCATGCACACTTATCTCCCAGGCTGTAATCTGAACTGTGTGCCTGTAAAATGCACTAACCATAACAGCTATTAACCAAAAGAAGAAAAATCTATACATACATATGATGGACTCTTAAGTTACTTAGTACTGTTCCAAAAAATTATCTGAATGGTTTGGGTATGGGTCTCTGAAAACATCACCTTGCTGCTCTGAAGCTGAATGGTTTGGGTATGGGTCTCTGAAAATATCACCTTGCTGCTCTGAAGCAATAAAGAAAAGTACAATGTTAAGTACTATTAGGAAAGGAATACAGAAGAGTATAAAAAATTTACAACCATCTAAATTCCTCAAGTACCTACATCACAGAATTCTGGTCAGTTAATTCAAAAACAGTATCATAAATCTAAAAAATTACAGAGGGGTGATTTGATGTATCAAATGGGGGAATATCCCATATGAAAAATTGACAAGACCCTTCAGATTAGCTAAGAAATGACTGGAGGATGCAATATGATAGAGAATTATACAAAATCACAATGGATACTGTAGAAGAAAAATCAGAACACCTCATAGTTATTTCTCATAATTCAAAAATTAATTAAATTATGAACCAGCAGGCTTCACTTGAACTATATTGGTTATTTCCAAAAACATTTGTAAACCTCATTACACTCAGAAAAGCACGTAATGTAGATATACATATATATGTATAAAGACCAAATATTATATAAACTAAAAGAAAAAAAAAGCATTCCAAAAACAACTGGACCCATTTGTGGGAGAAAAACAATGATAACACCTCAAGCTTTTGAAATGCTAATTCAAACAATGTAAAGTGTCCACTAGTAAAGGAATCATCCTTACTTTTTAGACCTCTCTAAATCAGCAGCTAGAGACGACTACCAGAAAAAAAAAAAACATCTGAGCAGAAGTTTTCTCTATTCTAGCATAATATAGCACACATCTTGCTTGTTTTATGGGTGACAACTTGGAGGACTTTCACCAATCTTCTCAGCATTGGAATGATTCATTTGTCTGATTTCTTCCAACAGGCAACCTGCCATAACAAAAGCAGAGCTACTCTATCTCTCCCTTTCATCCTTACTATGAGCCATGCTTCGAAGTCTGAAAAATTGCTTCACAATGAAGACATATTGCAACAAGACACTGAACTTCCTTGTGGAAAAAGGATTGTCATGACCTTTGTGGAGAACAGGCTGGCTGGTTATGTCAAGATGTGAGATAGTGGAGAATTGATGAGGTTGATTCAGCAAAACCACAAGCTAGGTCACTTGCTCATCTTGCACCTGGGCTTGAGGAAGGCTTAGCAACTGAATGTTGCCTGGCCTGAAGCAGGGGCCCCAGAGCCCGATGTTGTCTCAGGGAAGTGCAGAAGCACCCACGTCTCTGTGCCAGCCCTCAGCCTCTCTGCCCCTTCACTGTGCACAACAAGCCTTGGTTTAGATCTGTTCCTCTGAGGAGACAATGATGGGAGTAAAGACCTGGCAAAGGTCAGATGGCCACTGCTGCTGCCTCAGCTGTGTGGAGGAGCACACTGAAGTACCACACTTCCGTGCTTTTTTTCAGCCACAAGATAGGTAGCTCGGTTTAATGAAGGCAACCAAAGACTCTCATTCGTTCCTTGTTTATATACTAAAAGCCACACCTACCAATATGAAAATAAGAAAACAGACGTTCCCCCACCTTACACCTATTATGACAGCAACAGGCAGCCAATGATTTTTAACTGCAGTCATTCATCCATTTGTCCAAGAAGTATAAAATCGATATTTGAAATCCTCCTCTATGGAAGGACAAGAATACAACCCCACTCTACAGACAAGTCAACAGGTTTGCTCCTCTCCTCTCCCCAAAGCAGGTACAACTCTGTGGTAAGATTTGCATCTCTGACTGCACTGGAGCTGACCTGGGAACACTTGTACACAGAGCTACGCACTTATATTTTGTAGGTCTAGTGCAGTTATCAACAATCTAACAAGAACCTATAATCTGCTGCTTCAATAAAACAGGCTATTCATGACTCCGCAACCATAAAAGTTCATATTCAACATGACCAGACTTTAGTGCCTAAGTGATTATAATTGAGAAATTAAGCCTATCTGCACCCAGCCCGTCTGATCTCTGAGGACTAGCTAGAAGGCAAGGGGGTTTATTTCCTGACAATTTCACACACTTACCACAACAGGCCTTATGTCCAAGAAAGGAAGGTCAAAAAGAGCCAACCATACAAACTCTCAGGGTTGATGGTATAAACAACGTGGTCTTACTAATGTGCCCCCTTATGCTCTTATTCTGTAAGCTTATTTCAACATCTGAAAGTGAAGTTTGTAGGACTGTGTCAGACTACCCAACTTTAGCCTGAAGTCTCCCTTAGAATAGCAGGATAAATCAGAAACTAAGTGGTACCCTGAGAAGGTGGTGATGTGAGAATCCACATCATCCCCCACACACACCTAACACCCACCCTTTGAAACAGACCACAGTCAGAACATTTACAAACTTTTAAAGAATGGAATTCTTCCGCAAAATCACATAATCACAAGGTTGGAAGAGACCTTCAAGTCCTAATCAAATCCAGCCCTAACACCTCAACTAAATCATGGCACCGAGTGCCACATCCAGTCTTTTTTCAAATACACCCAGGGGTGGTGACTCTACCACCTCCCCAGGCAGACAATTCCAATACCTGATCATTCTTTCAGTAAAAAAAAAGTTCCTAATATCCAACCTATATTTCCCTTAGCGCAGCTGAGACTGTGCCCTCTCATTCTGTCAGTTGCTGCCTTTGCTCAAATGTTCTTTGAGCTTTCCAAGAGCCACACCACACAGAATAGTCTAACACGGACCTCTGGACCTACTTCACTCAATCCCCTGCCCAAAAAAGAACTCGTTTCAAAGTTAGATCAGGTTGTTCAGGGACTTGTTCAGTCAAGTATTAAATATCTCCAAAGATGGGAGATCCCACAGCCTCCCTACATAGTCTGCTCTACTACCTTCACCAATCACACTTACTGTGATTTTTTTTGTCTTCTCTCCAGCTGGAATGTTCCCTTCTGAAACTTGTAACCTCTTGTCTTTTCAGTGTGCAGCTCTAAGTGAAGTCTGGCATTTCTAATATCAGGAGAGTCGGAGTTAGCAAGTAAATTGTACAGTGAAGGTATATTATACACTTGAGCCAACCTGACAACTCACCACTAGCAGGGGCAGACCAGCTCAGTACGTGTCCAACAATCTAATTTCAGTGCCCCTGTGCTAGCTCTGCAACCTAAATGGCTGCACAGATAGCCAATACATCTTGCTAACCTGACAGAAATCCATTCCCTTGTTTAATTCCTATGTCATCTCAGCAATATTAATATCTTCTGCACAGGGTCACAAGGGAGAAAGCGGAGCTGCAGGTAAGAACAGAGCACCTCTTTTTGGAGGGAGGTGGGGTGAACAAGCAATAAGCTGTGCATTTACATTTAGGTGTCAGAGAATATAATATGCTAGAAAATTTCAACCTGCTTTAATAAACTCTCAGCAGTAACTAGACCATGTTAGGCATGTTTCTTACTTCATCCTCTCACTTCTGGGATAAAACTTACATTTCTTTCCTCAATAATACAACCAATGTCTTCTCTAATCCATGAAGACAGCTATTAAAACAGTGCTTAACTAGTACTAATTATATTTGGCATTAATTACCACCTGAGCTAAACAGAACATAATAGAAAGGAGATACATGGTCAGGGGACACCATGCCAGTAGGAAATAGAGGAGTAAATTAAATAAGCTCATACAGATGTTGGTGTATCTTTACCAAGCCAAAGTCACATAGGCCAAACATGGATACCAGCCCGTGGCACAGAGAAACTGCACAGCAAAGCATTAATGGGGATCTTACTTCAAGTGAACACCATGCACCTTTACTAGAAAGGAATTACATACTCCATTTTTATACCACAAATACTTTTATGCATATTAAAGAAAATAGTCACAGCACCAGCCTTCAAAGTTGTATTTGGCAGCTAATGACAAGTTTCATCTTTTATAACAATTTGTCAATTTATACCAAATTCCAATCCTTTCTCAAATTAGGCCTTTTGAATGTGAGCTACCTAGAACCTGTTGAAAGGCATTACTGGTAACAAGTGAAAAGCATTTCCATTCAGCTGTAGAAGAGCTTGGTGAGAGAAAAGATTGAACAGTTTCCAAACATGGCACACCATGGTTTGTAAAGTCCATAAAGATCAGCAATTTAGGAGATCAGGACTTGGGCGTTCTTTATCTGATATCTAAAAAGTAATTTTTCAAAGGCAAACTCAACTAACCCAGAGCAATGAAAAAAAACTTATGAAAATACTTCTCAAAGATTTAGAGAGCTCACAGTAATCCATGCTTATCCTCAAGGAAAGTTAATTAAACACATTCAGGTCTTTTTATTAGCATGCCATTATTTTCCTCAAGGCTTAGTATTTCAATTTGAAATCAAGGCGAGTATCAAGTAAACCACCACCACTCTCTGCTCTGTATTTTAAATGCTGAAACACCTTGGATGCATCCCTAGCCATCCTTATTTTGCAAGGATTGCCACTGTCTCAGCTGCGACAGACTGTCACAAGAAAACTTTGCTGAATCCCTGCCCAGTCAAAACCTTCTGCTATCTATTGTAAGACCATTCACAGCTCTGTCCCTTCCCACTGCTTCAGGTACGGCTCCACTGCAAGGTGGCTGACTCATGACCTCCAACCTAGCAGCAGGTTAATCACCCTTCACCCCACACGTCCTCAGATTTTGACATAAATACCTTTCTAAGTGATCCCAGCAGTTTGCTTGATCAGTTCATCCCTCCCATCTGCCGCACAGAGATAACTTCCCACCCTCATCCCCAAGAGGACCTTTAACCACAGTACAGCCCTCTGGCTAAATGAAATTCAGATCATCACTGTCCAGGCGCAGTCCTGAAACACAATTAGGCCCCTCTTTTTGCACAGTTGCTAGTGAGACAGAACAGGAGCAGAGCTCATAACTCTTTCAGTCCTGGGGTCTCACATCCACTTTTGTGAAGCACCTGCTGAGCTGCACTCCTCTCCTGCATCCCTCCAAATACTCAATGATTTACGAGAAGGAATCCAGGGCACTAACCCTAAACAGTTCTCACAGCTCTTCCACAGCCAGCCCTTCTTAAAGCCTGATTCTGAGCTCTCACCCTCATGGATAGCTTTAGTGAGTATCTCTGTTTCATGCAGCTTCCTTGGTAAGAGCCATCTAACTAGTTCTTCTCAGTTTAGTGGTGTTTATGAAACTTCCAAAATCAGCTGTGGAAAAGAAATAAAAAAATAAAAAGCTAAATACCACAAGTCAGGTTTCATACTATCAGAGGCTTTAGGAAGGAAGGTAGAAATTCAACAAGGATCCTAACACCCATGTGGTTGTAGACCCAAGACATATTTTTACCAGTAAGTTCAGCAACTATTCTTCAACAGAAGCATAAACATTACCATAAGAGGCCTCCACCTTTTCATTGTATTAAGGTTTTTATTTAATTCAACTCCATAGTAAGTTGCTTTTCCCTCTCTGCGCTAGCAGGCTATGCTAGGGAAACAATGCCCATAACAAGTAACATTTAGTCTTCAAGCACAGATGCAAGACTCTGGAGATGCCACTGCACATGCTATTGGTTTGATACTGAAAACTACTTAACCACCAGCTTCGTTCCACACCCATGTTCTGCTACACAGTAATACTTATTACTGATTTTCCTTACTAAGCCAAACTCTCCTATTAATTACTGCATTTGCGCTATTTTTAAACCAGAGATACACAGACCTTAATAGAATATCTGACAATCTACACAGACATGTTTTATAAAGCATGCTCAAATCAAAAGATCAAAAGCAGCTCAAAGCTTGAAATCCATCCCTGGTGGCATACTTTGTGAAGTATTTTTCTAAAAGGACTAGTGCTTACCGCCAAGCTATTTATCTTTACTGTCCTGCTTGGAAACACAGTCAGTGTTTTTCAGGCTTTTACTTGACAAGGAGTAACACACATACTTTGATGGGACACCCACGGGTAAAGCTGATCACCTCTCACTTTACAGTCGGGCTACTTCAGCGAGACATTAAAACACAATGCTTCAGGCTCTGGCCATTGATTAATTATTGATAACAGAAGAACTTTGGTAGTATTTATTTGGTTCTTTTGAAGTCCCATTAAGAGCAACATCTTACAAACTTTATTTCTGAATCACTTTTTGGTAAGATAAATTCTGTGGGGAAGGCTTTCAGCTAGACATGTACAGAAGACCTGCAAAAAAGACCTGTAAACTATACCAGCCAAGACAGAGCTTTTCATTCAAACAAGTCTTTTACAATAATGCAAACGTAGGACGCTTTAACACCAATGGTCACTACCGATATGCAGCTCCATCGCATTTCTGATCTTTGCCATATGGGCTTTCTTTTCCACGCAGTTATGAAAACAAGATAACCCACAGACATCAGAGACAGTTAACTTATAACTAAACAGATCAAGTGCGAAGCACCACTAATGGCTTTACTTCAACGCGGCAGCACCGTGAACCTCCGGCTCCTCCGCTCAAAGGAAAACTCTGGAACCGGATCGCGCCACTCCCGAGGCCGCTTCCACGCTGCCCAGGCTGCCTCGCTGTCCCCGCTGGGCTGGGGACAGGCGCGCCCTCCCGCCGTTCCTCCGCCGCCGCGGGAGGTGCCCGGGGCCCCGGCCCCGGGAGAGAGGGAGGGAGAGCTGCTCACTGGCAACTTCGGCGAGGGTCTGGGCGGCGGGCGGTGGCGGTGCGGGGGCTCGGGGAAGGACACCCCGCAGGCGGGGCGGGCAGCGCGGGCAGTGGCAGAGCCTGCCCGGGGCGACGGGGAGCGGGCGG
>WBNO01007208.1:117619-141102 GCA_013400575.1 Peucedramus taeniatus | reverse complement strand
GGCCGCCGCCGGGCCCGGCCCGCAGCACGCCGGGCCCGGGTCGCCGCACTTGCCCGGCCCGCAGTTTGTTAGGGGTGGAAGGAGCCTCGGAGATCACCCGGTTCAACCACCCTGCCAAGCCAGGGTCACCCACAGCAGGTGACACAGGAACGCATCCAGGTGGGTTTGGAATATCTCCAGAGAGGGAGGCTCCACAGCCACCCTGGACAGCCAGTTCCAGTGCTCTGCCACCCTCCATGGAAAGAAGTTCTTCCTCATGTTGAGGTGGAATTCGTTGTGTTCAAGTGTGGCCGTCGCTCCTCGTTCTGTCTCTGGCTGGAAAGAGCCTGGCACCATCCCCTTAGCACCCTCCCTGGAGACTTCCATGCGCTTCCTTCTGCTTCCCTATGAGCTCAGGTGCCAGCGCGGCCGCAGGCGCTGGGTGCTGGCAGTCCCTTGTGCATTGCAGTGCTTGCAGGTCTGTGGTGGTACGAGAAGCTGAGTTTATAAAATGTAGCTTACCAAGTGGTGGGGAGGGGAGAGGGTGGGCAGCATCTTTACAAATGAACTGGTTTACAGCAGACAAAACAAACCAAACCAAAATGACCCAAATGAAAACAACAACAACAACAAAAACCCAACAATATTTAAAACTGTTCTAAAATGCACTTTTTCCCACATAAATCCACCTGGAGCTCCTTTCATGCTATTGATTGTGAGTCACAAGACAATGTCAACTCTAAAAGATGCTGAAGAGAACACTGCTGTGCAAAAGGACTCTCAGATTATGCCTTCACTGACATTTCATTTTGGTTAAAGAGTTGGCCTTTTAAACAAATCTGATGGTTTCCACTTCAGTTTGCACACTGGACCTTTGATACCTTCAGATGAAGCCGAAATGGAAGATCTTCAATTGCCAAGGAGTGTTCAGTGCATAGGTCCAGGCCAGAGCAAGTCCCTCGCAGTGCAGGGCACTGGGCACCATCAGCTGTTGTGTTCCCTGAACCCGCTGGACCACTCTGCTCTTAACAGAGTCAGGTGTTTCCAGCCATAGTTCTCTCAGCCTTGGGGAGACATTAGCTGACCAAAAGTGCTGAATTTATGCAAGGTTTGGAATTTATCAGCTGAGCCAGCTGATAGCAGCGTTGAATGCTTATAGACTGTTCACATAATCTCAGTATCAGTGGACAATGTTTCCATTGCAGCAGATGATACAATGTAATAGCCAAAGGTGGAAGAGGGAATCAAGGAAAGGAATGACAGCAAGAAATCCACCTTTCCTGTTCCAAATGAAAAATGCAAGTATTTTTCTCCTAATAAACAACAGCTTTCGATGCTGAAGAGGGCATGGCAGTGCTTATTACTAGACAAGTGTAAAAGTAGCAATAGAACCATGTAAATTATTGATTTTGGGGTTTACTTAGGAGGTAGAACTAGAACGTGCATTTCAGGGTAATGTTCAACTTCAAAGTTGAAGAATGTGGGGAGATCAGCAGGGCTGCACTGAAAGGAGGGCTCAATATACAGAAAATTGAACAACAGTCAGAGATGGAGAAGTTCGAAGGTAGTGAGAACGTGACAACACACTTAAGTCCTGGAGTGTGTTTATTGGGCAAGCAGTGCAATGTACAATGAGTCTCACTCTAAAGAACAGAAAACAGAGCTAAAGACTTAAAAGTTTGTGTACAAAGAGGTAAAATGTCAAAAAAAAATCCCTGAAAGGTATGAAAAAACCCTCTATTTTAAAGAATTCTCTGTTCAGTAAAGGACTACTTCAGTTGAGTACTTCTGTACTTGTAACTTGTAATCAAAATGAGAATTTTCAACAAATTTTTCAGCATGCTCAAAGGTCCTTCATTATCCTGTGGCCTTGTGTGTTTAGCAGCACACTTGAAGAGCCACGAAAGCAATAGAAATAGAATAGTATTCTTCAGGTTCAGAGGACTCAAGAGGTCTCTACACACACCTTCTGTTTCTTCAGCCTTCTAATCAAGTTGCTTAGGGCTTTGTTCAGCAGGGTCTTGAAAACCTCCAAGAATGGAGAGTGCACAACTCTCTGGGCAACCGTGTCAGTGCTTGATTGGTGTCACAGTGACCTCTTTTTCCCCTTAAATTAGAATGTCCTCATGTGTCTGTTACTTCTCATCCTGCTGCTGTTTACCTAAGTAGAGAGTGTTGATGCATTTTCTTGAGTGTTGATAACCTCAGGTACTGGAAGTAAACTCTTGGATTCCTTTTCGAGCTTTCTGACTGAATGCAATTCCCTCAGCCTTTCTTCACAAGTGCTCCCACCCCCACACCAACCTCAGCTGTACTCACTGCAATTTATCAACTTCTTTCTCATGGTCTGGGCCCCAGAGTGCAATGTGGTTTTCCAGACGTAATGTAACAAGTGCTGAGTAAAAAGGACTAGTAGTTCTTTTGATGTATTGACTGCCTGTAAAAACAACCTAATATGTCTCTATAAAGGTAGCCTTGCTCACCGCTGTGGTGTTCTGCTCACTCACATTTAGCTTGGTTCCTGTCAGGCCAAGTAAAGTGCATGGTGAGCCTCAACTGCCCTGACACCCTCACCTGTGACTTTAGCATGTGCAGTGCTGTAGGTTTGCCTGTGCCAAGCCTGATCTCCTCTCATCGTGGTTCATCAGTTGTCCTTCCTCAATGTGTAATATATAGCCTTGTCTCCAATCCTTTCTCCTTCATGGATCTTTACTCTTACTCTGTCTTCTACTCTTTCTGGCTTCACTTCCTATCTGGACACTGGACATGACGCATTGTCTTGCCTTGTCTTGGACTCTCAAGAAGACTGTCACGATTCCAGCCCTACCCAAATCCTTTGGAACTGCACCCTGATTGGTGAGACCACTGCTCTGCCTGTCTTGTGGTCAACCTCAGCTTATTCATCCTCACAGAGTGGCCCTGCTCATGCTGTCCTTGCCACAGTCCTCCAGGACCTCCAGATTCCTACTTTGGTCAGATTTCAGTCTATACTGCTGTAGTGGTTATTCCATTTTAGGTAAGGTATGACACCACAGGATCCATCTGCTAGTTCCCTGAATAGGCATAATGGTTTGATGAATCTGTACCTATCCCTTCTGCCCTGAAGTTGTCTATTTGGGCACACTTTAGCATGTTCATTAAATCCTCTCGTCTTTCACAAGAGTGGTATGATTTGTGCAGACAAAATCATGCATTTTACCATATCATAATCAGGTATATCTTGTCCTCATTTTGAGTGGGAGGACTGAGTGGAGTAATCTTCAGTAAAAATTACATGTTCATGTAGTCACATTTTCTTTCAGCTATATTACAATCTTAATGTTCTCTTGGCTAGTCTTAGAAAGGCTGATTGTTCATTTATCTTGTCAGAGTGAATGCTGAAGCTATTTCTGCTGTTGGCTAAAAAAGATGCATCACATTGTTCCTTCACACTTTCCTCTTTCACAGTGCTAATCCTCTTAAAATAGTTCAAAGTTTTGGAGTCATTGCCAGAAATAATGTTGTTGGTAGAGGAGCCTGGGCTTTCTGCTCTAGCAGTCCTTTTCTACCTTGTTTTCTTCCACAGCTGAAACCAGCCAACTACTGCCAGTTTGGGCTTAAAATTAAAATGTTAAGGAAAATGAAGCAACAGTTGGTTGTTCAAACCAGTAATGAATTTGGGTTTGTTTTGAATGTGTTCATCATTTCTATGCACACATACAATAAAACTAGCAAAGATCTGCTGTAGTCAGGAGCATCTGACAAAGTCTAGTGCAAAGAAGTGACTGAGCAGTGAGTTATATGAGGTAAGGAAGTCGCAGTCAGTAGGGAAGTCGATGACTGATACAAAAGCATAATGACAATTGGAGGCATGCAAGTGGCAAGCTTGGTGATGAATTAATCTTTCATTAGATAGAGGCTTTAGAAACCATTCTCTCCTATCAGGACATACATCTTGATTTCTTTTCTGTGTTTGATTTCCTAAGATGTTCCTAAGGTTGATTTCCAGCAGTGTTCAAGAGATCTCTGCCTACATAGCCTGCACTTCTTTTTCTCAGTAGAACTCATTTCTCTGGCTGGAACATCCAGTTTGCTCCCTTTCCCAGACTCATTTTTCCTAACACCTACCTTGACTGCTTGGGTTTCTGCAACAATTCCTGTAATAAATTCTGTAAATAAATTGCAAATAGGTTCTGCAATAATTTCCTGCAATACTTCCTGACTTATTGTTGTCTTCTCATCAGTGCCTAGCAGAAGTCTGTTCCAGTAGTCACTATTCCACTTGTGGTAGTCTGTGATGCTCATCACCAATGACACAGAAGATCTCTCACCAGACACTTCAAAACAATTCAGATTAAGTCTTTCAGACAACCTGGCTAGACTTCCATACAAATGGCCTCAGTCAAGTTACCTGGGCTCAGTAAGTCACTATTGCCCTCTGGAGGAAAAGCTTCTACCAAAATTACTGTAAGCAAGTTTGATAGCACTGCCCAGTGCTGTTGGTCACTTGCTCTAAGTTTATTTCTTAAAAAACAACAGTAAGCAGTGCTGCAAAGCTGGATTAGTCATTCAATTAATTAATTTCATGTTCTCAGTTTTGTTGAGAATGGCATTTGACAAGGAATGCAATGTGTCATAGATGAGTTTAACAGGGAAGAGGCAAAATATTAGGTCTTTATGTGAGCAACCTCCACATTGCAAGACTGGGTCTTATTGGAAGCAAGATTCAAACCAGTCATTAACCGTATTACACAGAAAAAGATACAGGGGCTAAGAATGAGGTTTTAGAGAATTGGTGTGTAATGTAGTTGTGTGTGTGTAGAGCTTGTGACACTGTCAGAGCAGTGAACAGTCACAGTGGCCAGGAGCAGCCACAGCTCACTCCAAGCATCAGTTGAGCTGCCACAACAGCAGCTCGCAGAAGGGGAATTCAGGAGAATGTCAGACATGCAAATGACTGAGTCACACTCAATATTTGTTAAACTAATATTCTGCCCAAGAACTGAGGCACACACCTTGCACTTACACTGGCTTTTGACAGACAAGGCCTTGCATTGTAATAAATTGACACTGGATGGCAAAATGTCAGTAGAGTTAAAAAATGTAAGCTAAGTGGGCAGTTCTACTACATACAGACTTTTGGCATGTTGTGATACTCATTCTTGTATTTGAAGCTGTAACAGTAAGAGCTTAAGCATTGTTTAAAGCAAGTGAGTGCATTAATTGTTTTACAGGAAACCTGCTGTATTTGGGTTTGTATCTGCTTACGTGCTGTTTCTTCCTGACTCCACTTGTCTGGCAAGCACTGTGTCGGGGTTAGCACTGCAGTATACCGAGAAAGGGAGAGCTCAACAGAACAGTCACTAAGTTTAGCTATTTTGACCTTCAGAGTTATCTTTAGGATTTATGACTGGTTGATCAGAATATGTTGCTTATGATTCGCACTTGGAAGTTTATCAGTGATAGCTTACACGAAGTATTTGGAAACTATGTAGACTTTTCTCCATATAACCTATGTGCTGCCTCTGCCATGGACTTCTGGAGTACTTGGGAACACTTTCCTAGTATACTAGATGGTAGGATGATAGCTTAAGTTAATCTGTTTCAACTTGGCTGTAACAAACACTTAAAAATCTTTGTGCAGTGGGTATCTATGTTGAAGGACACAAATGCCAGCTCAGACTGCCAGCTTACTGTCTCTTTCATCTCAAGGCTGTTGTCAAGTCAAACTTACCAACCCAAAAGGGATCAATGTAGCACCAGTGTATTTTAGGCTACTGTCTCTAGACACTTGTTTAATGTGTCATTCACTTAAGAGTTGAGTCATTTTTGACTAACATAGGCTAGAAGACTGATGCTTTAGTCTCTCCTCTGAAATTGTTCTGTTTTGACCCTGTTTTAAAGATGCCTGCAAAGGGCTTCCTACTCCTATTAGTTTATTCCTAAGTTCATCTGCTTAGGAGGTGACTTTTCCTTCCTTTCAGTAACTTACAAGTCACAGCCAAATTGTCACTGATCCTGCATAAAAAGCAAGGACCTAAGTGAAAATCCTCAGCAAGACCTGTAGGTAATACTTGCCACCTTAGTGTTAGGAGATTCGTGGGGCCAATTTGGATGTATGATTCTCCCTTGTGTGTTGTATAGGTACAAAGCAGTGGGGTCTGGAGAAGCTCACAGGTGAAATATCTGTGGTAGTTCACAGAAGGTGCCAATGAAGACTTTATAGCTTAACACACACATGTGCACACCCACAGGCTTGTTTTACTTGTGTTTGGAAGTGCTGCCATACTACTTTGGAGGTTTTCCCTTAAGGAGGTCTGACACAAACTTTTTCTCAAAAATTTTCCTCCTGGATGCAGAAATACCATGAAGTACTCACAAGCTGGCTCATCATCTGGCCATTTCGTGTTTTGAAGGCAGTCCATGGAAAGCAAGCTAGCTGCTCAGCTGAACAATCCTCTGTGTAGTTACCATAAGTGTGTGCCATGTAAGGAATCAATTGCAACACAAAAAGCAAGGTCCAGTAATTAGCTCTACACAGGCTGTCTGAAGGTGGCTAACTTCTAAAGTGGCCGCAGAACTCATTTAGTTTCTCTTTATTTTTGTTTCATATACAGAAGAGACAAGTAGTAGAAATACCTGCCAACAGATTCTCCAGTAGCTGAGGGTCCATGGGCAGAATGATCATTGCATAGAACCATTTTACTGCTTCAGTTTGGGTCTGTAGTTTGCACCAGCTCCCTGGAAAGCTTATCCTATGACTGAGGAGATTTTTCAGAGATTTTTCAAATTTTTCAGATTTTCAGTTCCAGAATAAACTTGGATTTTCAAAGAATTTCTTTCTTCCCTTGAGTTGTTCCATGGATGGAACATGGCAGTGTACCGTAGGAGATTCCTGGATGACAAGTTTGTATGAGCTGTTGGCCACCACTCTTACCTGCCAAGTTTGCTCTGGGGATAACTACTGGCACCCTGGTTTTGAACCACTGAAAATCTTGTCTGGATTTTGCACATCCCCACTGCCTCCTGCAACACATCACAGCACTGTACTGTTAGAATTGAGCTCTACTTGTTAGCCCTACGTGGATTTGACTGTTTTATTGAAAAAAATTGTATTAATTTTCGTGGTGTGTTGAGACATTAGAAAGATCCTTTAGCAGATCCAATTACACCTGATAGTCCAAACATTTGGTAGCCTTATCAGATGTTAGTATTAGATTAGTATCCATGTAGATAGTTGGTATGACCAGAACTATGACAACAAAGTCAAACAGGAAAAAAAACCCCAATGTCTATCACCTATGAGGAGAAGCTTACTGCCTAAAATAATAATGTAACTCTGATAAATCAGTTAGTGAAAAATCAGAAGATATAAGAATTCTAAATTTAAGACACTTTGCAGAATCACGTGTAGCCATGCACAAAATGATAGTGTCTAAGGTGAGTTAATTTTCTTCTCCTCACATCTCTTGTTGTACAGCTGTTCGAGAGTTTGACTTGGAGAGTTGTAAATCCTTCTGACTTCCAGCTTATTTACTTTCACTATACTTCCTGGCTCATGGATAGATATTATTTTTTATCCCAATTAGAATTTTTTCCTAGCTTCCTCATGTTTATATAGGTCTGTTTAGAATATTATGTTGCCCTTATTCTTCATTTTGTGAGTTCATATAGAAGAGATTTTTCCCATAAATAAGTTCTTTCCATAAATAATGCTTCTTCTATTCTGACATGTATTGATCTTTCTCAAAAAATAATCACCAGAATAGTGATACTCCAGATGACATTTTACAAAGGTGTTGCTTTTCCTGTAGCTGTTGGAAATGCATTTGATTTTATCAAAAGATGATAAAATTGTCTCCACTAGTTTCACATTTGTATCATTTAGTGGCTTAGGCATCCCCCAATCAGCTGATGCATATACACACATAGGGATATACATATGGCAGGAATTTTAGAGGGCTAATCTCAGAAATCATTCAGTAAAAAACTTCATGACATTTTTATTATTCCTTGTATCACCATTTAGTTTTCCCTTTTACAGTGCTGTTAATAATATTTTACTGAATGTGCCTGAATACTATTTGCAGATTTCATTCATGTGCTTTACTTTTTGTTCTCAAGCCATTTATAAAAGTATTAAAATTGGATCTATTTATAGGCTCTCCAGCCCTCGACATGTCCCTTTGCAATGCAATCTGTATGGCAGAAATACCATCTCTGTTCTTCAGCAGCAGCCCCTCCGGGACTTCACCGCGGATTTTCTTAGGACTAGAATCAACTCTGCAGAGGGCAATGAATTTAAAAACTATAAAGAAATTCCTAATCCTTACCATAAATAAGGAACAGGAATTCTCCCTCTTGCAGGTGGACCTGGAGGTCTCAGGCAGCTGTAAACAAATTTTAGATTATACCCTCATGCCATGTATGTGCCCACCTCCTATTTATTTAGCCAGCCCTTCCTAACAAGAGTTCTAGAGACACCCAGCCAGTCTCTCTTTCAGTAGCTGAGATCCCTGACCCTGCTTTGTCTTCTCTATTTTGAGGTTTGACATGGTAGCAAATGGGTATCTCGGTGGCCAACCCTGTAACCTTAGCTGAAGAAAGAGGTCAGCAAATAATTTTACTGCCACTCAATTTCTAGTATGAGCATAGGGGAACTAGGGGAGAATTATTTGAAGCTAGTTTTCCTGGTTTAGGTTTCCCTTTGGTCCCCAGACATGGTGTTCTAGGAGGCTGATGGAAAAATCTCTCAGCTTGTCCCTTGTTTTCAAGGAGGAACCCCTTGAAATAGCAAGATCACAATTCTTCCCATAGATATCTCACCTTAGTTAAGAATTTTTGCCTGGAAGTGGCCAGAGGAGCCCGGGTGACTGCTGCTGCCTGCTTGCTAATTATGTGCTGTGCACCTAGTTTTGCACCCAGATCTGTCCAGCTGGGGTTCCCTGACTGCACTGCTGAGACACTGGATCTACTGCATGGCAGCTGCAAGCTGCCACTGACATGAACACATGAGGAAAGTTGTCAATGGATTGATCTTCATGGCTCTAGACGCTCTTCTAGACAATCCTCTCACCCCATTTTCCTTCCAATACAATCCATTCTAGTTCTCTCTTTGATAATTATCCCTTTGATAATTTCTATTCTAATAAGCATCTTTAGTTTAACTAATAATTTCTGTGTGACAATGGAGCAACTGCTTTTGAACTCTAGAAAATTTCATCTGGAATAAAATAATGGTTTGACTCAGTAGTTTTTTGTTTTTGTGAAACAAATGAATAGTTATGTAGGCTTTCCCATTCTGGATCACACTTTATACGGATGGTCTAATGACTATCTTGTCTGGTACAGAAAGCATATTAGTTAAACATTAGCAAAGCATTGCACTATTTTCTATGCATTTTTGTGTCCTCTTTTTAAATACCAATTCAACAAAATTGTCAGATGCACATAAAAGGTTTAGTGGTCTATGCATTTCAGCATAGAGTTATTCTACAAAGCAAGAACAATCATGGCCAGCCCCTTAACCCTTTAGCACTGCAGCTGATTTAGGAGATGGATTCACATAATGGCTGGGGTTGAAGACGAGTACTTTAAGCAGTATAGATATGAAGATTTTATGAGCCAATGCACTGCCAGAATGTGCTTCAACTCCTTGAAGCCATCTCAGCTTTCTCATGTCACAGCTTCACTGTTTTCTTTCCCAGTTAGAAGAGGAATGTGTAGTAAAAAGCATTTCAACAATGATTTCATTATCAGTTGACCATGTGTAACGTTGTCAGTGAAGTTACATTCACATGATTATGCAGATAAATTCAGATGAAGTTGCATTTGTTTCTTCAGATAAAGGTTTTGATTTATTTAACGACACAGCAATTTTATTTTGTAATTACATTTGCATCGACCGGAAAAGCAAATACATAATAATCTGGTTAGCCATAAAGAAATTGAAATATTACATTATGATATAAAGTATTGCATCTCACAGATAAGCAGCCTTGACTTGTCAAAGGCATATTTGTAGTAAACAGATGAAATTTCCTGGGATCATAGCTTCCCAAACTAGGTCTATTAAAATTGCCATTGCTTGCAAACATTTTTGTGAATAAAGGAAAACATAATGTTGAATTGATGAAATAATCTTTTTTTCTTGATGAGCTCCTGGTCTCATAGGTGCAAAACCTTGAGAACTGTTCCAGGTGTAATTCCCACAGAAGCCTGTGCACAGGGCAGGATTAGAGGTGAAAGCTGATGCCCTGAAATCAATGTGTGATCTATTCCAAAAGAAAAACAGTAATGTGGAGACTGATGACTCTTGACAGGCCAGACTGTACTAATGGATTTTCCTGCAGTGACTGAGCTACTTTCAATAGGATTACACTGACATTTTTCTGCAAGAGTAACACTTCTGGCAGTCCCCACCCTGCCACTATCATTCCATTCCCTGCACTTCCTTGAACTCCTCCACTGTGCTGGCATGACTGTCCATTTCACCATGTGCTGAAGTGCTTCAGAAAATCAATCCAGCTAAAATTAGCAGCCAGTCTTTCACTGGGCTGTTTTTTGGTCTAAGCTCTCTGCTCTCAGTGTACTGACCAGTGGCTCAGTTATGCCAGCCCAACCAAAGGTAAATGGCAGGGGAAGTGGGCAGCAGCAAATCCAACAGGCAACATTTGGATTGTGCCATTGCTTCATCTCCATTGCCTCTAGCACTGCTCTGGCACAAGCGTTTGTGAGGCTGCACACTGACCCTTGTTGGGTGGCTTTCCTAACCGAAAAAAAAAAAAAAAAAAAACAAAAAAACAAACCAAAGTCATCTCTACAGGTTTATTTGTCAGCAAGATTAATTCCCTAATCTTGAAGGTCCCATGGCCACAAAACCCCCTGTCCCAGGAAGAGAATGACATGGGGCTGAAAAGTCAGTGGGAAGAGCAAGCACATATTCAGATAGTGCAGTTCCTGAATGTCACATCACAGCTTTGGGAGCCCAGCAGTCTTATGAGTAGCCTAGTCTGCCCCCCAAAATAATACCCATTGAGGAAATAACAATAACAATCTTATAATATAAAGATACATTTTGTACCTTACATATTTTTAAAATTTGCTTCCTAAATACCATAGGTTTGACAGAATCACTCTCACTCCTCAGGGATTGAATTGGGTTGGCTTGGGGATTTGGGGGACATTGGTATCCTGCTTCATTATGAATTTACTGTATGAAAAAAAATTCAAGTTTAAAGCCAGCTTAAACTAAAAAAAAACCCCAACAAAACTTAGTGAACAAACAGTCAATGTCAAATTTAAATACTGAGAGTAATTCTCCTCTACAATCAAAGACAGTAGGTATGGTCCTGCTTTGGTGAACGGAAGGTAGCAATCCTAATTTATAATCAGTATCTACACTTAATTTCTACATGCTGTGACAGTTTACCTTAAAACTTAAAATTTCAGAAGCAATTCGATGATGTATTGATAATTTGCCATAAGGAAAATGTTCCCAATTAGGAGTTTAACTGCAGAAGACAAGATCATTTGTTGCTTTCCTCATCTTCATAAGCAGAAGTTCTCCTCGTGCAAATCACCTGCTTCACATTATTCTTAGCTGTAGTGTCTGCCAGCATGTTTTTCAGTAATTCTACATAATGTGTCACTTGAAAGCGAGCATCAGAGTAAACAGTCTTGCCTAAATGACTAGAGCAACTGAGACAAACAGTTCTGTTAGCCTCAAGGAGAGTAGTAGTGATGATTTATCAGAGGATGGTTTTCCTCAGACTGTAATTGTTCAATGGGTCAGAGGGGCTGTGTTTTCAGGGTGTCACAGTAAAATGCAGTGAAACAAGACAATTCAAAGGCTTGGAAGTGGCACTTTGTGCACAGAAATACCAAATAAAAATTGCCTTTTACCTTGTCTTGGAGAAAATGGAGTCATCCAAATGAACTTTTGGTACAGATAAAGGAGGGAGAAATGCCATGTGTGTAACAAGAAGGTTTCGTGCTGAGTTAGATTTGGTCATTTCATGTTGGGCATTCAAAGGACTTGTGCATTGAACAAAATGCTGAAGGAAGTTTCTGTTGGGGTGTTGGGACAGTAAGTGTGACAGGAGTCAGGTTAAAACTGTGGTTACTCTTTCTATGGTTACTGTTTTGAATCTCTCCATTCTTTAAAGCTGTTAGTACAGAATTTATTTGCTACCATTGGTATAACTTACTGTCAGCAACTGCATTTAGAAATAACTCCTCCAGAATGATCTAAGTAAAATATGCTTTAGTGCTCATATGTTGGAAAATGGGAAGAAACACAACAGGCAATAGCAGGTCTGTGGGATCCAGCAAAGGGACATTACAACAGTTCAAACAATGTAGTGTCCCCTGTCCTGTTCCTTTGCCAGCTGTAGTTATGACATCAGGATGTGTCTGAAAAATAAAATAAAGAATGAAAGAAGAAAAGCAAGAGCATTGTTTTGGACTGGATGAACTCTGAAGCGGAAGGCCAAGGTGATTAAGGCAAATAAACTACGGGGTTGTGTTTATTAGCCAGGAAATGGTCATTACTAAATTGTCAGGAAATGCGCTGGAGGCTGATGTACCAACTCCAGCATAGCTGTATGTATCAGTCATATTTTCTCAGTGTTGTTGAAATCACAGAATAATCATGGCATCTGCATTAACTTTTGTTTGGGAATAAGAAATTTTATTTCTTTTCAGCCACTCTTGAAACTGCATCCACCTTTATTTAGAAGGGGTGAACCTAGTTTCTCTGTTGTAAATATTTTGGTGAAGATGGTGCTCATGAAACAGGACTGGCCACCACTGTCACAGAGGGTGTTTGGAGAGATGGCAGCTGCACTGTGTCATGATGTGAAATGGCAAGAGCAAGCAGGAGAGGCATGAGGAACACCCAAGAGACCCCTTCAACATCTGTCACTGCTGGAGGCAGCTTCTTAAGAAATGCCACGACACTGTTTGGAGGGAAGCGGAGTCCCAGAGGCACCCACCTTCCCTCTATTTCATGAAGCAGTTTTGGCAAAATGCTCCCCTCTGTGCTGGGAGCAGCCATGTAGCTTCCCAGCTGATCAACATCATCCTTGACTGAAGGAATCTCTTCTGGAAACCACAGCACCGTTCAGCCTCCATGGCCTCTTTAAATCAAGACTGTATCCAGACACTGCTGGTAAAACTCTCCATGGACTACCTGAAGCTGCCAAAGAGAATACCAGCTGCCTCTGTTTGGATCCCATCCCTCCATAACTCATATCTTCTTATCAAGTTAGACATTATTGCACTTATTCTAGGGCTGCTGTACATTTGCAAGGGAGGCAGAGCAGCTGGTCTAGCACAACTAAAGGCAAAAGAAAGATTGTCTTCTCTGTCTGACTTGAGCAGTGGTCCTCTGCACATTCCTCCTCATCTGATGCAGTTGAGGTTCTCCCCATCATCAATCTTTTCTTTTACATAACCACAGATGGAAAAGTTGTCCAATGTCCCCAAAACTGAGATCCAGACTGGAAAAGAGCAGGGTAGGTCTGACCCATCAGGCAGTAGTAGTCCCCAGAGTAACACAGCGATTCATCCAGTTTCTCTGGCATGAGGAGATGACCTTTNTTTTTTTTTTTTTTTTGGTATGTACTGGAACTACTCTTCAAATATTTTGCTGTCACTTGTTATTTGAAGCAGAGTTGATCTTATAGCCTCTATGAATACTATGAATAACTCTATGAATAGATGCTTTTTTGAAAACCAAGTATTAAAAATTACATAGGTAAGTGCCCCTTGTTAGACACTGATATTAATTAAGACTGCAGTGAGAACAACATACAAATAATTCATAATGTAGTTCAAATTCAAGGCTTTTTTAGTATAAAGCAAGATATTAATGCAAAATAAGAACTCTTCTTATTGGGTTTAATATTTGGAAAATTTCAGAAGACCATCAGTTTGCTGCTGGCTACAACATGGTGTAACTTCATCGTAAGCTCCTTGTGAGGTGACAGCTATCTTGACTTTGCTTCAAAGAACACTGAATGTGTGCACATGTATGCACTTGGGCCAAAATATGCAGCAATGGAGCATCTCCATTGCATTTTCCAAAGTTATTGAGGTATGGCAGCACCCTGTTCACTTCCTTGTCTTGCTGTACAGCAGCCTGCTGTGCTCTGCTCCAGCGTGAAGATGATGAGCTGACTGTGGCAGCCTGTGTTTAGCAGATTTGTTAGTCTTGTTTTAGCATATCTGTGGAGTTGTCATAACTATGGCATTTATTTTAAAAAGCATTCTTGGACACAATTTTTAAAACTGCCAGGCAATTAAATTTAAAATGAGAGAAGTTTGTAAAATCTACCTCCAAAAGAAAAAATCTGTTTTTCTTTGCAGCCCAGCTAACCCTGTGACTGGGGTCAGACTGTTGCTCATCCCTGTTGTCAAGCCCTTGCCCAGCATGTGCCTTCTGGAAAATGTCATTCTCACTTTTGGGTCCCTAAAATACCATCAGTAATGCAGAAAGATTGGGGGTGGCTCAAGTTATTTCTTTTAACCTAAGGGCATCTCCTGATGGACCATTTTAAAATGACAACATGAGCGCCTTACCACGAGATGGCCTTTACCAACCACAGCTTTGGTTTCCATCTCCTACAGCATCTGGAGATTATTATCATCACTGCATTTTACTCCACAAAATGGTTTTCCAATGTGGGAAGCCTGTGGGATGTGATTACCCTTGGGCACCACAGTTACTAAACAATGAGTCCTCCTCTCTGCCCACTTCATGAGGGTGTAGACACAATGAACATAACACAGTTAACTTGGTTGTAGTTATGTGAATAACTATATGTGAAAATTATGTGAAATAACACCTAAAGGGATCACATTTAGAATGAGATTTCAACTCAGAACCAGCAGGTCCCTAAAAGATGGTGTCTGAGGCATTCTGTGAGAAGACAGTCCAGCAGCAGGGATGAGCTCCATGCAGGACACTCATGCTGAGAGATTAAATTAAATTTCCATAACATTTTTCCTGTCCTTGGCTGCTGGAGTGGGAACATTTAGATCAGCAGTTATTAAGGTTAGCACTTAGTCTAGTGAGTTCATGGGGTGCACTCAGCTCTCATTAGCATCAGCAGATGCTGAGGACATCCAGACCTCAGCCTTAAAAATCACCAAGAGTAGATCAACAAAAGGGACATCAGTGCCTGAACTTGTGGTGTCACCTCAAAGTACACAGCCAGGTCCCACAAATAATTCTTAGGGTGAGCTGGATATCTGATTAGAAGCTTATAATAAATGCAACCCTTTGTTGAAAGAGCCACCAGAGAAAACCAAATTTGGTCTAGAGAAAAAAACCCAGCATCTATGTCACCTATCTGGCACCTCTGACCAGAGCTCTGCATCTGTTTGTGGGCAAGAGACACCCAAGTCCCAGCTTTCTCAGCTTTCACTTGAGCACAGTCAGTGGCCTCATGGCTGGAGGTAAGAGAGAGGCTCAGGATCTTGGACCTCAGGTCTCCTGGAGCCAAAAGTTTCTCTTACCCCTCTTGTGACAGTCCAATTCATCAGACCACTGGCTCTCATACAGTGGAAACTCTCTTGATTTCATATGTTAATGTTTTATTTTGTATAAATAGCAACATCAAGTTAGAGAGGGATCAACTGTCTCCAGCTAACAAGGCAGTCCTTTAAAAGATGAAGATATGCACTTACAAAAAAATCTCTTGAAGAAAACTCATATAAAATTATACAAGTTATACAGTAGTATCTACCTTATGATATGGAACAAAGAAACTGAAAAATCCTGTTCTGAAGCAGGAACTTCGTCCTACAACATACTCCAGCACCCCAATGAGACACAATTAGCTATCCTTTTCCTTAGAGATACCAGGACATGTTTAACAAAATAGTCTGTCTTGTTCAGGTAAGTACTCCCTTGCCTACAGTGAGAATCTTGTTTTGTGCCAACCTGGCATCAGCTTGAAGAAGGATCCTCAGCAACCTGTAAGGAGTGGAACAAAGTTTGGTATTTGAGTGTCTTTGCACCATGAATTCAGAGACTCCATGGGATCTGGACTTGGGATGGGGGGATAATTTGTGATAGCTGTGCAGCAACCAGAGAGTTGCCAGGGCTGTCTAAAAGAAGGAGAAGCAACTAAGAAATCAAATGCTTGTAAACACCTTTTAGGAATTGTGTTTCAGCTTCTTCCATAGATTTCACATGCGATACATTCATCTTTCAAGCCACTGCTCAAGAGTCTGTTAGGGAGAGGGAAGGGAAGATAATCCTAGCGACAAGCCTTTGCATCCCCTCTGCTTAGCCTCAGTGCTACAAGTGAAGCCAAAGGCAAGGGCAGGCTGGAGGGACCACAGAACAACACGTTTTCTGAACCTGCATCTCCCTTGTTTCACATTCTGTCCGCTGAAAGGAAGAGTGGCAGAGGAAGGAAACCGTGCCACCCAGCACAGGCATTTTCCCCCAAAATCTCCACTGATTCCATACTGGTCATGTCTTGCTTCTTCTCACTGATCAGCTGTAGCTGCCTGTGCAGGGACTAAAAGGGAAATGTTCCATCTTTGACTCATATCCCAGGATTTAAAAATAAACTAGAAGCTGATTTGCAAAGGCACAGGTGTTCTTTAATGTCTTTTCCCTGAGTTTCAAGCATCCTTTCCTGCCTCTACATTCCTACTGCTTTTGTCTCGGGACATTTACCAGTATCTTCTCTGACAGATTCTGGTTATCCCTCTTGTGACCACTTAACTGCTGTTAGTCACTTTAAAAATAAATACAGACACTAGGGGAAAGAATCTTAATAGAAGCACAATATGTTCATGTTAATATAAGTACCTATTAACTATGGGCTTCCCAGCACAAGAGCAAACTATCTGAAAATCAGGCTACAGAGACTGGATAAATCACTATTCTCCCTGGTATTCTGTAAGCAATTAAAACTCATTTAAAACTCAGCCTGCAATATGAGTGTGTGATCCACAGTGTCCTGCAGCACAGAGTTGTTCAGTGCCCACAGGAACTGCAGAACAGCAGAGGGACAAGGAAACCGCCACTGATTGCATAAATCCTTCATAGGCAAGCCACTGTTGATTGTAAAGTACAAACAACACGTGGAATTTGGGTATTCAAGGGTATTATGCTGTGTACAGAACCATTTCACCACTGTGCTCCTGACACAGAGTTAATTCCGTGTCTGTTAGATGTGGTAGAGCATCCCGACAGAGACCAGCAGTAATTATCCTACCCAAAAGAGGGCAGCAGTTAAACTTCTATGGTGCAGTTCGTGTTATTTTCAGAAATGGTTTTTAGCAATGACAAATGTTGTTTCAAGTAGCTCAATGACTGGGAATTGTGCCAGAGCCTGACAGTAGAAGCTGTTATTTTATTGATATTTCTCAAAAGGAAGTCAAGCCTGATTATCCATGTTGACACTCAGAAAATGCAAAGTAACATTTAAATTCATAATAAAGGGATGAGAATGCTTTCTGTAAGAGTGAGGATGTTAATCATTTAATTTAAGTCAGTCATTGAGCTGAAAAGTAAATTTCAACGTATCAGAAAAGAGCAGACAGAGATTTGCAATCTGTTTCAGAAAGTTTCCTCCCTGTCCCTTGAGCTCCAGCTGCTGTCACTGGGGTTGTGCAGTTGCTGTCTGTGCCACACCATGACTTGTCCTTACCACAAAATGACTCCTAAGTCCGCTGATCAGCACTTTTTTCTTCTTCTTGCTACTTACAGCAATGCTGCGTGGTTCAAGCTTTTCCCTACTGCTACTCAGCTGCTAGAAAAGAGTTTTTCTTCCAGATAAACTGCTTTCCATCTTATTTATTGTGGGTTTTTGGTCGTTTGTTGTTTTTTTTTTTTTTTTTTCTGCTGCTGAGTCTTCCACCTTCTGGCCAGGGGAGCCTCCAGAAGCTCCTTGCCGTCCTTGGCCCAGAGCCCCAGAGTCCCGAGGCTGGAAGGGGTCCTGCAGGTCCAACCTCCTGTGCTGAACTCTGAGCAGGCAGCATAAGGTCATCTCAAGGTGTTTTACAGGAACCAAAGCAGGAATGTGCTGGAAGCAATTTACTCTGCTTTGGCAAAACCATGTATTAAATCAGCTGATTATTGAGCCAGCTGTTATAAAACCCTCCAAGCTATTGCCACACCGAGAAATTAGAAAATTTGCAGCTTGCCACCAGGTTTCTCACCCTGTGAAGGAGATCCTGAAGTGGGCTGAATGTAACAGAAACCAAACACAAGAGTAAAGCACTGCAGAGAGGCGCTGCCATCACGGTCCCTCAGCAGGCTGCCTCCAGTCGCCTCCAACCTGCTTGAGGTTCTTCATTTTGCTGTGACTTTGAGTTACAGGCTTCAAGGTTGTGACTGTATTAACTACCAAGGCCAAGTGTAAGGCTGCTAGGAATATGGAATTGGCTTTAGCTAGTGTCCAGGGAGCTACATAAGGCAGGGTTTGGTCTCGACTGCTATGTGGAATTTGAGTTCAGTCAAAGAACACCAGGAGGCCCCTCCATCAAACAGCACCAGTTTATGGGGACATGAAATAAGGAGGCACCCCAGATTATTTTTTCCTGTGGGATTCACATGCCACTCTTAGCCTGGTATCTGTGAGGCACCTGATGTGTCATGCTTAGCCGTGACAGTAAAGACACAGGCTTGGCTATCACCCTGGGTGACTCCATGTCTCCCAGATGTGCTCTTCTGTAGCAGCAAGATGACAAATCTCCTAGGCCATGACAATCTGCACTGTTTTGTTACTCACTGGCCCTGTGTCAGGCTGCCCCTACTAGTGGGGACAGAAAAACATCCCTAGGGGATGGGACATTAGTCCACTAGTGCCACAAGGATGGGCACAAACACTTGGTACCACTTGGCTTTAGGAGTGGTGACTGCTCTCTGCTCTGCTTCTGCCACAGCAGGTGTAGGAATTCCTGCCTTTGCACCCCACTCCCTCCTGTTTGTCTGCTCTGGGCCTTGGGTTAAAGGCCTTAAACCCACCAGCCCTGAAGTGCTTTCACATCAATACATCTTGTCATCTATGCTACTCTTTACCTTCCACTGGGAAAGCTGCCAAGCACATCTGGGCTATGGTTCCTTTTGAAAACAGCACTAACAAGACATTCCTGCATTGCTGCAAACATGCAGCCGCTTGGGACACCAATTCCAGCCACCACTGTGCCCCTGACTTGACCATAGTAGAAAAGAATACTTCCAAATCAGCAAACCACAGCATTTCAACAAACTAAAGGAAACTGTGTGAGCAGCGGTGCCAGTGCCTCAGCTACAGGCTGGGATAAAAAACCTCTGCTTGTCCTGCCCTGGCACTTCACAAAGCGACGCTTCCCAGCGATCGGCTCTGCCTCGGGAGTGGGCTGTGTGGAGCCAGCCCAGCAGCCTGGCCAGCCTCCCACTCAGCCCGAGGGCGCTGCTCTCTGTGCTCCTGGTCTGTCCCCAGCGTGTGACACCCTCCACCGACGGCACTGCAGGTAGTGGCTCGGACCATCACATCCTCAGAACTCCTCCTGCTGGGATTCCCATTCCTAGCCCTGGCTGGAATATGGATTAAACTTCAGAAGAGGGCAAGAAGATTGATCAGAACTACATGTGGGATGAGGCTGTCAATTAAGTTCATTTTAATTTCAGATATCAGTTGGATTTGTTTGACCTCTTTTGTTATTTTTAGAGCTAGTTTAAGTTGGCAAGTCCTGCTATGTGGGAAATTGAATGTTAAAACAATCCTTCAGGCCTAAATTGGAATGCACAGTTGGAAATTTCCAAGAAATTGTATTTCCAAAATCTGTTCTGGAAACTTCAAAATGACATAGTCACAGCAGTTCATTTTAATGTTTGCAATTCTGAATATAGTGTGTTAAATATAAAATATAAGCCCTTTGCCTTTTTACTACATTTTTTTTGTTTGATTTCTTTGGAAACAAAATATTTTTACCATGTTTTAGATATATGATTGTAAATGCACTGGTAAGTTCTTCCAAAATATTTCCATTTTGTCAAACCAATATTTTCCTATGTGAAGTATTTTCTTTGGGGGAAAAAAACTCACTCTGGATTTGAATTTGGCTCCTTCTGCCCAGGGATCTGGTCTCCAGCATCACAAATAGAGTTCCCTGAGGGAAACAGCCAGTCCCCAGCCAATCCCTGGGAAAGGAAAGACAACTTTCTTCTGAGAGATACTTTTATTTAGATAATTCTTCCAGAATTAAGCATTTGGGGGGCAGAGCGCTGACATGTGTCAGTGTTACAGTCCTTTAGCACAGCAGGGACAAGGCACACATTGAGAAGATGGATATAGAAAAGGCATTATTACTCCCCTTGGTGACATGCCATGGGTGTCCCACCAGATTTGCAGCAGGTCATCATCATCCCTATCAGTGTTCTGCCATTTGGCACTTCTGCCTGTGAAAAGGTGCCTGATCTGTGGCAGTACCTCATTCACCTATGGCTGTGTGGGTGCACATTTTCTGAAATGGGCTCCTTTTAGGTGAGAGCTGTGTTCTGGCTGTGCACGGCTCTGCTCAGTGGTGGGCACAGGCTGGGGAACAGCCAGGGTGGTCTGTGCCCCAACACCTCAACAGCTGCCTGGATCCTTCCTGCAGCCCTTTACCCAAACTTTCTTTCAGGAGCTTTTGGCTGGGCACTGTCTGACCATGCATTCCTGCAACTGCGGTACAACACTCAGTGGTGACATGAGGCTTCTGTGCAGGGCCACGATGCCAAGGGCAACCACAGAACCCCCCAGCCAGGCTCCCAAGGGCTTGGAGACCAGCACATCTGGTTGGTTCCACTCAGTCTCAGCCCTTGTGCTGGGGGAGGATATGCCACCTCTGGGGGCTTTTCCTGGACAAAAGTCTGTCTGGCCAGTACCAGTGCAGGCTGCAGCCCACGGTGAGTTGGAGGTTGGACTGCAGATCTCCAGAAGTCTCTGCCAACTGTGGCATTTCTGTGCTTCTGTTGTCTGTTCATCCCTGGTCCCAGCCAAAGCAGATCCAGCTGTAAAGCCAGCTTTGATACCCACTGCTCTTCCTGCTAGTCCCTGGTCAGCTTGGGTATCTGCAGTCTTCCTGGTTTCCACCCAAGTGAGTTCCTCCTAAAAAAAAACCTTCCTTTTGTTGGAGTTCTGTCATAACGTCAGGGTAAAACACACTCTACACAGGTGCTTTGGAAGCTGAATTTTGACTTTTCTTACCTGTTAGATTTCATGCCTAGAAAACCAAACCAAAAAACCTCTTACCCATCCTTCAGTGTTGAGGCAAACCCAAACATATAAATAGCTGGAGAACATACCTGTGAAATATTGGACAACTGAGCCTTTCATGAGAATGTGCCAATGCACACTTTTGTCCTTGTGCCAAGGTCCCAGTAGCAAAGTTAGACACATAAAAGGTAAATGTGTGTTCCCTCCTTTCCTTTTTACTGGCTGTACTATTGAACATGATCAGGTCTCTCTTTAGTGAAATGAACTGCTTTGAAATTGGCATCAGACCAGTAAAAGCCACAGGCAGTTGCTGAGCTGAGCTTACTGCTGCTATTGAGGCCAAGAATGACCAATGCTATGGAAAGCAGCTGTCAAGAAGACACAGTAACTCATCAGAGCATGAGGCCACCACGAGAGGCTGAGGAGAGGCTGCCCTCAGCAGCGGTCATTTCATTTTCAGACTTTGCATTACTAAAGATAACTTTGCCATGTTACTGAGTGACCTGCAGGTCCTTCTCCTTTCTAGTTCAGTTTCCCCTCTAGTCACAGAAAGCTAGCAGAGCTCCCTTTGGAAAGGAGCAAAAGAAGCAGAATTGTGCAGCCAACTGCTGCCCTGAAAAAAGAAAGGAGAAAACCTCACCCATAGCTGCCCAACAGCATAAAAGCAGGAGAACAAAAAGCACTGTAACTTATGACAAGCATATTTCTGGGACAGTTAATGTGGCCTTCATAGGAACAGCCAGGAGTTTGGGGAAAAGCTTTCCATCTGTGGCTACACTTTGTGGCACATGAAGAGCTCCTTTGTGGCACTTGGCTGGGCAAACCAGGCCAGGGGTGAGCTGCTGCTGCGCTTTGCTCTAAAGCAGCCCAGGCACAGAGGCAGTGTGGGGCAGCAATGCAGCCTCCCTTCCCTGTACAGCAGCACCCAAAGCTGCAGGCCTGGCTCTCTGGGAGGACATGTGCAGGGTCTCTCCTGTCCAGTAGGACTCCCTGGGAAGGCTGCTGTGTGCTCCCAGAAAGGGCGAGACCAACAGGAGACGCCAAGAATGTTCTCCCCAACACGTACACCCACACGGGGTAACCACTGCATGCTGCAGCAAGGCTGGACCATCTTTAAAGCCTCCTTTCTCGCTGCCACTCACAGCCTAAGAAGGTCAGCTATCTTCCTTGGCCCATATGTACCTCTTGAACTTTCAATTTCCCCATTTCTTACAACAGCTAAGTACCTGAGGCTTTCTTGGGTCATGGGGATGAGATGGGGTGTGCCTTTAACTCTATTTTTTGAGCCCACTGAAGTTTGAGAAACAATATCACTCAAGGTCTGCTTTATGAAGCCCCATTTTCTTCACACATTAAAAAATACTAGATGCTGTCACAGGTATTTTTCATCCCACAGCACTGAAGTAAAGGCACTTTTGAGACCATGAGAGCTGCACGTCAGCGCATCCATCAGTCCGTTCCAATTTCTGTTGTCTTTGTCACCAGGCTCCAGTTTGTTCTGCAAGGCCTGGAGCTACTGTTGCCTTTGCAGAAGGCAACCCCAGCTTTACAGATCAGATCCTCAGTTTGTTTTGGTAAGATGGAACCCAGGACTCCATTTTTACAAAAAGCTGCCCACTGTTCATTCACTGTTCAGAACAGAAACACAAAGAAGGCACACTTTCCATGTTCTTAGCTGCAGCAGATTTCTCTGCCAGGAAAAACATTTTTACACTTTTTTTGGGGGAGTGTGTGTGTGTGTTTTAATGGTTGCTATTTCTACATTATCTATTTCTAAGATTATTTCCTGTAGGAAAGATTTATTATTTTTAATTCCAATAGTAAATTTAGTAACAGTTGCCATTTTCTGCCAATGTTTCTGCATTTTGGGACAGTACCAAATTATATGTTCTAAATTCCTTTTCTCGTTGCAGTTTCTCTAGGAAAGCTTTTAAGGCAGTTATTTCATACCTCAAAAATTACAGGGAAAAGAATTTTCTTGTGCTCATGAGACCAATTTTCCATCCAGTTCCAGGCTATCGCCTGCTTCCTGCATAGCCTCATTCTTCCATTTCCATTTAAAAGTCAAATGCTTCTCTCCCTCATTTAGCTTTCATGTTGCTCAGGCTAGGCATCTGGTTCTAACTTCCACTGGCAGTTCTTTAGCACCCAACTAGGAATAATTTGCTTCTCAAGAATTGCTGCTGCTGCTTAGCAAATCTGGCCTTGCTGAAGAGTACAGGTATGAAAGGTTTCTGGAGGCTCCTTTCTGTTCCTGGCAGCCCTGCTATATAAAGTTTTCTGGTTTTTTATGAAGTTATCTGTTTTTTTGTTGTT
>WBNO01007208.1:68272-117597 GCA_013400575.1 Peucedramus taeniatus | reverse complement strand
TTTTGTTTTTGAGGAAGGAGTATTTTAATACCAACCCTGAATTTTTATAACCTCTGAAAAGAAGATACTTGATTTTGCAGGAAGTTCAGCAGAAACAAGAATTAGAGCCAGCCTCAGGATGTGGCACAAGGTTTACTTATCCAAATTTCATAAAATTTACTCCCAAGTTTCTGTTTACCTCTGAAATGTCTGCAAAGGATGAGAGGCTTCTACAGACAGTGCCTGATAAATATGAAAGATTGGTTTTTCAAATCAGTTCTTCTTTAGGTGAAAGGGAAGTTGGCTTCTGTTCCCTGCAGCACAGACTGTAAATCAGTGATGGTGGAAGCACCTGTTTCCTTCTAGGCTGGTTTCTCTTGTTTTGCTTAGTTGCAGAGATTCTGTATGTGCAGGTGAATTATTTACATTTTAGAAATGAATCAGAGGCAACAGCCAGAGGGGCAAACCAGCATTGTGGCTACCCTGGCAGCACCACCACTGCACAGAAAGTGACTGTGTTCAGTTTTATCTATTCCATTCCATATCCATTCCATCCACTGACCCGCTCACTCCAAACCAAGTTTTACCTGGAATCCTGCTCCTTATTTTTAAGGACCATGAGGACAGAAGAAACAGTCTGAAGGTACCCTGAGATTCCACATCAAATGCTGCAGGAGAAATGAGATTTGGATCTTACGTTTGTAGCTCAACTCCATCAATAACATTACAAAAAGAAACCCACTAAAACTTCTGCCTTAAAAGAGGACTGAATAACACATAACACACTGTAGATTTTGATTCAGATTTTTAATAAATTCTGCCAGTAGAAGCTTTCAAAGGCAATGATATATCAATAAATAACAGTTAAATTGAGTTCCTGAGAAAGAACCTACCACATGAAAGAATGTCAGATAGATGTAAATAACAAAAAAATGGCATTACTATATAAAAAAGCAGTAATACTGAATCTTACATGAACTGTCACAACACAAGCACTGCATACCTCAGAACATTCCTTTCATACAAATGTAAACAAATACACAATCATTTTTGTTTAGTTTAGGCTGATGAATTCATATGTTGTTGCTTAGATATCTAAACAATGGATAGGATAGGATATGCTAAAACATTAAGGAATAATATGTGGAATAATATACGGAAAAAATAATGAAGCTCCAGATTCAAAAATAAAATAAAGCAAAAACACATTAAAGGAGTGTTTTCATCAAATGTTATTAGGTCAATCACTTTAAATAGGACTGTTACACTAATCTGAATTACGGATTTTTGTGTGTGTTTATTTATTTAGTTATATATAATAATATACGCAAATATGTATGGCTTAATTATCTTTAGTATTCTGATATCATTTTGAATAATTCTCACTTATACATACAAGAAAAATGCATATTTTAACATAGTTAAGAACTGATATTTCAAAGTATGCCTATAATTTGACAGAAATGAAGGCCTATTGTGCTCCAACACAGCAACATTTTAACCTCTAGACAACGGGACAGAATGACCTACCAACAATGCCAACATTTTCCAACGTCAGTGCCTAAAACACTAGGACCCTAAATGGATACACATGTGGGGTCTGATGTCTGGAAAGCCACGTCCCTCCTGGTTCCACAGGCGTCCGTGGAGCTGCAGGCACCCAGCCTCAGCCTCGCTGCACCCGGGGCTTCGATGTGTTACGGGAGCCCTGTGCTGGGAGACGCTCCGCTCTGGATGCTGTGCTGCCTCTGCCAGATGGAGTCATGGCCACTGTGCTGCTCCCTGCCTGAGCCATGGCCTCTGTGCTGCTCCCTGCCTGAGCCACAGCCTCTGTGCTGCTCCATGCCTGAGCCAGCCCCATCCAGGCTCTCCCCACAAATCTGCTCCGTTGTCATATTCGGCTGCTGGTCCTTGGTGGGGAAATGTGTTGCCTGTGACATGTGCTTGCTAAAACCATCTGTTACATCAGACCACAACATCACAACTCAGGTATAACCTTTGCAATCTGTTTTACAAAATTAATATTGGATACAATCATAAGAGGAAACCATCCACACAATACATTATCAACACACGGTTTAAAATAGTCTAATTTTAGACCCTTAGAAAAATGAATACACAGGACCTGCCTGTGAATGGCAAGAAAAGGCCATTTCAAATAGAAAACCACTGCTCATGCAACATTCTTCACACACTAGACAATGAAATCACACCCAAGTTGCCACTTGCTCACACTTTCTATTACACTCCAATAAGCAGAAGGAAATAAAGCAGCTTTAAGGTTATGTCACGATTTTGAAATGTGGAAAATACATATAATAAACAAAAATCACGGTGTGAATACAATGGCATCAGTAAATTTAGAAAATTAGAGAGCAGTTTTCTTTTTTTCATTTTTCTTCTTTTTTTTCTTTCTTACATTATTGCACAGAGACCTTTCATCACATGTTCTTCAGCTTTATGCATCTTCCTAAATGTGAAGTAAGTGCTATGGATAAAATAAAAATGTAGAAAAGAACAGCAGCATGATTTGTCAAAGTTAATCCCTATAATTTAGTAGGAAAAAAACCCTGCTATAAACAAAATATAAGTGCTCTTTATTCATTTAAAAAACAACGCTGACAGTTGCAGAAGTCTGTGTTAATCTGAGTAAGGGGGATGCTGACCTCAAATAAAAATAGGCCAGAAATGACAGACTGCTGGCCTTGCAGATTTTGGTGAAGACCAGGATTTCAAGTGTAATTATCAACAAAGTTATTTACAGTAGAACTGACCTGAACTTTCAAGAGTGCCATCTTTAGGACCTGGCCCTGCAAGCTTCTTTTACTCCCCACGATGTCTCCAGCCTCAGCTGAAGGTACACAAATGCTGCAGGATCAGCTCCTAAAGGATCAGTTAAAGGCCCTACTGGATTTGAGATTAGTCTTATCTGGAGTACTCTATACAATAATTTACACATATACAGGCTGACAAGCTCCAGTCTGATCTACCACACCTTTGTCTTCTACATCAGACTTCTCAGACTGGCAAACTTCCATTCCAGAGGGTTTGGGATACCTGAACGGATACCCGTTGTCATCAAAGAATCTTCGGAAAGTAAACTCATAAAAAGCATGTTCTGTGTGTTTGCTGTTGGAAGAGGCTAGTGGATCCCAGGTCCGGGTGCTGTCACCACTAGCATCACTCCAAGGACTTTCTTCTTCAACTGGATCAAAATTTGAAGTGTCCATTGGATGGCTGATCTTTGGAACATAGGGAGCTGGCTGCCTACGGATATCGGTAGAGAAGTCCATAGAGTGAAAGAAAGAATGGGCTTTTATATCATCTGCTCCATTTCTTCCAAGCCTATCCTCAGCAGCACAGCAGAGCTTTGTGATCAGATCAGTTGCCTCAGGGCTCAGCTTGATCTGTGAGGGAATGTGCAGTGTGCTTTCCCAATTTATCACCTGCAGGTAACAAAGGCATTAAGGAACTTCTGATCTGGAAACAGAACTCTCCCAATGGCCAACATGAACTGTACAGGAGTGCACATGTAACGAGTCATCTTACAGTCTGCATAGTTCACAGCTTCAAGATTGCATTTCCTGTGAGTAATTACTCTAATGAACCAGAAAAACATTGTTGGCTAGCAGACAAAAGGAACAATTCCATTTTTTAAAACGGCAAATTCTTTCCTGAATGTTCCCATAGTCAGATTTGAGAACTTACTCAGTTTACACATGATTTTGTGGAATGACTTCAAGGAATTACTTCTCTTTGTCTCCAAAATGTAAACTAGGAAAAGTGGTCACGAGACAGATCCTTTCAAGAAAAGAATTATCACTGCTTAACTTTGAAACACTTGTATTACCAACTGCAATTGTCACTGGCATATCGGGCCCTAATAGGCACACTAAGAAATTAAACAGATGAACTTGTGCTTGAGAAATCACAATTCTGCTGAGAAGACTCATAAAACTAATATCTATCTCTGCAGTTGGACAAGTCAGTTCTAGTCTGATATTCAGAGTCTTCATTTACTGGCAAAGGATGTGTGCTTGCATAGAACTATTTAAAATCAGGCTTCTTTAACCATTACTCCTTTCTCTAGCAAAAGAAAGGGGAATAGGTCTGGAAAGGGAAAGGGTTAAAATTTTGGTACCACAGACTGGAATTTTGCTTCAACTTACCTTCAGCTGGGTTTCTGTGGGTGTAGGAGCCAGGAAAGGAGGCTGTCCCACTAACATCTCAAAGAGGATGACACCAACACTCCACCAGTCACAGAGCTGAGTGTATCCTGAAAGGCAAGTCAAAAGGTTGACCTCCACTAACCAAGGAGAATGTGTATTAAGTATTAAAAGATAGAGCACAAACTTCTGCCTTTTTGCAGACAAAAGGCTTGTGACTCCTGTTTGCTGACCTAAATTCCACTGCTGTTGGTAAAGATCTAATCCTATTGTCCATGAATGTTTCTGAAAAAATTCTCAACAAAAGTGAGTCATGAAACTATCATTATCATTAGAAAGAATGAAGGAGGGTTCTTTTGTGGCCAGTCCCACAGCTATGCAGCACAAACTGAACCTCAAAGAATAAAAAAATGTTTAGCAACTGATGTCCACCTTAGGTTCAGTGAAGGTGACTCCACGACTTTGAAAAGCTGCTGGAAAACACTACCTGGCTCTACAGAAGAAAGCCACTTAATGAGCATGTTTCAAGCAAAGGAACAACTTTAATCACTTAATTGCTGTGACAAGACCAATAAGGTGTATGTCTAGATCTGAAAAAAAACTAATTCAACACTGATTTCAATGGAATTTGTGTCATCAAATGATGTAGGATCCAACGTGAAATCTCTGTTAGACAAGATCAGGCTTGGGATCTAGCTTGCAGACAACTCTGAACACCTCATCTCCTTACTACAGTGACCATGTCAGTTCTGCATGGATAGTCACCAAGTAGTGTCCAAATTCCTCAAGCTAACCCTTTGAATGCAGGGTGTCCAGAGTAAATTGTGGAAAACTTTCTGTTGGGTTCCACAGGTTCTGTCTGGGAATATGGAAGACATATTTCCACAAGTTTACATCATCCATACTGAAGTGGCCCATCTGAATCAGTGATCCAGAACTATCAGCTGGCTACTCACTGGTCTATGTAAACTTGATAGGGGTCAGAGTTGTACTCCATGAGCACAGATAATCTGCTTTATGCTTGAAAAATATCAGTTAAAATTATCCAACACATTTATTAGCAGCCTCACTCAAAGGCCTCAGAGTGAGGACATTACACACACAAAGTATGGCCACCCCCAGTGTGGTGATGCTAAACACTGGAGCATCAGGAGTTCTCCTTAATCTGAGTTAAGCGCTTGTGGACTTCAGAATGACAATCTTCCAAAGCAGCCAACTTATTAAAGGAAAAAAAAATAGTGAAACAGGAGAAAAATATAGGTTTACCTACCTTTACGAAGCAGGACTTCAGGAGCAATGTAATTGGGGGTTCCAACTAATGAGTGGGCCAGACATCTCTGGTGCTGCTTCTTAGCTCTTTGTTCCAATGTCTTCAGCCTATCTCCACATCGACAGTTGGACACATCATCCCAAAGATCACTGGGCTCCATGCTGTCTTGTCTGATATGGCTCCCTTTCAAATGGGAGAGAAAGTTCACATTTGTGGTCATAAAACTCGATACACAAAGAGAGAAGTATTTACTCAGATCCAAAGCCATCTCCTACTCTGAGTGAAGAACCGTGTTTAACCTTTAAACCCAAGCTATTTTTTATGCTCTCCCGTTCACAACTGGTTTTCCATACAAAGTGTCCAACAAAATGTCTCTGTCTCGGCACAAGGAAGTATAGTTCCATATGGGGGACACAGAACTATGGAGTATACTTAGGTTAGCTACACCAATTGTTTATGATCTTTTTGCCAACAGACACCAGAACTCAATAGCAAATACAGGAGACACGTGGACTACTCCAAACCTGTGACTGAATTATTTCACCACCAAAAGAGAACCTCCAAACAAGTATAAACTGAAAAGTTACTGCTGCTGTAGTGGACAGCCACATTACTGCCAGGGTTTTGAACAGTATTGGAAACAAAAGGACTGGAAACAAGCTAATTGAGTGAGTCAGAGAGAGACAGACACATTATATTACCATTGACTGTTTGTCCAGTTTCCTGATCTGGTGTTTCTGCCAACAAGTAGATGCTTGTTTCAAAACAAATAACACAATAGCATCCTAAAAAAGGGGTACAAATATTACCTTTCTGATAGTATTTTGAATTGTGAGTCCATCTGAATCCAGTACACAGTCCAAAGTCAGTCAGTTTGATATGCCCATCGAGGTCTATCAGAATGTTGTCAGGCTTGATGTCTCGATGAATAAATCCCATTTTGTGCACACTCTCTATGGCCAAAGTGAGCTCTGCAATATAAAATCTAGCCAGACGCTCTGGGAAGACCTCCATCCGAATCAGCAGGCTCATCATATCCCCACCAGGGATGTAGTCCATCACAAAGTACAAATTGTCTTTATCTTGGAAGGAGTAATAGAGTTTAACTACCCACTCATTGTCTGCCTCAGCAAGTATGTCCCTCTCTGCTTTGACGTGAGCCACCTGATTGCGGTTCAGCACATCCTTCTTTCGCAGAGTCTTCATGGCATACAGGGCATGGGTGTCCACTTTGCAGGCCAGGCATACTTCTCCAAATGCACCAATGCCCAGAGTCTTGATTTTCACAAACATAGATTTGTCCATTTTGGCCCTTTTAAGTCTGTTGTAGTTGGACTCCTTCTGGTAGAGAATCTTCCTCATTTGTTCCTGTTCTGCTTCACAGAGGCCTGCCTTTACAAAGGAAAGCAAACCACAAGAGCTAGTACTGTTATTTTCATAGCAAAAGAAAAATAAATGAGCATTCCCAAACCACATTTCTCAGAAAAATTAACCAAGAACCAGAAAATATGTATCCATGGGGGATATATTCTCTCGTCTGTCTGTTGAGGTACTTCTGAAAAAAGGGCAAACTCACTGTGCTCAAACTTGTTGCTGAATTTGCAATATCTGAGATTGGTATGCCTGTCTCTTTTGGCTGAACAAGAAGACATGGGACAATGTTGTCATAAAGGGGAATACAATGTAACAAACCTGACCATGGGATTTGGTTTACACCTTTCAAATGTGCACTTTGCCACTTGACTCCACTACATTTATGTGCACTTAAACCCAGCTTAATTTAAAATTAAACTTAAACCTACATGCAGCAGTTCACATTGTTCATGAATTGTTCCCCAGGGCAACTCACATTAACAGTTCCTACCTTGGGTGCTGTTTGTTTGGTTTCATATTGTAATTAAAAAGCTGGTTTTGACCTACACATTCCCAAGTGCCTTGGAACCTTCTTTAGAAACTGTGTTTCATCCTCTGCCATAAACATCCTCCACTCTCAAGGTTTTTAGATTTCCTGAGCATCTGTTCTATAAACTCCACTATTTTCCCCTCCCAAAATATGTACATAAAATCCTCAGGGTCTGGTCTCCCCTCAGTCACTGCAGCCCAGACCCTGGTGCTATTTCTTTCCTAAATGTATTATTTTCCCTCTGCACCCAAGCTGTAGAACAGCTGGCTTGTCCACCCCCTGTCTCCAGAGAGCCTCCCAGTAACTGCAAGTAACATTTCACAGGGCTGTGGGGAGAAACCTCCTGGAAAAGAGAGAAGCAGCTGGATCCAACAACCAGATTTTCTGCACCTTTCAAGACAGAGCCTGCAGAGTGCCATCTCTGCCAACTTCAGTGACTGGCCCTCTGCTGAGAGCCACTGGTGGCCTCCACCAGCAGAAACCCCGAGGCTGACCCCCAGGCTCCTCTGACAACTCACTTCCTGCAGCATGCTCCTTTCTTTCTGCACACCCCAGTTCCAAAATCCTGAATTAACTGGCATCAACTGAACTACTTTTGAGAGGAAGATCAGTGCTTGGTGAGAAGGGGCCATTGGGAGGGTGGAGGGGGCTGAAGCTGACTGATTAGCAGGCTAGAAACCCAAGCATACACCCACAGGGCTGCTGCTTCAGCTGATTTAATTTCACATCTGTAGTCTAGGTATCTGAAGATGAATGTGGGCAGCCAGACTATGCAATGAGATCCCCAGAGTATAAAAATTAAATCTGTATGAATAAAGGATGGGATAGGTCTACATAAACTTGCAGAACAGGTAGGATAACATTTCAGACTGAAGGAAACAGCCAAATCAAAACAAGGAATACTGTTTTTGAAATGAAAGATAACTACATCAATCCAGAATAAAGGATATATTTATTTTTTAGGGTAAAATAATGAATGTGCTCTGTTCTTGCTAATTCTAGAATAATGCAATATTAAGATAGCCAAAATCTCCTGCATGTGTTTTCAGTCAGTGACAAGGTTTCTAGGGGAAGGAGTAGTTTTTGTTTATACCTGAATTATCTCTGAATGAGGGAAAGCTGAAGAGTCAGAACAGAAGGACTAGCACAATTAGACGCTGTTATGCCTCTCTAGAAATCATTCCCTATCTCAGTCTCAGGAAAATACTCAAGCAATGCAATACAACCTGTACTTGCAGTGAGAACAAACTATTAACTGTCAGTAAAATGCCAACGTTTCAAGAGATTTTCCAAGAATATTCTCTTAATTCTAACCTCAGTAAACAAACTCCTGAGCTTTCTGGTGCAATGTGAGCATTGAATCAACTGACTCTGGAAACTGACTGGGCTAGGGAAGACTGGATAGTTAATTATTATCCATTATGCGTTAATAACAGCTTTCCTTAGAGCTTATCCTTTAAAGCTAAAGTAGACTAGTCATATTCCAGTCATGCCTGGGAAGAAAAAAAAAACCTCTTCCTCTTCCACAAGTAAAAATTAAAAACACAACTGCCAGACCAACCATCAGAGCTTGGCAGCTTTGTTTTAAGCAGCATTATCAGAGAGTCAGCTTAGATTTGAGAGCTATAGTTAGGCATGAAAGAAGTTCTATCACCCAAAATGCATCTCCCTGAAACCTGCCTCTAGAACGAGTTCAGGCAACGGTCCCAAAATCAGTTCAAGCTGGTCTAATATGGTTACTTGCACGACATTATTACTTACATGTGTTCAACAGACAACTTTCAGTCAAGTATTACACAGTCATCTGAAAATATGGCACAGTGCCAAGCTGAACCATGGCTTTGGTGAATGGGCAGCAGTCATGGTACAGTGAAGAAGAACTAGAGCAAAGAGTTTTGCAAGAGCTGCCAAAGTATTGCCAGAATTATCTCAGCCTCAAGCCTGCATTCTAAGTTCTTACTTATAATATGGGGAGGGTTTGCCTCATTTTACTTTTCCGGTACAAATAAATACTTCACGTCTCAGGTTTTTCAAACAGCCACCCAGACCTGCATACACACTTCTAAGGGGATACAGTCTGGGAGATGTCGGATACCTACTACTTCAGTGGATTCTGCCTTTACAATTTTTTTTTTTTTTTGCAAATTAAAAATAGCAATAATCAATTTGACCCTATTAGATTTTATTATAACAAAACAAGAATTACTTTTGCCATTTCTTGCTCCAATTGTAACCTCCTGTTAATTTTCTGCTGATAGGTCTTAATGACGTTCTCTACATGTTGCTCCATGTAGAACTTGAAGGCAAAAGGTGAGTAACTCTTTATTCGGGATTCTCGCTTTTCCTCATCTTTGCCATTTTTTCGCACAGGCACCGGAGACGTCTGAATCTGCTTTTTATCTTTGCTTGGCTTTTCAGCTTTAGTGCTCTTGCTGCTTTTATCATTTCGCTCACTGCTCTCTTCAGGCTTGTTGCTTGTTGAACTGGGGACCACACGCAGAGTCTGCTCCACGCCCATGCACAAGCAGTTGATATCAAACTGCTCAGAGGCGCCGGGCAGTAACAAATGCTTGGGATAGGGTGGGGGTGGACACCGCAATTCCTGGTTACCATAATCCACATCAAGCTGGTAGGCATTGGCTGCTCCAGGCGGTGGCACATGCTGCTCCATGATCTCCAGGCCATCCACAGCCGGTGCCTGTGCAGGCAACCACGCAGGGTGGGAAGGTCCCACTGCAGTCTGAGGCTCTGGTCTCATCACTCGCATGCTCTTCACTGGCTGGAGGATATGAGCAGACGTGACTGCCGTGATTGTGTTTGGAGAAGTAATGGAAGGATCGGGTTTTCCTGGAGGAACCTGCCTCATAGACACTGTCACTTGTGGCTGTTGCTGGTGGTTGTTGAAGGAGTTTGTTCTGCTTGGCACCGTGGCATCAGGTCTGAAGGATACATGTTGTCGTGGAGATGTTTCTATTCCTGGGTTTTGTACAGAATCTCTGCGTGATGGTGTTGCTGCCTGCCACTGCTGAACTTGAGGATTATTCATGTCATAGAGGTCCATGTTTAGGCTATTTCTAGATGGAGTTAATAGATTTTGTGGTGGAGTGTCTGAAAAATCATTAGCGAAGGCTGGACCTCTGGATATCACATGCATTTGATGAGAAGAAGGACTTGTCTGTTTGTGATGAGAATGTGAGATATACAGGCTTGCTGGTGCCTGCTGAAATGCATGACCAGTATTGTTCTGAACAACTGCTCCTTTATTTGGGAGATTGGCATATCCTCCCTCCTGCTGCATCTTGTTTTGGAAGGATGGACTCCGCTGAACACCATATCCCATAGGTTCCCCCTGCACCATCATGTGCTGCCTGCTGTAATGTTGGCTGTTGCAGCCATGGGATGCCTGCAGCTGCAAGGCCTGACTGCTGTGATTAGCCACTGGATAATTAATCACAGAAGACTCCATATTTGCAGGGTATGCTTTCTGCTGATGGCTTGTTGGTGTGCTATGAGTGCCTACCCCAGAGGGTCGCTGTACAGGAGCAGTCATAGCTGAAGACTGAGAAGTAGAGATTAAATAGTCCATGTATGGCCTTGGAACCTCAGTAAGCATATTTGCACCTTCTGCTCCAAAGCCTGTCCCTTCATAGGCTGCATTACTGATCTGATGGTAGGACGGAAAAGATTCATTTGATCCTTCAAAGCTTGGCCTGCGGGTTACATTATTTGGCACAATACCCTTTCCTTTATAAAAAGAACACAGAAGAATGTTAGGAAACAATTCAGGTAAACCAATTACTTTGTATTACTCATGCATCTCTACATACATACATCTGTACATACATACACACACATGCACACTGCTCAGGGAGTGTGTGTCTTAAAAACACCTTTCAAAATCTAAATTAAGCACTCTGAAAGTTATAGGTGCCAAGTATTCCTACTGATAACAAGCTACTGGCTCACAATAGTGCTCATGCCAGGAATCATCAGGGAGTCCTATCAAATCATGAAAACAGAAGCACAAATTCACTAACTATGAACACATCAGACTACAGCCTGTTTCTTAAAGCTGGACCAGTATTAGCAGTCATTGCTCTCAGACAGGAGCAAGCTACAGAACAGAGTTAAGTACAACAACGGGAGGAAAAAAGCTCCTGGAAGGACTTTCTATACAACTTAAAGTCAACATTGCTATAAACTACTAGGCTATCACATAGTGCATCTGCACAGTGAGCCACCTACTCATATTGGTTTTCTGTTTACATCTCTCTCTTCCATCATTCTCAAAAATCCCTCTTTCCTTCTCCTTCATTTAAACAAAGGCATCATAAAGTTTGTCCTGTATTCCCTCCAATGTATTGGACACAGAGTACCCCCTCACATTACTCATCTTCCATCTGTTGGGAAGGAAAATCTTTCAGGGTGTCAACATATTAATCTTAGCTGGAAGAATGCGCAGAGACGAGATAGCAGCATTCTTACAGTGGAAATGTTAACGGCACTTTTCATCAGTTCTTTGATCTGAGGACAAATTGCAGGTGTATAAAGCACTGGCTGTGCTAAAAAAACAAGGGGAGACTGTGCTGTTGTTATGTTTCTCTTCCCCTTCTGGTTCTTTAGCTCCCACAAATCACAGGACTTGGCCCATTTATGCCTAAACCATTTCCTTTTAAAATCCCAGCTTCACAAAGCCTGTAAGAATAGCCATACTGAACTAACAGGCTTGAACAGTGCATTACAAGCTTTTTGCACTACAGCATGCCCCAGTTGGGCCAGATCCAGCACACCTGAGCACAGCTGCTGACTCCTCACCTTGGCACACAAGCCCTGCTGCCCACGGACACCCAGGGGTGTGCTCGGTATTAAGACAGGTTTATTCACACTCTCTGCACACTGAGGGTATGCACCATGCTAAATGACGCCCTCATAAAGAATGCAATGTTTTGAAATGGAATCAGGCTGGACAAACAATCAGAGATCTTTAAAGTGAAATCTATAACTGGCAGCTCTTTCTCCTGTGATAACACAAGGCCAGCATTACTGAGGCTGTTCTTACAACAACAACACTCCTAACAGCTCATCTGCTGGGACACAGTGAGATGCACTGATGAGGCTGTAGCAATCCAAAACGTCCTAAGAAGTGGCTACTCTTGCCTGGAAGTGGGAGGCAGCCACAAGACATATTTGTCACCTCTGCCAGCAGGATTCATCCTGAGCCTTGGGGGCAAGCTGACTTTGCTTTCCCTTATTAGAGGCCACAAAACAAAGTATCAGCAATAACTGTCCTTCTTTGGGACACATAATTCAGCTGTGCAAATAATCTTGATCTCAAGAGAGATATGATGTCCACCTCCTAGATTTGTATACCAGTAAGTCCGTTCTGGTCCAATGGGGGAATATTTGGTTTTGAACAACAGATTTCTGTTTAAGAAGGTGGACTATGAATGCGTACACAGACAACTCCTTGGAAGCAGGTGAGCTGTACTGAGGTTCCAGCCCAGTTGGCCTTGCAAGGCCAGGTTCACTTCACTGTCTCCTACAAGACTGCTGCGGAACACTGCTGTCCAACACTTCTCCCCAGCGGAGACCCTACTTTAAAATCTAGCTTATTGCAAGAAAGAAGAACACAATTTAAAAAAAAAAATCATGCTCACCTGGTGAGGTTTGCTTAATTACACGTACTATCTGCTCATTTCTAGGATCCAAGTAGCTCATCTTACTGATGTACTCCAGGGCTGCCTCAATACTTCTGCTCCCTGTCTGCTTCAGTGCTCGGACAGCCATCTCCTGTACAAAGCAAACAAGAATTGAATCACACTGTGACAAAACCCAAGCACTGGACTGCAAGCTGAAAACCAGTAAGTGTTCTTACATTAATAGGAGCATTTTAAACACCAGATCACAGCTGCCTGAGGCCAAATGGACTCATATTTTGAAAGCATTTGCATGCCTTACACAACTCAAAAATTATACGAAGAAAATAACAAAACATACAACCTACCCAGATTCTGGCAATTAAAGAAGCTTCAAATTAAAATGTGTGCTTTGAGAGCCCTTAAAGCAATCTTTGAATCAGGTATGGAAAAGGCAGCATAGTTTCACACTGGAAGAAATGAAATGAAAATTTAGCTGCTAGTATTTGAGAGCATGTCTCTTAGTCACACCTGAACACAGTAAAAACTTTATCCTTTCACAAATACCACAAAGAAGCTAATTAGGCAGGGGTTGATTTCTGCTCACTTGAGTCCATAAGGAAGAAAACCTGCTGTTTTCAGTACAGCTGGGACAGCATCCACTGTTTGTTTGGAAAATGACTGGGCATCCCAAACTGAAAGCTCCACTGTCAGTCTTTTTAGCTGTATTTTATTGGGCACTTGCTAATCACTGAGAAGTTAATATGGGTGCCAGACACACAGCCTGAGAACTAAAACTAGGGCAAATATGAAGGTGCCAGCTAAACTTCAAATACAACCATGGTTAGCAACCCCTGCTCTACTCTACAGCTCCTAGCAGTTTGTTTATACTTTTACTTATAGCTCAGGTATATTAAACATCTTTCAATGACTCAAGCACTGCGTGGTTGCAAAGCAACATTCACAAATCCTCATGAGGCTGCATGGCTGAGAAAATGAAATCCAGTGCTTTAATGTTGAATTTAACTCACAGAACTCACCCATCATAAAGTTGGATACCTACTCAAAAGTAGTTGCTGAACACCTTTCTACAATCACCTCCAAAAGGCAATTCATAAAATAGATATAAGAGGAGATAAACCATAGTGACACATGATTAGAGAATTAACTTGAACTAAACTTCCAGCTCTTAGATGGCTGAAGCTGAATGAAATGAATGCCACCACCGAGGAACTGCCTGCAAATGTCAGTATCCTAGTCTCTTGCCACTTTATTACTATTTTAGGGGAATTCTGTCATCGCAACTTGCCCACTGAGTGCTGAATCAGAGAAAGGTTGTGCCTCCCTGGCTTGGCTGCCTGGTTGCAGATGTGGTGGCTGGGTTGGCAATGGTCCATGGCTCTTCCACGGGTCAGTTCTGGGCACTGGCTGGCAGTTGGGAACTCCAGTTGGAGCAAAGGGCAGCTTTGCTGCACTGCACACGTCAAGTACCCGCTAACTGTTTACTTAGCAAGGGACCCCATCTCAGATGACACCAATTCACACTTAGCACAGAGCCACGTGCTGGCACTTGGCATCTTGTTTTGCTTAACTAGACCCCTCCTCCTCCCCCCAAAATGGCAGCAGTTTCTTCATTAGTCATTAGAGGTTCTGCTTGAGGAATAGCTATAGCAAGCTGAATATTTTTCATACAATTTATGACTTATAGTTCATAGAAAGGCAATAGTTGGTTTCACATTTCCTATAGCTGAAATACTTCACTGGCATCAACACATTACTGAGGACAATTTTAAATCAACAGAAAAATATTATGTATGAAGGAAAGAATTTCCCACAATGTTTTTTCCTCTTTCTTTTTTTCTTCTTATGGATACATTTCTAAAGTATTAGCAAATTCACATCCTAGTGCTCACCATTCTCATCATCCAGGGACTCTGGGCTTTACAGTCCTGTTCCACACGGCTGCTAACATACTCTGTACCATTTACAGCAGCTGGATCTAGCCTTAGGTCACAAGTCTTAGTTTCCTAAATTAAATGTTCTCTATAAGCACATTTGGGCTGGTCTGAATGTTGGGTAGCAGTTGTATTAATGATCAATAAAACAGCCCACATGGTCCATTTCTCCCTCTCTGATCTGTGCTAGCTGTATATAATTCAAAGGGGCTAAAATAGAAGAAATGTTATCACCAGCATATTGATATCATCTCTGAAAGCATACTGTAACTTTCTCCTCTTTTGCCATTGCCTGTGTCTGAAAAGCAAGAGTAAAAACAACACTGGTCTTCCTGAAGCTGCATGTTCTACCTTCAGCACAGTTTAGGGGACTCATATTTAAACTTCAGTGGGAATAACGTGAGGGAACAGGTTATCCACTGTGCACAGATGGATAACCTAAGAGGCCAGCAAGAGCTTGGGAGCAGCAGGTGTATCAGTGGCAATCTCACCCTTGCAAGCCCCCAGTGCAACAACAGCCCTGTGCTCCAGCTCCCCACTTCTCATCTTTCATTGGGTCAGCTCCCACCCTCCAAAGGGTTTCCTCATTACACACCCTGTTTCTTCAGCATTTACATTACTGCTGGAAAAAATGAAGTAAATTTTTCTGTGGTTCAAAAGAATACCTGTGATTCTCCTGTAAAGCATCTCACAGCTCAGGCCCTTTATCCAGTAACTCTCATGAGACAGCAATATCCCCAGTTTCTGATACTAATGCACAAAATATTAATACTAAAATTAAAATTAATTAAAATAATAATTAATATTAAAATTAAAATACATAATCTCCAGGCAAATGGAGAGCAACCAAAAGAAAAAAAAGATCCAAAAATCCACATACATAAGGAAAAAGTTTTTCATCAGAGGCAGATCACATATAATCACAACACTCCACTCAGGAGACAAATCCCTCTGGGGGCATGTTATACTCAAGGAGAGCGGAGGGCAACAAGAAACTCCAGCAGTGTTGCAGCTGGCATTTGTCCTCCTCTGCATCATTTTTCCCATTGCCACTGTCTATGCCCACAGCTCTCTTCTCTCTGGCAGTCACCTGAATAGAGCTCCATCACCTCCAGCACCTTTTCCTTAGGGACAGAAGACATGCTGATGCGTGGCTGAGGATCACAAAGAGTGTGCCCTGCCTGAGGTGGCTGCTGGCTCCTGAGGCACGGTGGCCTTCTCCTTTCCATGTGCAACACAGGGATGAGCTCTGCTGAGCAAGGGAGCATGGCTGGCATGAGGCAGCAAAGGGCTGGCTTACAGCAGCCTGCTGAAGGGGAAGTTGGCTTCCTGCTGGCAGCTGGGGCTGGGGCCTGGGCTGCACTTGCCAGGAATCAATATAAGGACCGTTTTGAAGTCGAGGAAGAAGGGCAGAAGATGGATTAAACAATTACACTCGCTGGAGAGTAGAGGCTTAAGTGGAGGGTGTTTGTGAGAAGCAGCAGAATGGCTCAAAAAGGGGGGAAATCAATGCCAAAATCTTGCAAATCAATACATAGACAGTGGAAGGGCTGAGGAAACGAGGACAGACACTGGATGAGGATAAAAGTGCCCAGCTACAGCGACACGGATGGAGCTGTCTTGATTTTACACCACTCGAAGGTAAGTACACTTTAAAAAGAGAATGGAAAAAAAGGAACCAGAAATGAGCCAGGGGAAAAAAAGCCACTTGGAGCTGCAGCCAACTCCAAAACACTCAAGTAGGCACAGGATCAAATCCAGCTCCCACTGAGGTCAACAAAGATTTCCATTAACTGCAAGGTACACAGCATCGCGCGCTCTGCTTCAGATTGTTTCCTCTCCACGAGGCCAAGCGCTGTCAGCCGCAGGATGGGTTGAGAAACTTGGCTGCTGGCTGTGCTCTGCTGCCCCACAGCAGCTGCCAGCCCCACAGAGAAACACCAGCCACTGGCAGTGTGCACAGAAATCACAAGAGAGTAGAGAGCTCCCAGCCCCAATTCATTCTCTGTATTCCCTTTGGAGGATTCAAACATCTCCCTGTGCAGGGCTTTTATGCACCTTTTTGCTTCCAGACATCACTAACTATTGATGAAAAAATCAACCAGAAAAAGTAAAGGTGAAGAGCTACAGGGGGAAAAATGCACATTTATAATTAAGTGTAACAATGCTGTAATTAATGTAACAGCTGCAATATTAAAATGAGGTTTCAGTGGTCAGCTATGGTTCTGGACAGATCTAATGGAAAACCAAAGTCAGGCCATGAACCACAAAACAGACTGCAGGATCCCAAGTTTGTGGATTCAAATAAAAAAATAGGGAGGGTGGAGTTTCCCAGCTAATTCCTACAGAGGGCTACCTAAACTTGACTGCTGCATTGTCCACATGCTCTCTGTTATTTCCCCAGTCTTGCACTGGTAGATGGCAGCCTTCCAACTGATTTCAAGATTTTGCTAGAATGAAGGCCACCTTTGAGCTCAGATGCTCAATAGGAAAAATCCTTGTTTGATGGTAAACAGATATTTGGATGTGTGCATATAAAGACTTCATCTCACTCTGTGCTCTGCAGGCAGTGTGAAAGGCTTTCCCCATTTTACCCTCCTGCCTGGCTGCACTCCACCAGCATTGGCAGAGGTTTGCGTTCTTGCTGTACTACAGGGTTGTCCAGCAACATTTTTCATTCAGAAAGGTCCTCGCTGCCAAGATGTATTTATCATCCAAGTGAAGATTGCACAAGAGGTTACAATAAGTAAGACTTTTTCCCAAGAACATTGTGTCTGAAGGAGACAATAGGTCCTCCAAAACTTGGCAAGGGTAATTAATTGCTAACAACAACAAAAATTAATTACTTGCTTTCCATTCACTAAGAAGGATGGGTGACAGATGCAGGAAACAGATACAGGTTCCTTGCAGAAGGGAAAAAAATAAAGCTCATGCCAAAAGAGATGATCCAGCATTGATTACAAGCCTTTTTGTGATAGCCCCCCATTGTAGGATTTTTCATTCATGATTTTAAACATGCAAAACCCAAGCAGTTCAGGAAACAATGTGTACAATTTACTCTATCAGAACTGCTGCAGCCCCACAGAACAGAGAAACCTATTTTGCAATATTCTCTCTCTGTAATTATTCCCTAGTTGGACACTTCATCCAATTTTGTACTCTACTTTTTTTTTGCCTGTTTTCAGGTTGCTGACATCAGGGGCTAAATTTTGCACATAAATTCCCATGCCTACCGTAACCTTGATTAAAATATTCTAGCCACATAATTAAGATATTATCTTGAGTATCATTAGTGCTTTTCAGTTTTAGTGCATAAAAAAGCAGGAGGAAATTTGCAGAGGAAGAAACCTACTGAGTGCTGCAGCATCACTTAGTCCGTTCTGAAACCATGCAACCCATTCAGAAACTAATGGACATCTGCCCCATGATTAGTTAAGGTTACTCCACTGCTCCCGTTACAAACTTCTCCAAAGCCATCCTGCTTAGGCCGTAATAAACCTCCCTCCCAGCCTAAATTATGCAGGGTCAGTTTATTGCCTCTGATTTTAGTTTTGACTGTCTTTTCATAGCAGTTCTGCTGTTACCTACACAGCAAGCCCCCTTCATCCCTCACAGCTTGGCCTACAGTGCTGAATTTGTTTTCTTCTGTTAAATGGGAATTTTGTTCCCTTTATTGGTGTAGTAGCCCATCTCTGTATCAAGAAATATCACACCGGGACATGATTTTGATAAGGGGTGCACACACCATTCTTGATGATGTGCCAACAGTGGTGGAAAAATCATCCTTGTGGTAAAGTCACTTGGGGCTTTAATCCTGGCTTTTAGCCCTTGCTTACAGCATTTCTACCTTTTGTGCTCCTGAATTATTTTTAATTCGGCTAGCACTCCAGCTCTGAAGGTCATCCATTCCTTTGGCTGGACGCTTTAGCTCTGCTTTGCACTGATTATGCATTCCCACCTCACACTGTCAGAGTGCTTCCTTCCTTCTTTTTTTTCTCCTCATACCAGGCTTGCCAGGGATTAAAGTATGCAGAGGAGACACACTGTAGTACATAAAACTGGGCAGACAGAAAAAGAATATAGATACATGACAAAATGTAAGACTCACTAAATTAAATCACATCAACATAGGAAAAAAATACATAACTGTAAATTAGGAATGGGGAATTGCAGGTAAGGAACAATTTTAACCAGAGTTTTTATATACATTTTCAAGGGATATTTGCAGAACTAACAAAGGGAGTATGTGCAAAAGACAGAGGGAGGATTTTATAAATAATACAGTGCTCTGGTAAATGCCCTATCAGAAGAAAAACAAATAAAAATAAATCTAATGTGACAGTCATTGGTATGCCACTGCTCATTCTGTTTGCCTTCCAACACTTTTAGCCTTTATTTAGCCAGTCACCTAGAGAATATTGGTATATTTACTACTCTGTACAACATCCAGTACAATGGGGTCCCATTATTGTTGTGTTTATGGCAGCAGGATAACTTACTATTAAAGAAAGGTAATTAAATCCAGGCCAAAATATGCAACTTGGAGTACTAGGTTTCAAAAAGATGTTGGAGGGTTGAAGTGTCAATTCTACTGGGTCCCAGCACAGAAATCCTTGTATCATGACCACCACAAACCAACTCTGAAATAAATTACCTTAATCCTCAAAGCCATAGAATATGACACATTCCACAGAATCACTACTGCTGCAAAAGACCTGCAAGATCACCAAGTCCAACTTTTGACTGTACATCACCACATCAGCTAGACCCAGGGATGGTGACTCCACCACCTCCCTGGGCAGTCCACTCCAATGCTTAATCACTCTTTCTGTGAATAAATTCTTCCTGATGTCCAACTCTATTCCTTCCACAGCTCTATTTGCTATTGCTATGGAAAGAATCAGACAAAATAAAACAAAAGTAACTACATCATCTGGTTCCTTTTTTCACTTACCAAACTCTTCTTTTGGTGATCAAAGTGTTTCTAATATCTTTTAGCATTTAAAACAACTCTGGAAGGTTAAAAATCAAACACATGAACCAGACAAGTGATACTAATATTTGAAATCTATCACTTTAGTTTTTGCATTTTATTAGCCCTAGAGTGAATAAAAGTTCTCTCACAAGTATCACAGAAAAGACTTTTCTACTGGTTTTTTTTTTCCCAGCTGCTTCTCCTTAAGTTGATAACTAATCAAAGCCATTTAAGTTTTTCCAAGAAAAGAAAAAAAGTGCTACATAGATTTAGCAGCAGCGTACTTGAAAAAAAACCAGCTACCATAACATCTTCACCTTCTTATAAAGGATAAGAGAGGAAAAAACCAGAGTTGAGAACAGCAACTGGAAATATGACATAACTTCTTGTCAGATGCCTCAAAAGGTACCAGTTACATCAAAATACTTTTTAACACTATGCAACTTATACTACTAGCAGCATAGAACTTCTTTTATTTTTATTTCCTGGTATTTTTTTGTTCTTTTAACTGTGCCTGTATATTCCATTCCGCCACCACAGCTCACTGCAATTCACACTGTGTTTGGCCATGGGCATTTCACAGGGGATGCCTCCCATTTTACACTACAGCCCTTGTGTTCCACGAGTTGTTCAAATATGGCTCTTCCCCTGAAAAGGAGAGATATGAACTTCAGGCTATAAGCCAATCCATGGTCCCAAAGTTAAGACATTTGGAAATAAACCAAGCACGGCTGCTCAACATATTTCCAAACAAATGCCTGTAAAATGAAGTAGGTATTTATAACAAGGCATCTCCAGACAAAGAGCGCATATGTAAACACTTCAAGAAGCTCTGATGAACTATTCAAGAGATGCAATCTGTTTAAAGAGAAAACACACGTGCACTGCTATGTCCATTTTCAAATCCAATCAGAAAATTTCATCAGACAACTCTTGTTGATGTCCCAGAGAGTGTGTGTACGTATTGACACACATACAGGTATTACATAATGTGTGCACATCTGTGTAGATTATTTCCTTTAAAATAATCTAATTGCAAGTGAGCCCCCTAAAAGCAATATGTAAAAATTAAGAAGACTGTTATTTGTGTCACCAGTCCGATAAAACAAGTAATTTAATTATATTTGCATATACATTTATTGTACTGTTTCTGGAAGCACATCAGGCACTCTGGAAAAAATTTGGAAAGGGAGAGGCTGAAGGAAGCTGGAAGAAGTCCTGCTCCAGGCAACAAAGCTGCACTCTGCACAAAGCTCAAGTGCCATGAAAGAACAAACAGGCAAGGAAAGACAGACCACAACATTAAGAACCATAATACAGTGAGTGCAAATAATTAAGAGCCACCAGGAATAACACTTTTCTTCCTTTATTTCAAGTAGTTTGGAAAGGAAAAACAGACCTGAGCTGCTCCCTTCCAGCCAGGACACAGGCATGAGAGGAAGGGGAGCAGGATGCCAAGAGGTTTATCATAGAGGCAACTTAATAGATAGAGCTGAGGAACAGTGACCAATAATCTGTTCTCTCTGTCCACACCAGCCTTGGAAAAAGCACATTTGTGTCTGAAAAGCTGATGGCACAAGCCTTGTTTCCCCAGATATCTGGTGAAGGGAGTGATACTGTAAACATCCAAGACCCGTGGTCATTTGCTGCCTACCTCAAAGGCTCCAATGCCCTTTCTGAAGGCACCTGCTTGCTCCCCCAGCTTTTCGAAGAGCATGCACTCCTGATTTAACAATCATACTTGGCCAACAATAATAGGCAACAGTAGCAGTTCCCCAGTAGAGAAAATTCCCCTTCTGGAAAACACACTACTTCAAATCCCACATCAGCAGAGAGTTGTAAGGAGCAAGCACACAGCATTCCATTTTGAACACATGTAGTACTTGAGAACTATCTATATTCCAAAATTCACAGGGGTCAGGTTTACATTAATGATAGAATAAAGGCGGGGGAAAAATGTGTATTTGTACATCTGCAGTGCTCAAATTATCTCCTTACTGCACAAAATCCTTTCTACTGTGATGGCAGCCCAAAGCTTTCTGCACTGTGCTGAGCCCTACACAGACACAAGAGAAGAATCTTATTCTGAAAAGGATTTCTAATTTAAAACAGAACAAACAATTGTATATACAGCCATAACTGTTCCTCATTAGTCTTTAAGTATGCTCATTGGAGAGCTATTTAAACTATTTAGAGTTCAAGTCTAACCAAATAACCCATGTCAGGTCCCATGTCAACAGACAGAAAGTTGGACAAATCTCTCCTAACCCTTCCCTAGCACTGGAGCAGGAGCACTATTATGTGCTAATTCAGAAACCTTATAGTGAGGCAAATCATGTAAGCAGCATTTGCAAATTATTGCACTGGCAGGTTTACATTACAGAGCAGCATGGAGGAGCTTTGCTTACTTCATGTGTGAGTGAATGCACATGCACACACATGCAACTGTGTACATAACCCCTTTCCAAAGACCCTATTTTACTTCCCTGAAATCTTCTCACTTTGGTTACAGAAACAGGGAGCTTCCCACCCTCTGGACATAGTCTGTAGCGGTTTCAGCCTGGGCTCCAGCTGACTTCTGTCTGGCAGCCACTGTAGAGACCTGTAATCCACCACACAGTGCTTCAGCCACATGCCTTGCATTAACCAGTGTGGCTTAAGAGCTTCTCTTGATCCCACAAGGCAAGGTACAGCACCATTCATCCCCACCTTTAGTATTGCAATGTTAAGGTAACATCCTACAACAGCTTTTGAACCCTGGGGAAAAGGAAACACAGGGCAATTAGTAGACAAATTCAACTGTAAGCTCATGCATTGTCTCAAACCAAGCACCACTATCATCTCCTGTAATATTCACTGAAACCCCCTTCCAGGTTCCTGTTCACATTTTTTAATAACTACAGGTGTGATGGCAGTCATCATCCCCTTTTCATACCAAGCCCAACACTAGGCAAACTCTGAGGCTCACAACTATAACTCAAAGAACAAGAGTCATCTATCTGGTATTCCAAAGCAAATCCTTCCTACATGGCACAGAAGCCCAACCCAGTGGAAAATACTTTACTAAGCCTCTGGATTTTAATTTGTTTTACTAAAGTGTTGAATGCCACACCTCCCATCTCCCTGTTTTCTACTTTCTTTATTCAGCAGTAAAGCAGCTGAGTTGATGTAAAGAGAAGTAAACAACCCGTTCAGCAGCAGCACTGAGCAGCAGAGTTTGCCAAAAGCTAACAGGAGACAATATCAGGTGTTACAGCCTTTATAGCTAGGACGAAGGTATGCATGGGGCAAGAACCTTCAAATTCTCGGTTCAAAAACCCTGTCACCATTTGGTTCAAAACCTTCCTCTATATTGGCATGATTTACACCCAGAAAGCAACAGCAAATCCAGAAACTCAATTTAAAGACAGAATTCAGCTTGAAAAGACAAGACCAGTAACACATGCAGGAAGTATTTTATTATCACGTCTTCATAAAGCACATTGAAGTAATTAGCAGAGCAGGAAAGGTGCTGTGCACGTTACCAATGCAATCAGAAAGTTTTCCCACCCAAAAGAATGGGTAGACTTCAGCCTAATGAAACATGCAAATTCAGCCAACAGTGCTGATATTAATACCAATCTAAGTATTAATCTGAGGATATTAATAACACTGCAGCACACAGCAAAGAACCTATACAAGTTCCTGGAAAAAAAAAGTCCTAGCAAGCTGCCTTCAGGAGTTTATTGATTCTACTGGGATCTCACAAACTCTCAATACACATGGAATTGAGCAAAGAGCCTTGCTCAGAAGGCATCTTCAAAGTTGAGGTAGAATTGAGCCCAGCCTCGAGGGAAACAGCAGCATACAGTAGAACAACACTGTTGTTTCCAGAAAGGTGCTCTAGGACAGCTTCACTGCCAGTCGTGTGCCAGGATCCTCATGTATGAAATCTGTCCATGAATAAGAAATGAACCTGCAACTCTGCATTACAGGAGTCCAAATAGGGTCCCTACACTCAAGGTGTGAAATCTTAAAAGATAAAAACCAAAACCCCACCCATTCCTGATGCAATCCAATTTAAATCACTAAATAAATTAAGATAGCAAATTCCTGCAAAAGCAGCACCTTGCTGTGCAAAAGCCAGCTGTCATTTAAGTCTACTCTTGGAACTGGGTTCTGTCGTGCTCTTTCTCTTAGGTGGGATATTTTGTGTTATTACTATTTACACTTATTAGACAATAGGGCATATTTGCTGCAAGATCAGCAGGCCATCCATGCACTCCTCTAGACATTCTTTTCACATCCTGAGCTGTGAGAATGATAGCACGACCCCTTCCTGCTAGCACACGTATCTCCCCTCTTTTCGCTTATCTTTTCTTTTTTATTATCTTTTCTTCTCTTCTTTTTGTTTTCTTTTTGTTGGAAACAGCAGTTTCTTACTCTATCAGGGCGAGTAAATCAAGCTGGATAGAATAGCAGTTTAATGAAGGTTTCATGATGAGCTTATTCCTCTTCATTAGCAGCAAGTGATGTGTTTGCTAATTTTATTGCTCATGCATTAGCAAAAACGCATTTGGCTGGCATTACATTGACAATAATGCTATTCCTGTATCAAAGCATTTCTTTTCAGTGGCCACAGACACCAAGATGAGGGCTTCTCATTGCTCTTCCTTCTACTAAAGATATATATTGAGTTATGTAGAAAACAGGATTTTCACAGATATTCACAGACTTTACAAATTATTTCTTAGACAAATTGGATATGAGGAACTTGTAAACAGGATATTTAGACTCAGCAAGATGAATTATGAAGTTTGCTGTCCAGGAATAAAGCCCCAAAGCATAGAAAAGAATTGTGTCAAAGACTGGAAAAGGTGTTTTTGCGCTGCCAGAGACAGCTGTTACCCACAAAGTTACATGGTACTGCAATTTTGCAGTGCATTAGTACTGTTTATTGCATTTCTTCATATTCAGCTCTACACACTGAATTTTTGCACCTATTACTGTTAACAGTGCGTCTGTCATTTTTACTGAGCGCTACCTACTTAAGACACTACAAATTTTCTTTTACTTCAAAAGATTTTAACATTTAAAGAGTGATATTCCTCTACCTGCTTTTTCTTGTAACATTATATGGTGGTTTGTTCAGTTTTAAACCATTAGAACTTTGAAGCATTGTTTTAAAGCCTCCAAGGCAAGGAAAATTCAAGTGAAGACAGCAAAATTAAACTGCCCATTCATATTCAGGGTCAAGTACTAACAATTTTTCAAACAAGGTTCCAGAGTATTCCTGATATGGCCTTTTGAAGTTTACAAGAGTTTGGCTCCCCTAACTTTTCTTTAGGGAATACTTTAAAAGAACTTATAAAACCTCCAGGATATCTGGTTGGAATGCATTACCAGTGAACTGTTCTCTCCTTTGAGGATTTGTACCACAATGGGACCCCAACAGACATCAAGCAGTAATGCAGAGTCTGAAACAAAGAATATATCTGAGAAATACAGCTCTGCTGTGAGACAAATGAAGACTACTTTCTCTCTCAGCCTCCCAGTGCAACACAGCACACCTCACGTGACTGAAGAAACATCTGGGTTTTATCTTGAGATAGGATTCCTAATATTTTTCTGTAGAGACACTTAGACACACACAGAATGCAAGTGCTGTGCAAGGCAACTTGCTGTATTTATTGTTCAGAGTAGGAAGAGGCAAAACTTTTACATAAAATAGTATTTTAAAAATTTTTCTTGGCATTTTGAATTTTATGTGTTAATTGTAATGCTATTTTTCTTTTTTCCCCCCAAATTCTCATTCAAAAATATAAAAAGGCATTTGTTCAGCTTTTAACATTTTAAAATCAATATGCTCAATCTTGTAATGCAATATACACTGCAGCACTAGGGATCTCATTAGACATTTTCCACAAGTCTCCATGCAGCTCTTGACTTAGTTTCATTAACTCTATAAAATACATATATATAACTACAGCTCTAAAAGTAAGAACTGCTAAACAGCACTGACTGGCATTTAATGATTTTCAAGGCTACAAAAACACCTCTTTGTACTAAATGCTTTATACGACTCAAAGTTACAGCTTCCTGCAGTTGCAAGACAAAACTCTCAAATCTACCAATGCTAGAGGCAGAAAAAGAAAAAGAAAAAAAAAACCCTTCAGCCAGATAAAATATCTTAAGGTCCAGCTTTTTACATGTAAAGCAGCCGCAGCAAAATTATTCACATTCTTAGCACATAGCTGACCAGGACAAGATTCCACAGAGAGGTAAACAATTCCCCCAAGAGAGCAGCTGCATCTTCTTCAGATTGGGAGCTACGGGGGGGGGGAGAATGCCCACTGAGGTCCCCAAAACTGATGAGAAGCATGAAGAAAAGACTACTGCTCCATGATAATGCTTCACTCCACTGCTCTTTTACTGTGCTCCATGAGAATAGAGAAGTGTAGAAATAAGTAAACAAATAATTGAATAAATAAATGAAAAATAAATTGAAGCCAGTTAGTAACACACGCTTTACTTAGCATCCTAGAGGAACACTGTAAGCAGGAATCCAAGTCCAGTTCAACACAGAAGAGTAGGAGATAAATATTAGATAGTGTTGAACAGAACTGAAAGGAACTGAAACAACTAAGTCATCCAGCTTTGCTTTTATTGTGTAATTATTATCAAAAGTATACGCGAAAGTATAAAACTATTTCTTTCTAGGTTTTCACATTATCTCTGAAATTGTCCTTTTTTAAATTGCTTCTTTTTCCTTAACAGTATCTTTACTCAGTTCACCTCAATGTTACTTCTGATGGCTACAAGCCAAGTGGCACACTTTAACAGTCAAGACACACAGTCCCAAAGAAGCATCTTTCTCACTCCGCTCCATTTACATGCAAAAGCTGTGAGATGTATTTTAGGTTGCTGTAAGAAAATAAATCCTCTGGGAAGATTCTCCTCAATGCCATCCCCTTTCTCAGAAACCTGCCAGCAATGTAGAAAATGACCACATCACTACTTTTAGCATTCATAACTTACTATTCACATACCTGTTCCAGCTGCAAGTGTGTTGGCAGAAAACTATTTCTGTCTTGTCCCTGGCTGCCTGTCACTTCTCCCTGTGCCAGAGGTATTGGCCTGCTTCCCTCTTGCCTGACCACAGTTGCCACCAGAGCCAGCTGGGTTAGCACAGACCTGTGATTCAGCTGTTGAAGCATTTTGCCCCCAGACAGCTAGGGTTAACTCCAGCAGCAGCTCAGCTGGGGCAGTAAGACCTCATTGAGAGGAGGAGTAAAATAACACAGCATCAAGCAGATGGCCCTCCCTGGAGCACAGCTGGAAGGAGGAGAGCATGTGAGTGCAAGGCTGAGCTTTCTCTCAGCATTTCCTCTGACGGTAGTTGACAGCCAAGGCAGCTGCCACCACTCTCAACTTCTCTGCTGCTTTCTGTGCCTTCCCCCTGTCGTACCCCTCAATTGTGCTCATGTCCTATCATCCCCAAAAAGTTATTTTTAACCTGGATCACTTCTCCGATCAGTCACTGCTCAGCTCCACAAACACTGTGCTGGCACAGCTTGCAAGAATGAACTGGGGAGAAACAAGAGGGAAGACAGGCGGCTCTGGCAGCAACAACAAAAACTGCTCTCCTGGAGCTCCAGCCCAGAAGTCTCCTCTACCTCCTACACAGCCTACAAACTTCTCAGGTGAAAGGAATATCCTTGTGATATCTCAGATCATAAGGTTTTCTTGTTGGTTTTTTTTTGGCCTCTGTGCTACATTAAGAAAGATTTTAATTGCTGTATTTTGTATGTTGGTATCATACTAAGTTTAACAAGCTAATCCCTCCCTTACTTGTGCAGTTATCACCTAATATTTCAAGGCAATACTAGGACATTTTTCAAAAATACATTTGATCATTTAAAAAGATATAGCCAAGGGGAAACAGTCTTACATGACAGGCTATAAATCAATACGTTAGACAAGTAATTTTAAACCACAGAAGAAGGGAAAAAAAAATCTCACTGTATCAAGCCAATAAAAACCCTCTAACACTCTAGAATATATTGGACTTGTTCCACAACAACTATATTTCTAATGAAAATACAGTATTCTGAACTCTAGAGAAGTCTGACCCTGATTAAACTGAAACAAAGGAGAGGGGGTAAAGCAGATCAGAGGACATGATTCTACTCATCCTTCCTTCCCAACTGAAGTCTGAGGAGGAAGTTTGAAAAGGTTCAAACAGATACACTCTCTTGAATAAGTCACTTAGTGTTGACACATTTGCTTAGTAGTTCCCAGAAATGCTGGCAGGGGATCAGTATTCCTCACCTCTCTCCTTCAAGCCTTTACTCAAACTTCTAGGAGACTCTTATTTTCCAATGCTTTCAACCTATATAATTTGATAGGAGAATCACCAATTGTTTTTCATGCTTCATTATTACTATTAAGTTCAATACTTGGCCCAGTATCATTTTGATAAATGTTCACTGATGACACAAAGCTGGGAGGAGTGGCCAATAACCCAGAGGTCTGTGCAGCCCTTCAGAAGGACTTTGACAGGTTGGAGAGATGGGCAGAGAGGAACTGTCTGGAATTCAACAAAGGCAAATGCAGAGTTCTGCACCTGGCAAGGAAAAACCCCAGGCACCAGCACAGGCTGGGGATGACCTGCTGGAGAGCAGCTCTGTGGAGAAGGAGCTGGGGGTCCTGGTGGACAAAAAGTTGTCCATGAGCCAGCAGTGTCCTCATGGCCAAGAAGGCCAGTGGGATCCTGGGGTGCATTGGGAAGAGCAGTGCCAGCAGGTCAAGGGAGGAGATCCTGCTCCTCTGCTCTGCCCTGGTGAGGCACATCTGGAGTGCTGTGTCCAGTTCTGGGCTCCCCGGTACAAGAAAGACACAGAGGTCCCGGAGGGGTCCAGCAGAGGATTAGGAGGGTGATTACAGTGCCAGAGCATCTCTCCTGAGTAGAGACTGAGGGAGCTGGGCTGTCCTCTTGAGAACAAAAAACAGAGGAGACCTCAACAATGTATACAAACGTATAAAGGGACAGTGTCAAGAGGATGGATCCAGGCTCTTCTCAGTGGTGCCAAGCAATAGGACAACAGGCAACAGGCAGAAACTAATGCACTGAAGTTCCACCTGAACATAAGGAGGAACTGCTTTACTGTGTGGGTGACTGAGCACTGGAACAGATTGCCCAGAGAAGTTGTGGAGCCTTCCTCACTGGAGATATTCAAGGACTGCCTGTGCCACGTACTCTAGGATGGCCCTGCTTGAGCAGAGAAGTTGAGCCAGATGACCCACTGTGGTCCCATCCAACCTGACCCATTCTGCAGTTCTGTAAGTCTTATCATCATCATTATTATTACAGCCCATGCTCAGTTGCACAAATACTATTTAAAGACAGCAGTGTTTCTTCTAAAATCTTTAAGGGTGCAAAACATTAAGAAACAAAAAGAGACAAGTGATCACTTTCCTTCCTTGAGGAAATATACTCTTAAAATTGAAGTCTACAGCAAAACCATACTGAGCCATATTCTTCTTAAGTATTTCAGAAGCAGAATGAAAACTGGCCCATGCCTTAACGGGGTAACACTAGCAGTAACAAGCACAACACTACATGGCATGGGAGGGAGGATTCATAAGACAGAGTTCCAAAAACTAAGACTCAACAATGTGCAGTAGTGCAATTTCTTGATTTCTGCACGAAGTAAAAAGAATTCTCTGCACCTGCTCGACAAAGCTGCCAAAGGTAGAGACATATGCCTGGTTAGGCAATCAAGTTTCAACGTCCTAAATTTGCCCTAAGAGAACTGGGTGGAGACAGTCCTCCTACTGATTGCTAATCTGTGAGCATGTTGCCAAGTACTCTTAAATATGTCCCTGCATCAGACCACACTGCAGGTTCATGGGAAGATCTGTGTTTGTATTCTTCAAGCATGCCAAGCACAAAACAAAGCTAAGCCTCCATGGCAATGATACATGGAGATGGTCCCCTGTATTTTGATGATCAGGTTCACCCCACACAGAGAGATCATCTTGGAGTAGTTTCTACAGTTCCAGAGAAATGGTCATTCCTCAATTCCACCTATTTGGGCTTCCAGCTGTGTGCACACTGGCTCGGATAGTGCAGTGAGATGCAGAATCACAGATGCAGTTACTCCTGAACAGCAGTGTTCAAGCAGTGCTTCCAAGGCCAACATCTGCTTCCTGTAACAGGCATTGTAACTGTTCCACTCTTCTTCTCCAAGGCATCCATCAGCATTTAAAATTGTTGGCATTATGGTTAATTACTTTTAATCAAGCTCTCCAGTGTCTGCCACCACCTTCAGAGACTAACCAGAGGCCAATGACAGGCTTAGAAGTATGTGCATACATATATATATATATACACACATACAAAACTATGTGTGAAAACCTGAATTCAGGCATGTGTTTCCACAAATGAAATGTGTAGGATTTATGTTTCAGAACATGCAATAGCTGATATTGTTGGAACTATCCAAAGTACTGCCTTGCAAAAGAAAACAGTAATACAGCCATAGTAGTTCCATATGTAGCCCATTGCTTGAGTGACTATAATGATTCTTGTATATCAATTTTAATAGCTGGTTTTCAACTTGCAGCTTTTGTCTGCAAAAGTTTAGAGCCAGGAAACTAGAGTAGAAGTACCCTAAACTGTAATAATCTGACAGCCTAAATTTTAAATAGGATCTATGTGCTAAAAGCCAAATGAGCTTTCAATGAGCTACAATGCTCCCATCTAAGCAATCTCTCTGCCAAGTGACTTTGCATTCTTTCCAACCTGAAGTATATGGACTGGGCCATCCCACCAGCTGACTACTCATTTACTCCTGCCAGAACATTTAGCCATTTTTTCGGTACAACCTCAAGGTGTCCTTTGTAGAACATTAAATAAGCAGACAGTAAGAATGACAGAGATCTCTATGCAAACAATAAAACCACTAAACAACATTATCCTTTCATCTTTTCTGCATTGCAGTTTTCTTACATCTCTACCCTAGAAAAACCAATCCAGCTTGTAATGAGGCCTCTACCCAGTCTCTTATGGGTAGAGACCTCATTTTTTACATCGGTGTTGCACCAAACAGCTTTACTTCAATATCAAGGTGAAATGGTGGCTTTTAATTTGCAAATTTGCAATGCAAATGTGAAATCCAAAGTGAATAGTAAAACTCTTGTTAGCCTTTTACACTGGTAATACCATCCATATCATACTGAGATTTTATCAGTTTCTAACACACAGGTCATAAACCAAAGATCTAGTTCTGCTAGGAAAAGTATGATAATTTTTTTTTATAATGTCATTACAAATGCTTGGAAAATTCTGTGAACACTGACAGCATAATTAAGAGAAGAAAGAGGGGAAATACCAGGTATGCTACAAATTACAGGAATATCTTGCCTGGTTATTATAACTGGTTATTCAGTCGTCCATGTAATCTGAAATCCAAGCTACCAATATTAAAGAGATTCGAACATACTTCATTTAAGGCCAAAATCTGCGCCAAATCCTAAGTCTAAGTAAATGGACTTAGCATGTGTGTGTACTGGTGAAATAGGAAGTCTCTTTTATTGCTCAAAATAGGCAGCAAAACTCTGGCCCGACGAAATCACTAGGAATTTTACAGCTGATTCCAGTGAGGGCAGAAATTCAGATCAAGAATCTTCACATTCTAGCATAGTGGGGCTGAGGATATGATCTCAGTCTACATGCATAGTGGATCTGAAATCCCAAACACACTGCTCTTCTTTCACATTACTTTCACATAACTTTCTCATCTCACTGCATTCTGCACAGCGGTGCTTGGAAACAGAAGGGCTCTGAGCAGATTGTGCAGGCAAAAAGTTCACTTTTTGTCTTCTGACCCAAGCAACCTAGGTGGACCCCCTGCTGTTGCAGGTGGGGTCTGAGGAAGGAGGACTGTTACTGTTATCCAGTAGCAGATGAAATTAAAAGGCCTTCCCATCCCCCTGCAGCACTTCCTGCAATGCTCCATACACTAAAAGTCATATAACACTACAAGCTGGATCACAGCTCAGTGCATTCCACTGCACTTTGTCACGCTTCCCTGACCGATACTATGCCAAAAATTACTAGCTTTAACAGTTCTCTGGTGAATAAAAGAGCTTTTGCAACTCTGAAACAGAGCTGAATTTTTAATTCATGTTAAATCTGCTTTTCTGTTCTGAAGGAACATTTTTAACGCTGCCTGTAATTCCCCTTCTGTGCTTTTTTTACTTCTGTAGTGACTTTTGTGAAGCTAAAGGAAAAATTCAAGCTGACTAATTTTAAAAGCCTTGAAGAGATCTCTAAAATATGCCTGAAGGAAGCAAAAATATGACCTAGCAAAATACAAAGATGAAAAAGATGCATATCACATTCATATAAATCTAGAAATACATGGCAATAAGATTCACAAGAAGGCTACCATAGACAACAAAATCCAAAGCACAGCTGCCAACTGAGGATAATCTCGGAACAATACAAGACTGCAAATGTCTTCTATTCAGATACTCTTGCAGTATAGAACTATGCCCTAAGAAACTTTCCTTTGTAATCTTTTATGCAAAACTCATGCCTACATGAGTAGGCATAAAGATTTCTCATAATCTCATCTGATTATGAGAAAACTGTAAAACAAACATAAGCACTTAACAGAGTAAAATGCTCATTATGGCAGAAGAATACCAGCATTATGCATGTGCACCCAAAAAAGGGATCCTGCCTCCCTCCAAGCCAGTTAGCTTTGCTCAGCAGATCAAGAACTGTTGCCGGCTCCAGCCCATTTTTGGAACAGCGGGTTTCACTATCCCACCCCATCTCCAGGCTGACCTGGAAACATGCCTGCCCTGATTTCTCCTTGCATATGGAAATAATAAAGCTATTTTTACATGAAAAGCAAATCCTTTATTTTCTTAAAAGCAAGAACAACCACTTCAACAAGCACAGAAGCCAGGCGTTTCAAATAGAGGAGGGTGTTACCTGAAAGTCCAAAAAGCAATTAAACCTTGTGAACAGAGCATGTGGGCAGAATGAGGGGTTAAGCATGACTTTAGACAGCAAGCAAACAAAAAAACTGAAAAAAGGGTGGGAGGGAGGAATGCAAGGTAACCTGGAGCTCTTCAATTCAGTAACCTGAGAAGGTGGGGAAAGCACCTCTGTGGTGTCCTCAGCTAGAGCCAGAAGCAGGCACACACTGGGGGAACCCCACACTGCTCTCCCTAGTGTGCAGAGAGCAGTTCAGGCTCAGGCTCTTTCTTCCACCCTGCAGAGTGGAAGACAAGGGCTTTCCCAACACCCTGAGCATGATCTCTTCAAGCCAGATACGCCAGTTAAAACAACCAGTTTGCTATCAATGGTTGAGCTCAACACTACCACCTTTGAGACCCAACTACCCTTCCCCTTCAAGTAAATGGCAAATATCATCCTCTCTGCTCACACACCTAGTTCCTGCTTTTTAGCAGGAGCTTCATCCTTGTTACACTTCCCATTGGCCATCATCATCGTCAGATATCACTCTCCTGTCAGAGTTAAAACCTCAACAGCAATATTTCCTCTGTCTATTAGCTGCCATGATCTGCAAGTCAAAAAGAAGAAAGAAAAAAAAAGAAGAGCCTCTTTTCAGACTGGGAAACCACAGAACTACTATGTGAATGTGGCAAAACAAACTAGCTCTCTGTTTAGTTGCAGGATTTTCCCCAAATTCATGGGCTCAATAGTTTGTGTGCAAGGAGGGCTCCACTAGTTTGACTCAGGGCTTTGCCTAAAGTTAGACAATGGTCCTGCTTCCCTAAGTTAACAGGAGAGAGGAAGAGAAGGAAGTTATATGCATGGCAGAAACTAAGATAACTCGCCTGCCCCAGCTAGATGTAGATGCTGTGCTGATGCTGTGGCTGCTGCTCTTTGGCCTGTGTAGGGCAGGGTGAGGACTGAGTTCATGCTCCACTACACAGTGGCGAGCTTGGACGCAACAAATCCTCCAGCTCAAAGCAAGAAATGGTTCTTTGCAAAAAACAAAAAAATCCTGCTCCACATGTAGCACTGCTATTTGCTCAGAACAGTGCTCCTGGAGGTGCTGAACACATAGCAGGACACTCTGACCTTCCCAGGAATCTGGGAGAAGGCAGCTCTGCCTCCAAAGCAGAGCTGTGTCCCAGACTCTTCCTCCTGAGCAATGGTGTTCCAGGTTCGGGGGGCAACAGATTCTCCCTAGCAGCAAATCTGAGTGCCCATTTCTGCCTGAGTGAGGAGCAGGGCCTGCAACAACAAGTTCTCAACTTCCACCAGTTTCTAACGCTTACAAATCACAGAGAAGTTCCTGGAAAAATCTGTTGCAAATGATTTTACAACACCAAAGTAATACTGAAAAAATACTTTTTCTAGTTACTTTCATGTGGTTAAGAGCCCTGAAGGTTCACTTCTCAGCAAACAGAGAGATGAGGGGTGGGGGGAGGCACACCAACACAAATGAAAATTCTTGTGGTTTGCTTTCGAATTTGCTGGCACTTCCCAGTGAGGTCCTCTTAGTATGAGGAGCTGGCTCGCCACGTGTCCTGGTTGACACTGAGGACTTTTGCCCACTTGTAGATTCCTAGGCTCTAGGTCTTCAATTTGCACTGCTGAACACTGCACCAGTAGCTTCTCTCCACTATTTGCATGACCGCAACACCACACATTTCACAGGTTCATCATAAAACACCTCCCAGAAAGCACTCAATGGACATAGTGCTTGCATTAAAGTGCATAATAAAACTATTTTCTAAACAGAAGGGATGGCCAATGTGCAAGAAAGGATCACAGGAAGGAGATGGAAGTGAGTTGCCAGCATAGCAACTGCTGAAGCACCTAGAAGAAAAGGAAAATTTCCACCCTGCTCCAGCACACAGCCAGCAGCTTGCTACCATATCTGGGCAGCACAGATCACATGGGCAATCAGGGGATCATCTAAAATATAGGGATCATCTGAAACAGAATCAAACTGTGCTGGACAACCAGAAAAAACAGGCTCCACTAAGGTGTAATGCATATCGTTTGGAGCACTCATTTGGAGCCAGGACAAAACCAGCCCCACATGGAGTGAATTTATCTTGATTCTTTTGACCACAACTTTTTATATTTGTAATTGGTACAACCAGAATTTTTTTTTGTAAACGAGGATACCCCACACAAATTAGTATTTCAAAGGTTCCAATTACGTTGATTGAATTGGATTTTATGCATCTTTATCAGGCTGAAATCTGGTAGGATGGTGGAATGAAAACAGCAACTGTGGCAATGCTGGAAGAAAAGCATGAATAGGACAGGTGGCTGGTTTAAGCACAGCCTATGAAGCCCTGACACTGAATAGAAGAAAAGATGCAAAAATGAAAACATACAGAGTTTGCTGGCAAAGTCACATTACAGTTGCATCTATACTTCTTTAATATGTCATACCAAATTTTTTTATATGAAAGGCTGAAGTCTATAAAAGAGTTATTCCTTAGTAGTCTGGAATTATTTAAAAAAATCAACTCATTTAGGGTATTCAGAGGCACATAGAGAAAGGCCAATAGGAGGTGTTGAATATTAGTAATTCAAACCAATGGAGCAGAAAAAGCAATGCAATAGGAAAACAGGTAAAGAAAGGAAGGTATAGAGTTGAAGAGGCTGGAAGAGAAGAACTGCTGCAGTGGGAGAACAAAACAAAACAAACAGGGAGGGAATGAAGCTGCAGATTAGCAACAGTGATCTCTAAGCCTCAGCTGACATTTTCTTTTGTTTTGAAATAACCCCCATCCAACAGATTCAAATAGTGGATAAAATGCAAACGTAGCCATATAAAGACTTTTACAGGAGTAATTTTACACTGCTAGCTCTCCTTCTAAAGTCAGTCTCTTTAAAGGGCAGAAACTTAACCATATTATCACCCAGAAGCAGCAGTCTTCTTTCTAGCATTTCATGCATGTGAGGTGCAAGACCCTGCATCTTTACATGCTTTGGATTAAATGAGAAATTTACAAATCTTGCATTAGAGTAATGAAGGATATAGGAAAGGAGGATAGAAAGGGTATAGAAAACAGTTGCAAAATGCTTGGTAATTCAAGCAGCATACATTTAAATCTCACCATTTTCCCAATCCCCACTGTTTGTATTTCTCTAAGTGCATAAGTGACTGTGTGTGTCACAGTAAATTTCACACATGCACACATACACTGGTAACAATTAAAGACAAAGCAGCAGCACAGGATAGTTATTTTCACAGACTGTCCTTGCCATGGCCATTACCTGATTCACAAAGTTATGGGTACACAGTGTTCTTTGGCTTCAGCCTTCTGAAAATTAACTGACCTAAAAATAATTTTTAAAGTATTTTCATATCCTCTCTTGTTCTTTTCATCCTTTGCCTCCCTAAGGAAATATTTTTAATTACTTGGATTCACTCAAAATGAAGAGCACAAGTTTCTCATCAGGAAAAAATCCATCTCTTATACAGCAGGGCAGCAGAACATAGCCTCAAACATTAGAATACAGTTTCCTTAGACTGAAAAAGAAATCCTCAGTGCAGTACCAAATCCTGTGGATTAAGTTCTTCACAAACAGCTGGCACCGTGCAGACACAGCAGTCATCCCAATATATATATGCACACATGCATTGCTTGTATGAAAACAAATGTCTACGTGTCCATTTGTAACCCAGAAGTTTCTTGTGAACTGCCAGTGACTGCCCTGATGGCAGGGCAAGTCCATTAGGAACAAACCAGTTTTCTTGTGCTGCAGCCATAGCTGGGAGACCCCACCAAGATCAGAGCTGACAAAACCACCTCCACAGAAGCTACCCAGTAACATAAAGTCAAAAATATTTCTATCAGCAACAGTATTTTGGGTGACGTGCAGCAGATGTGTAGAGCAGGCAGACAGCAGGAGTTTGACTAAATGACTTTCATCAGGCTTTTATTAAAGAATCTTCTGGAGATGGGAAACTGGGATATGGACAATATGAGACTGTTACTGCTAGGATAAGACCACAGACCACAACGCCACAGCAACTTCAGCCTCTAATTTGGTAATCAGAGGCATTGTTAAATTTAATTCTGTTTTTTTCCAAAAAGCTAGGGAATTATAAAAACTTAGAAATAAGGGCCAGCATTTCCCACTCTAAGCCTCAGGTCCAAGCAACATAAAAATGTCAGATCTAATTTACACTCACAATTAGGTTATGAACATAAGCAGAAGGAGTGAAAGAAGTTAGATGTATTTCACATGTATTTCACATACACATAACCTACATAAGTTTAAAGCCCAAGTTAACACAAACATTTGTAGCTTTAAGCAAATGATCATAAGTCTGTCCCTGCTTGATTTTACTAGCACAAATTGCATTTGTTCCAGCAGTACTTGCTTGTGGAACATCTACTCTATAGCTAGAGTAGCTATAGCCACAGACATCTTGTAATCCAGTCAGAATTCTTTCCGAGGTCAAAGAAAGGAAAACCTGGGTCTAACCAGCTGTTTCTTAAGAGTGATTCAAGGCAATGGTGGGGCATTAATGGGCATATCCACTACATGAGAAAAACAGCAGCTGGCACCACCAAGTAAAAAGATTTGAAGAGCTCTTTCACATCTCTCCTCATCTACTTCAGACAGCACCGCATACAAGCATTTGCAAGTCAGAGACAGGCAGCACCCAAGAAGCAAAGACTGCCAGTACTGGAGCCTGATTTATGGAAGATTAGGGGGACACATGGACAACACACATGGCACATGGACATTCTATAGGAGTTGCCACCACAAGCAGCTGCTGAGCAGAATTTGAATGCTGGGCCCCTGGGAGCACCAACAAGCTGTGGTCTGCTCGAGATGAAGGTATAGCAAGAAAAAACTGAGGAAAAACAAATAGAATTGTATGTTATTTTATGTATATTTGCCCATGCTTTAGGAAAAAGAAAAACCAATTTTTAAAAAAATCAGTCCACAGAAGTATGGCACATACCTGCATATCACATGAGTAGCAATGAATTTTTATTTTCATTGTACTGATATTCAATTAGCAGCTTTAACATAAGCTGTTAATTAGTTCAGTAACCACTAAAAAACATTCCTAGGGTGAATTGAGTTCTAAATGCACACCTTGACCTATCCCTAAAGACCATAGCATGCAAAAGTCTTGTATCAAGTCCTTCCGCTGAAATCGCTCTAATTTTAAAAGTGTCAATTCAATTTCTTTAAGAAATAAAAGAGCACCCACAGACAAGCAAAAAACACCCCACATCCCCCTTCCAATGCAGAGATGCTATTTTTCAGTCTCAGTATAAAATATAAAAATCACATTGGCTCCTCTCAGGTAATGAAGCTGAAAGAACAGCTGAGATTTAGGCTGAGAGCAACATAAAAAAATGCAAAAGGAACTGTTACACCCTACTACTATTGTGATATCAGCTTCCTGTTAGAATAATAATGGCAATCTTCACTTTTGGTCACAAGGGCTTTTTATTCAGGCTGAAGTAAATGCTTATACAGATTTTTCAGTGACTGTGAAGAAGTAATTTCCTTTCTCACTAAAAAAAAAAATAAATCCATAGCTCAAAATTCTACTGACAATTAAATTGCAATAAATACAATTTAAGTATCCAGTGCAAGTTAATCCTGTATCCTGTTATAGCAAGATACAATTTTATATTTTTATATTAACTCCCAAGCTTCTAGAATGTTTATCTGATGTAAGGAATAGGAAAATTTAAGATAACTCAAGATTCACACTTATCTAGACTTAAGTGTAGATAAGTGTGAATCTTGAGTTATCTTAAATCTATTAAGTCTAGCATCTGATTCCTGTCCTGTCATTTCAAACACAATCAAGATGTAATTTATTCCATAGTTTGATAAAGAAGAAAAAAGACTAACGAGAATTAAGGGCAGAGTTTAAAATATTCTTTTTAATGCAATATTACTGCCCAGCTGCCAAATCTTATCATGTGAAGGAGAACACACAATCATTTACAACTGTTAATAAATATTTCCACCACCACAAAAACTCAAGGGAAAACACTTTTCTTTCTTCTGCAGGACAAGCATATTCCAAGCCATGTTCACACAGAACAATACCAAGAGCACCTTCTCAGATACACTGTGGGAGTTGAGTCATGACACAGAGAATCTAAGTATGCTCACTAAGCCAGTATCGTCAAGAAGTGACAGAAACACAGGAAAACCAGAAACAAGAGAAAGGGCTTAGGACAGAAAGGTGTTAGAAGCTATCAGCTGAAGAGCAATCTCCACCTCTTGCTCTCAGCCCCTGGAAAGCTATGACTCACTTTTTTTTTCTGAAGAACTGAAATGACTTAAGTTGCTAACCTCAGGCATATTAGTGGGAAAACACATTCTGTTACATGCTTTGATGGAAGAACACTGCATTATACTGGAAATCTCTCTGAAAGATTGAAACCAAAAAGGGAGGCTAGAAAGAAAAGTGTAGGAAAAGGTTATGAAACAAGTCCTCAATACATCTAGTAAAGAGAAGGCAGAGTGAACAACTTACCTTCAAATGACGGATGCAAACGGAACACCCAAGAGACTGCTGGCCTGAATTATCAGATCTATTTCAGTTGCTAAAATAAAACCTTTCTCCTGCATTCAGCAGTGAGTGCCCTCATTTGAACATCCCTTTTTTCCTCCCGACAACCCAAAATAACTTCTACAAGCAGCACAGCTTGTAATGACTTGCACCACATTAGCTCAGCTAATGGTCAGAGCATGGTGCTAACAACACCAAGGGCACAGGTTAGATCCCTGTATGGGCTATTCACTTAAGGGCTGGACTTGATGATCCTTGTGGATTCCTTCCAATTCAAAATATTCTGTGATCCTCACCTTTAAAGTTTGTCCCACAGAATAACCCAGGCAATCTTATAAGCTCATTCTTCAGTCATTTTTCATTAACCAAACAATCTGGACTGAAAACATCCAGAAGATGACTAAGATGTTTATCCTGGAGGTTTTGGTAAATAGCTGGGCAGGCAAAACTCCTAACACAGGTAAAGTTTACTCAAGCAAACACAAAATTTTGTTACAGGACAGGCCAATGTTATGAAATTAATTCTCTTATTTGCTATTACAATTTTTGCTGTCCTTCACCTTGGAGGCAAGCTGTCTCTTTAGACTTGTCCTCTTAACAAATACATCACAACAGATATTTTACTCTAGCAAAGCTTCAGCAAGTCTTTCATCAAAACAAAACTCTAAACTGTATCTGCTTCCTGTCATCACTCCAACATTATGGTGAAAAGTCCTACTGCTCAGTAACACTGCCCGATGGCACATGGATCATAGGTGGACAAGCATGACCTGTACAGAACAGGAAGAACTGAATACTAGTTCTACACACTAAATGCAAAAACCGACTTTTTGCCCAAGTTCTATTTGGCAGAACAGAATTTCCCTCACTTAAAGAACTGCAAATATTTGTTCAAATTGAGAAAAATACTTTTTCCCCATTCTCAAAACCTGAAACCAATCAGCATTCCCAAACCAGGGTAGAATCTTTGCCAAATGGGTTCAATAAAAAGAAGGTAAGCCATGATGAAGAGACGGAAAGAATCCTGGAATGCAATGAGGAATTAATAAAAAAAAAAAAAAAAAGCAACCAAAACCCCCACCCCACTTCTACAAACCGAATCTCATTAATTGAGCATAACACTGATGACAAGGTAGTCAAATTGATATTCTTACACACATTATTACACCATTCCACAAACCATTCAATTTCGCTGAAAGACACTACAATTAGTAACCATTGGACAGATCTTCCTCTTCAAAATATCCTGGTATTGGCATGGCGGGTACATGTTTTACTCCAGATATTTATAAAAGCCTCTGGACAAAATTAAGCGTAAAAACTTCCCCACTTCACATATTCATAGTTGAACAGATAGCAGACAGCATGTTACTGGCAGTATGTAGTCTGTAAAAAATCCTAAAACATGATTTTTTCTTAAAAATAGCTTCCCAAACAAACCATGTCTAGAAATCTTCACCAAGAAAAGGCACCCTTTGCTCAAAGGAAAGTTTGCTTGAGGGAAAGAAAAAAAGCCCCACAAAAGTGACAAGTGTGTAACATTCCACAGTTCATCTAGAACTGCTGCAGCCCACTCTAAATTACAATGTCAGTGGCTGTTTATGCTCTAAGGAAGTACAGTAAGTACAGTACAGCCCATTCAGGTTGTTGGAATGCCACTGATCATACACTCAATTGCATCTATTCATTAGAAACATTCAGTCCACAACAGCAGCTGCTTTTACCACCACATCCCAAACGCCACCCAGTTGCCCCAGGTGATTCCAGTGGTTTACCAGCCCACAGGACAGATGCCCCACACTCTTGTCCCCCTACAGTGACTGCAAGCTATACTTCCAAGCCCAAGGACTTTTATTTACTAAAGAATGGCATATTAGGTGTGCTTTTGGCTTCAAGTTTTACAAAGAAAAAGGTCTGGTCTTTTGCAGTCATGCTCTGTGAGTTTTAAAACTATTTAGGCTGCACTAATTATTTTTGATTGAAACTCACTAAATAATTACTGTTGAAAAGATGACTTAAGCAAACAACAGACAAGTTGCTCCATTTGTTTCAGAAAAACAATGACTAATTATGTGTGTTATTCTGTTTTTATCTCTTAAAAACAAGAAAAGATGTAATCATGGCTGCTTTCAGGTGAACAGTAAAGTCCCCATTAAGTTTAGGGGATCAGATTTCACTATAAAACCAAAAACTTCACAATGGCTGAAAAATAAATCTTTCTGGAAGAAAGCAGGTAATTTAAAAGAATACTGGCAACTTCCTAACCAATTAAAAAAAAAAAGTCTATTTTCATATGTAACAGCTGTGATGACTGCAACTGAAAGACATGAGAATTTGATATTTACTTCATGAATTACACTGCATTTCATATACTTGTTAAATCTACCAACTGGTTTATAACGAACCTCCTGGCTGTGTGGGACTTTCATAGAGCAAGAGTAAAGTAATAAAATGTTATGCTTCCTTTTTATTTAAGAAAACCAATTTCAACTTCATCTTAAAACTTAAGAGTCCCTTCAGGTAGAATAGGGAGCTACAAACCCCAATAAGCAACATGTCTTGTAGGATGTGAAATGGTTGTTGTTAAAACCTATCCATGCTACAGATACGTGGAGCTAGTAAGAGTATTAAATAGATGTATCCTTTTTCTAGCCTCTAAAATTCTTTTCCTTTTCAATTGTCACTACTTCCCTTCACCCTTCCAAAAGCTCTTATTGTGGCTTAATAAAGAGACTGAAGAAGAATCCTGATCCTTGCACTGTGTCCACAACATTTCCCACAAGGTTAGTGTTACTTTTCAGTGTTCCATCCAGGACACCAAAAAGCATAAGCCCAAATCCAGCTGGAAAATGGAGATCTCATAAGATCAAACTGAGTGTTATAGACCTCTACTCCTTCTTCACAGCTTCCTAGAATGCTCATGAACAGAGCCTCTTATGACAAACTGCCAGACGCTTCAGGATGCTTGCAGCACCTGAACAGCTGATTTGTGTACCATGAAGCAGGATCAGGAGGGGTAAGATTTTTTATTCTGTAGGCTTGCTCTAGTGGAAGGCTCAAGTAGAACATTAGCTGTTCATGGACTGAAATCCTCAACCTCAAAACAGCTTCTCATGGCATTTGAAAGGATAAGGTCGGGTGTGGGCTTCAATGCCCATTTACCAATCTCACACAAGCACTGGGTTCGGAGGTAAATAAAAACATCCCCAAATAAACTGATCAGCTCTGAACTGAAGTGAAGCTGCCTTCACTTCTCTGTTAAATCAGAGATCTGTTGCTGCCCACAGGACTACAGAAGATGTCCACATGGTAGGCATTTAAAGGCTTTGATTCACAAGCAGGGACAAGGTAGCTTGGGATCACTGATTTAAAACACATCATGATATGAAACAGTTCAGCATCTGATTCAAACCAGCTCAGACACCAGGGGGAAAAGAAGAATCTAGAGGTAGTAATCAGGTCTGTCACCCTACACCATGCCATCTCCAAGGTCAGATACTATTCACATCACCTCTAGAAGCTCCACTCATTCACAACCCTCCAGGACAGTGAATCTTCATGTGGTCTGGACTCACCCTAGGAAGCTCAGCACTTTTATTCACAGGATTCCAGTCTTGAAACCTCTATTTGGACTCTAACCAAATGTGATCCTGGTTAAGCCTAGACCTGAGTGCCAAACACACCTAAAGGATGGGCCCAATAATGCCATTGCCAGGCAACAAGTCACAGCTAGGGAGAAACAACAAATGGGAGGATGGAAAGATCATGGTCAATGAGGAGGGGTAAAAAAAAGCCCAACCAAAGATGTGAGCAAAATTTAAGGAGCAAAAACCTCCACATCAGAGTCAGAACTGGGTTCAATGCTCTAGAAGCAGCAATACCATTGTATGAACATTGAAGTCAAAATAGCTGAATATATAAAAAAATTTACACACATACTTCATTACACTGCTTTGAATACCAAGACATTTTAACAGGTGTTCAGGTATTTCTGTTTTATACATTGGCTTAACATTACTGTGCTGTAGTGTGCTCAAAGTACTTTCCAAGATTTCAGTCCAACAAGCCAAGTTCTATGTGTGAATGATTTGTCCCTGTAACCTACCAAATGTGCATTTCCAATCCAGAATCCAGCTGTGCTCATTTAACCTTGGCTCATACGCACAGGGACTGTTCCCATCCTAAACAGCTAGGGAAATTTAGAGGCTAGAGTTCTAAAAATTGTTTTCATGGCATACTAGAGATCAGAGAAAAACCTTAGCTTCTCCAGTTAAATAATTCAGTACAGCATCTTGGTTCATTGGACTAGGAAGTGTTTAGTTGTTCTGCAGCACTTCTTATTAGATATGCAATCTACTATAACTTAATTATCTTGTGTAGCATAAACTCTTTGGCATAGAAACAGCACTAATTAATATTTATATAGCTCCAGGGAAATGCATACTGTTATACTGTTTATAATAATGCTTGATGTTAGTTTTGTTATACAGAATCAGAATACAGTCTAGGAGAGTAAAGCGACACATTCTGCCGTGAGTGAATGGGGGCTAAGTTTTTAAATCAAGGAGATGCCACCGAAAGCACTTGGGTTTTAAATCTTTCCAACTTGTATCAAGGACTATAAATGGAAATGTTTCAGCTTGTCAACAACTGCTATTCAACCACAGAAGGGAAAAAGGTTCCTATAACACTCAGAATCTGAACCTAAACCAGCATTTTTTCTCTAAAAAGCAAAATTTTGAACTGACAGAGGTGAAAGTTGACACCAACACTGGAAGCACAAGCAAGATGAAGGCAGCTCAACACAAAAAGACTGTGTTCTGCACCATGTGAAAGGTCTTTGAATTAAGAATATATTGTAGCATCAATCCCAGGATGACAAAAATAAAAACCATCTCTACATCAAGTCTCTGATCTGAGCAGTGCTAGCACCTCTTAACAGAAGCATAGAAAGCAAAGAAGAAAAGGTGTGGACAGAATCACTGCAGTCAGCTGAACACCCATCCAAGCCCTTCTGCTTCTGGCCAACAGCAAGTGAGATTCTTCACATACCAGTTATTGTGTCTATCATTTCCTACAGTTTTTTCTGACAGTGAGCTGGGCTTAGATGTGCTAGACAAAATTCCACCCTATTACTCACAACTAAGGCTTGTTACTAAGCATTGCAGGGAAACTGAAGAAACAAAAAAGAAAAGAGAAGAAAAGAAAGCTTAAAAAAAAAAAGCTACCCTGTTCAGTCTCATATATCAGTTGGGGAAATCACAGAAGAATCCTAGAGGTGACCATGACTATCTTTAACATAAATGAACCCCACACGAGGCACATCTGTCCCCACTAAGTCCATCTATTCTGCTGCTCATACAGCAATACGACTGCCAGGAGAATCAGTGCATTTCCATGATTTTGACAGCCACCATCAAAATCCTTTCTTCAGCCCAGAGTATGAACTTGTTTTGACAGCAGTACCACTCCCCCCTCCCAACTCATACGTACCTGATCACAACCTGCATTCACCAGTTCCTGGAGCATCTGCCTGTTGACTTCCACGGCTGCTGTGGTGCTTGACTCATTAGCAAAGGGCAGCAGAGAATATCTGATTTCTCGCAGAGCTTTCTGATATGGTCCAAACTTGGGCGTTTGTCTCATCTGCTGCTGCCTGGCAGCATCCTTCCCTAGTAAAATCTTAGGGTCCAGAGAAGTTTCACTGCCTGCTCCAATTGGCAGTCCCTGACCTGAAGATTTGGATGGCTGCTTTAAACCTTCTCGAATCTCTTGCAACCTCTGTCTGCTGTTTCCAGAATACGTCGTAGCAGGAAAAGTCTTTGGCCTCATTGTTGATCCAGTTTTCTCTGAGCATAAATACAGCTTTATTCCTTGTTTCTTTTAAATTATTTCAAAAAAGTGTCACTTGATGGTATCAATTTATTGTAAACATAATCCTTCAAAGAGAAGAAGAAAAGGCAAAATTCTCAAGAGATTTCTGCCAATGTTTTACTTCAGCTCACAATCTTCACGCTTCCTATGGAAAATGAAAATCTGTGGAATCATCATTTTGCAGACTGACAGTGACTGAAACAAAAGAAAATAGAAAGTACATTCAATTAAGTAGATATTGTAAATGCCTCTGAAGGGACAGCATGATAATTAATCAAGTGAAAATGAATCAGTTTAACCTCTTAAGCTGTCACAGTTGGATACCCTTTAATGATTTTCACTTTATCGGTTTTCAGCAGGATTCTAAAATATTTTCTCAACACAACCAATAAATAATTCATTTTTCTTGTTAGTTTAATCTTCAAAATAAATTAAAATAAAACTCCTAAAAAACAAGGTTTAAAAAAACTAATTTAAGAATTTTACAGTACATAATTGTGGCAAGTTTCCTACTCAATTGCATAACCAAATTCTGGACAAGCCTATCCTATTTCATAAATAGGGAAGAGGACGCTCATGAAATGTTTTTCCCCCACTTAAGATTTTGTTTGTTTTACACTAGCTGAGCACAGTTTCAAAAGTTTATGAAAAAAGATTTATAATGGAAATATTGATGACTCTAACCATAGCAACTTCTAGTATTTCAATAACAAAGTGAATAACAGAAAGACAAGACATTTTGCCTTTCCATGTGAATAACTTAGCAAAGTCTGAAGGTAACAGTTCTCACCAGAACTGGAAGGAAGGGGAGGAAAAAAAAAAGAGAGGAAAGGATATATGATATTTCATTAGCTGTGCCTTATAGGAAAAAAAGGGAAAAGACAGGCAAATGGAGGTACACAGTAAGAGCAGAAGATGAAAAACCAGATCATACAGCATCCCAACACAGAAAAAGACTTTGAGACAGCTTTATGTTCTCTTCTGCATGTCAGCCCTTCTGACATGCAGCAGAGAACACCTATGCAGCACAGCTGAGCTACTGTACAACTTGTGATCTCCATGCAGCAGAGTTTACAAGAATCCTACCTTAACTAAATCTTTATGCATCACCATTAATACAATCATGAAATAATGGTGTGTTTGGAACAGGATTAAAAGACAGTCTAACCAGAAATGCAACCTCACTATTGATGCTGGTTATGCAAGTTGGCTTCTTTCACTGCCATTTGCACTTGCAAAGTGACTTCTGAATGGTGCTCCAGCCACCTTGCTGGTAAGGGAAGAATTCCATTCAGTTGTTTCCAAATTGCAAATACAGAGGTTGGTAACACACTGTATGTTTCTCACCAGCACTCAGAAGTCAATTGGATTTTTTTTAAAGGTGCTTCACTTTTGATAATAGGACGTTTATCACCGAAAAGGGTTTCTCTGGGAAGTAATGCTCTTTATTTTCCCATGCTCATACTAAAAACTCTTTTTGTTGTGATAGCTATAGCATTTCCAAAAAAACCAACCATTTCCATGCATTTACCATCACTTCTCACTGCCAAGCAAACAACGTACTGCTGTGAAGCCCAACAGAATCAGGATACATTCACTTCTGAAGCCCACCAACACTTCCCCATCAAGACAGAGTCCACTTCAAGCTTTCTTCTACCAAGGTCTGAAATGCAACAGTGCAGTCAGACCCCAGACTCTCCTATGATGGTTCCCCCAGTCTGAAATGCAGGAGCACAGATTAATCACTTGAGATTAACCCAAGTCAACCTTTTTTGCGAGGATTTAAATGCTCCATTAACTAAAAAACACCTATAGTGTGTTTGAGGTCTTGAGCTCCTGCATTCGGTACTCTCCCTGAATACCCTGCAAAGCTAACTCACAGAGAAGTGACAGCAACATTTGCCAATTGTTTCAAGGGAAGTGCTAAAGCTGTTCATCCAGATTTTGATGTTTCCACAAACTGGCTATTGGCCAGTAACAGATCAAACTTTCATTGTCCCAAGTGGAGACAAAAGCAACTCCAGGACCTCAAAAAGAGATTTTTTTCTACTTGGACAGAATACAGCAAAAGATAATACACAGACTTGGTAAAAAATAAAACACTATAGTATTGCAGCTTTCTTTGGATTACATCATAACTAGCTAGTGCTTAGAAGACACAGAGCAATTAATTGGTCGATAATTTTCTTTCTTTTCCTGACAGCAGCAGGCACCATATGGCTTGGTTTAGGCATCTGGGTTGTTCTTCCTTTTAGGTCCCTGTGCCAATCTGAGGCCTGGGATGCGCTGGGAAAGCTTGCAAGCCCCGCACCTTTTTGCAGCAAAAGACTGCTTTCCCACTTACACACATGCTTCACATAAAGAACTTCTGTGACCTTTAGCCTCAGCTCGAGTCTAATAATGCTGGGTCAAGCCAGCTGGCAACTTCCTCAGCTTACATCTACAATACAGCTTAAACCAGAAAGAAATGTTGCTCGTTTAGATGGTGTGGATGAGAGCAGCAACAGCAGTAAGTATTGGAGCTAACTGCAAACCTGTTTAATGTTTTTCAGGGTTTTTTTTTAACTAAATATGTAAGATAAGCAAAATAAAAAAAAAGGGACACTAAATATTACAGATGATTTACAAGGAAAGACAAGCTGATGGCTTTTTTATATCTTCCTGTGATTTTCATTTTTCACAAAAGAAAACATTAAATGGTTGTATGCTTTAAAAGGTTGTAATGTGTCTCATTTTGTCTAAGCATTTCTAACTGTACATCTGGATTTGGATAACTTCAAATCCTTCTAATCTGCACCCTGCCTGCAGCACGGATGTAACAACAGCCTTCCTGCCATCAGAAGAAATTATTTTTGAGTTGTTAGCCATTCTGACTAAACAGTCCTAAGGTCTTTTCCAAAATGTTACATGTTCTGTATAAATTAGAAGCCTGTCCATTATACTGAAGGATAATGGACACTTCAAGCAGGTGCAGCGTTACTTTAATTACAACAAGTTATACAATTTTTGAGTAACTGATTATTTTGTTTCATTTGAGAAATACCAATAGCTGCTCTGGCAGCAACCAAACAACTGATCAATGACACACCGAAATTATATGCGGATGTCTGTTTTCCCAGCAGCACTATCTATTCTCCTGTTTCTTCATTCACCAACAGGCTGCATGTGCTAGTGGCTCTGTGAAGCTGGGACACAGGCAAGAAACTAAAGCTCATCCAAGCTGATGAGCTGTTTCTCTGTAACTGTGCAGGCACTGGAGTGAGCTGAACTTGAAATCACTGCAGTATAGGAAGGAGTAAAGTTTTAAAAAACTGCTACAACTTCCTTCCCTCTCTCAATTTACAGGTATCACTTTGGGGGCTTTTTTAGAACACCAATTCAAGGAAGCAGGGACAGTTCACTTTGTGATGGAGGTCTACAATGTGGGGGGAAGCGTTTCAGGTATTTTATTATTATACAAACCATGCTTCTCTTTATAAGTGGGCACATTGTGGAAGTGAATAAAAGTGGAAAGGGGATTTTCCCTAAACCGATTCCGCCTCTCCTTCTGCTAACAAAACTGTCCAAAAGTGACTCTGTGCCCGTATCCCGCTCCCAGCCACAAGCACTGGCCCAACGCAGGGCTGTGGGAAACAGCTCACCTTCCCCTCCACAGCAGCCCGGCAGCGACCGACCGCAAAGCCCGGACGCTCCAAACGAGCCCTTTCTGCGTCATTTGCGCGAGTGTCTTTCCCGGGGAAAAGGCTATTTCAACACGCACACCGCTCACGAGGCAGCGGACAGGGTGGCGAGCTGCTGGGTTTTGGCAGTGACCTTCAGCTGACTGGGAACAGCGGGGCCCCCGCCGCGGCCGGACGGGACCCCGCGGGCTCTGGATGCCCCCGGCCGGCTGCCCGGGCCTCGCTCCCTGCGACACCGGCCCCGCAGGGTCGCCTCCCACCCCCGTACCGCCGGCAGCCCCGTCTCCCCCCACTCTTTTCGTGGGCAGAAAGCTCCCAAAATAAACTCCGG